>JANVFP010000038.1:0-468520 GCA_027919835.1 Lentinula raphanica
AGAAACAGTCGAAACCAAGGACTCGCCAGACACCATGCACCTCTGTTTTGACGCTTGGGGCACCTGTTTCATTCTTATCTCCAACGAAAAGGCGGAACCGGCCATCCTAGAACGAAATCTCATCAAGCGGATTGACAGAGGTCGGATCACGCCCAAGCTGGAGTATCACCCTAGGGTGAATCTCCGTCTGGAAGAATGGCATGTGGCATCCTGGGCGCGAGAACATCATGATGCCAAACTGGAGATGAATTCGATGGAGGAAGGGTCCATGCCAGTGGTGCCAGTGGATGAAGTCGACGAAAAAGGATCGGCAACGTATCCGAAGGCGCCTGTGGCCATGGATGCACTCAGAAAAGAATTGAGAGACATCAAATTGCTCGAGGAGTCGAGCGGACTCATTATCTCGAACAAAGATTTGCTGATTCATGCGATTCTCATTCATCTACAGAAAACGTGTTGGCTGTCGCTCACGGAAGAAGAACTGAAGAAGAACCTGGAGAAGCCTCTCCTTGACCTCATCTATGTAGAGCCCATTGACGACACCTCCGCTCCATCTTCCAATCCGAGTCGCAAGAGACCCGGGCCTTTGGAGCGCGCAGGCCATAATGGTGCTCACAATTCTGACACCAGTTTGAGTCGTCTGAGTCCTTCCAAGAAAACAAAACTTACCACTACGGAGTCCATTTCTATGCCTTCTCGAGAAGGCAGGTCAGGCCTTCATTCTTCGACAACGTCATCGAGATCAGAAGGCTGAAATCCAATGGATGTTTTCTTCTTTCCAACTGTTCTCGCATAAGAATCTAGGTGTGTGCTGTATCATTTCCTCCTCCCTAGTCCTTCCTCCACTTGCTACTGTTGGTACCTTGGCTAAAGCAATATTTCTACCTACAGGAACAGTATGTAGAGCTCATCCGTCATATGGACAACTGTCGAGGTGTAGCTACGCAATAGGTATGAGCTAGGCTGGAATCCTGAGCCACCACCGTATCGACCTTCTTTATTGCCATTCACGAGTCCGTTCCGATTGTTTCAAATTTTGTACTATTTATTCATCCTCATACTGTATTTGTACCCAGTCTAGCTCCAAACTAGCAACTCTTATACGTTGATTATTCTCAATAAAATCAATCCTTACTTCCGCGAGGTCCCTCGATATTTGGAAGAATCTATCAATCGAGATCAATCGAGTCTTTTGCATGTGGCCATTGAAGCGTCAAGTTCGAGAACGAGTCATGGTTATGAGGAGATTTAAGCGAGTGATGTAGTACTAGAGGGATGGGCGCTTAACGAGGCTTAACGCCTCCTTGCCTCCCTCCTCTTGTCTCCCATCGTCCTCTCTGACAGAAGAAATTTTTCCGCCTTACCTTTCGCTCATTCAACATAGTGTCCTGGGAAAGCCAAGAGCAATCTCTTCTCGGTTCTTTGGCGCACCTCAAGAGTTATCCCTCCTGCATGCCTGGCCCTCCATCTACAGCCATCTGTACAATCCCCCGACAACAATCAATAGTCTTCAATGATGCAGGACTGGACTGATTGAAATGAGTCCATTTGAAGCGTTGTGAATGACGGCCGTGATTCAGTCATTGTAACCACCCATTGCGCAATAATTTGGCCAAGTCAGTGATGTGGCAGGATGTGGCCCAAGTATTTGGAGGCTCGCTCACGCCTGCCACGCCAATTGATGAGAAAGGTTCCATACGTAGGTCGTCTATCCATTGCAGAGGCTGGAGGCTTTGACGGATAAGCGGAAGGTCCATACGCTATGAGACGCCACAGTGGTAGGTATGTCCTTATCGAAAGTCCGGCGGGCCAAATAAACAGCATAGAAAACATCTCCATCAGGTTTGCATCAGACGTGTGGCTACAGGTGGCTACGTGTGGTCACCGGTGAGGCAGTGTAACTTGAGGGAAATTCGAATACTATATGGGTCTGCAGCTTCGTTCAGGGAAGCCCACTTCACTGATTCTTCCCTCCCACCACAGTATCACTCTCGATTCTGCTAAAGAACCACACCGGTGCGTTAGGCTTTGAAACTCGAATGTTGCTCTTCAAAATGCGATTGCTGATGATGATCATAGTAAAACTTGGACCCGAACCTAGATCTGCTGGTCATATCTAGTAGCTTTTGAAGTTTCTACTAGCATCCCTTCGCTGAATTATCGCGTATACGTTGCCGAATCATGCTCCTCATCCCTTTCAACTCGCGTTCATCATCTTCTCGCCTGTGCCGTACTATTTTGCTCGCGGTCTACTTCCTCAGGACCTTTACGGCGGCTCGACCCGTAGGGGAAGAAGGGCTAGAGATTCCCCGTGCGAACCAATACGGTGAGAGTTCTTTATGTGGCTTTTCTTCTAGCATACACTAATGGACTATTGGGACTTAGATCTTATTCTCCATATTTTTCACGACAAGAAAAACTACGAACCGCATTTTGACGGGTACAAGGTCGTGAAACTCTGTCTGCAAATCCCAACGCTGAGATCTCAAAAGTATTGCGCCTCTTCTTTGCCCTCTGTTCAGTCATGGTTTCCGGTTCAACCGGTTAACCTTGGTCAACTAAACTTGCCCAGTAAAGAAATCGGAGATCGTGTCTTCGAGGAGTTGGAGAAGTTGCCAAAAGAGAAGAAGACTAAAGTTAACCCTTGGGAAGATGTCGATGCGGCTATGCGCTCTCTAGCCAACTTGGACCCGTATGTATTTGTCGAAAAAACCGATCCCATGGGAGACTGGGAAACCACGTTGGTCAACGAGGCGCCTGCAAGTGAGTGAATCGGTTCAAGTACTCTGCGAATGATGTGATGAATTGGATGTTAGAGTTCGTGATAGTCAAAGATGGTAAAGAACAAGGATACCGCCTCCAACTCTATTGCGGTGACGAGAGCAAGGACCGTGTGGAAGGTCCAGTGGTGTTCTCTGGACATCTTCATTTTCGAAATGAAGCATTGATGAAGAATGCTTTATCAATAGATGACAAAGCTGCCACTGGAACACCGTATCCAGTCTGGCTTTCTAAATTGGCACAAGATGAAGGCTGGGACCTTCTTAGACCAGTACCAGCCCGGATTAAACCTTGGCTGCACTATGACAGATTCATGGAGCGCCTATCGAAAACAGATTCTGGGTGGAATCCGGAATATCACAGTATAGCCAAAGCAATAACCTCAGAGACTATGAAGGAATGGGAGAAAGATCGGGAAAAGGGGGTGGCAGCCGCGGCCAAGTTTGTGCAGAGCAGAAAGAAAACAAATGCAGACTATTTCCGAAACCAGAAGGAGCAAGCTCAGAATTAAGGTGTACCCTCTTCGTAGGATCGCAGTCTTACTTCCGTTCATATGTGAGCCCGATACTGTTCTATTCATACACGCAGAATTACGACTGACATTCTTCCTAGTTTTTATAGACCAGCATCTTCCCTTGAAATTGGGCGATGGGTACTTTACGTCTAGAGTACTGCTTTGCCTATAGACTATTTATTCACAATCGTTTTCACTGTTATTGTTCTTACCGGTATTTAGTAAGTACTCGTTTGTTGCCCGCCTCTCATCATACAGCCTTGAGCCAGTAGCTTCGAGGTAGATGTGCCTTGCCTGCCGAGAAAGTGAATCCACTCATTGTGCATTGCGTAGCAGTGACTTCTAAATACCTCGACTCGTTAGTGTCAAGAGGTATAGATCTGGCCTTTGGGAGACAAGTAGTGACTGGGTTTCCTTGCTAAACACGCCTTCGTACGAGGTTTAGTCCAACTGGCCTCTACATATCATCATGTCAAGCTAGCATATCCATGCCTATCCATGCTGTCGACAGGATTGTCATTGTCTTGCTCAATTTTTCGTTCTCTTTCTTACACATCTCTCCGAGTAACTCCGATTCCCATTGCGTCAGTCCCTCTATAGAAGAATTTCCTTCAGGGCTGAACAAACCTCATTACTATGGGTTTATGCTCTGAGAGCTTTTCATTGATTCTGTCGTAAATACTTCATGCTGAATTTAGTACTCTTCACTGCCTCCAAATCGTCCGTGTCAGTTAATAAAAATCATGATATCGAAAAACCCAGCAGGGCTCAGTCTCTTCTACAGATCTAGACACGCGCACATGCTCTCGTTAGTATCTCTCCCGGAGTCCCAACTTCTCCCGAAGAGCACCACCCAGGTCCTAGATCCTCAGCGTCGACTTTCTCTTTCTACCCGCTCAGTTTCAAATTTGGAGTGTTCATCTTCATATGTACCCTCTTCCCCCTCGTCAATTGGTCGTATCCTGTGTCAAGAGAATGATTAGAGGAGAGTTATGTGTGAATGAGTGACGTCGAGCATCAAAGGGCTGAAGAAAGAAATGAAAGCGGCAAGATAAAATAAAACGGCGATAACGAGACAAACATCACCAAATGGTCAACGAACGAATGACTTGAACAACATTCCAGCGAAACAACACAGAAAACAACCAGACGAACATGAAATTTACTCACCAAACTGACTCAAGCTAACGCCCGTCCAAAGAAAGGCAGGATCCAAATAATCACATCTATTCAGATACACCGTGCCTGTTTCTATCCCATCTGTGATCCTCGTGAACGCGTCTTCCCTGTCACCATCCTCTTTCCCATTGTCGAACGGAGCAGAACACGAAGACCAGACGGACGCAGTGAGCCCGTAGGGAGAATGGTTCAAAGGTTTGATTGCTTCAGAGTCGGAGAAGACTTGTTGGATGCCGATGATTGGGCCGAAGGTTTATTCCTGTGGGATTGAAGGGGTGAGGGAGGAACGCCAGGATAAGGAAGAGGAAGGCGGACAAGAGAGGAAAGGAGGAAGGGGAAGCGCAAGAGGCCGTCAGTATGCGACGGAAGGGAAGGGAAGGAGGAGAAAAGAGAGATGCACCATCATGACATCCATCGCTGCACAAAGGAACAGGGAACGTCAGAGAACATCGAAGGACGGGAGGGAAGGACCGCGTCTTCGACCTGTTTTCTTATCCGTACTGCACTAGCTAGGGAGACAACGGGACCGAGATTGGTGCTTGGGAGTGTAGGGCCTGAGAAGACGTAGGATCCCTGCACGTCGCGCGTCAGTAAACCATTTGAAGAAAACTCGAAGAACAGAAGAGGTTAGGGAGAAACAAAATACACAACATACCTTCACCTTCTCAACGTAATTGTCCACAGACACATCATAAACAGACTCATGCACGTAGATTCTCTCGAGTCTCTACCACACAATAGCTCTGTCCAGAATGATGCATCGCCCATTGACCAACTCGCCCACTGCATACACAGTCCAAATCAACATCTTTCCTGTCTTTGCCTCCTAGTTCAAACACGACAGCTTTAAACCCCGCTTCTCCTTTTGGTTTCCCTTGGATAAGTTTCGTAGATGTGTAGTTGTTTGCTATGTTGGATTATCGTCGTTTGAGTCGTCGCAGAGTATTCCATGGTCATTGTTGATAGTGTTGAGGTTAAGAATCAAGATGGTACTACAAATTCGGAGAATGGGCGCTTATGTAGTAATGCAAAGATCTGCTCCGAGCAATATGATTATGTATAGACAGTTTTCGAGTCGCCAGCGGACTTCCCACGGACCCGCTGGGTACCGTCACGTGAGGTAACCTCCCGCCATTCGGAACCTCCGGCGGATGACTCATCCCTCCCTGGTTACCTCGTCCTCTTTCCGCTCGTCGCGCCTTCCGTTTCCGACTTCGATCGCTCGCTCGGGCACATTTCAAAGACGCCAATCGAGGACCTCATATGTTTTCGCCTCGTTCGACTCATTTCAGCACCTCGATCGTGACGATCGTTGCATTTGGACTACTGATATCGACTCATTATCTTTTCTTCGCTGGTTTACACCCTTCTATATCTCATATCTACACATATTATCATCAATAAAGGCTTTATGGACTATCACTCATATGCATCACACTCGAACAAGCAAGAAAAGTAAGGAATGATTTGAGCATCACCAGAGTAGACATCACACTGCCTCGTTCAAGGGTTTCGGAGGTAAGAAACTCCTCGATTGACTTGAAACACCTCCTCATTTTCTCATTTGGGGCTTTTCAGATAATATTGTGTCAATCGGTCTCGGTTTAACCTGCCATATCTCAATTGGGGGTGTTTGAGATGGAATCATCTCAACTGGTGTTTTGCAGACCTCAAAGCTCTCGAACGGTATGATAAAGGCTGAGAGATCTCAGACGGGGTGTTTTCTACACTGGAACTTGTTGATCAGGGTGGTTTCAATGAAACAGACCAATCGTGTTGTTTTGGACATGCCAATTCACATTTATTCTAACAGCCTTGCGCTATGATCCCACTTCCCTATCTTCATTGCTGATAGAACCATCCGGACCCATACATCAGACCTATTATTCGCACACTAGTATGTCTTCCAGCAGTGAGCATCCGACTCCGAGAGACTATGTAGATGCAGATTTTCCAAGGTGAGTATGTCATATCACCTTGTACAGTGACTTTGCCTTAGACTCGTTCCTTCATCAGAAATTGGAAGAAAGCTGATTATGTTGCGCTTGTCCAACATCAACTGCCGAACTGGCCCAATACTGAACCTCCATTCAGTCCGTCCAAAACTAGCATCGCCGACATCAAACGAGTCCTCAAAGACCCATCGACTCGATTCAAAACTTCAACCCCCTTGCCGACAGCTCAAACTCTGATTCCTGGATACGGCGTTGGCATGAACTCATCTAAAGTTGCCAAATCAGCGTCCACTCAAGCTGCGTCATCCAAAGACAGAAACACAATGGTAATGCGAGCACTTCAATGATCCCATCTTTGACCTCATGAACGAATCAAAACCTGTCAGGTTGAAACTCAAACCCAAGATCAAGCTTCAAACACAGCTATTCAGAATATAGTGAGTGTATCATTTCTACTCGTATTGTTTTAGCAGTGGTCTCAACGCTTTAAAAGTCAATCACTCTTCTAATCACAGATAAACGTTCTGAAGAGATATCATATGTATCTCAAGAAATCACTGTACCTCGTATTGATAGCGTTGGTTGCAAGCCAAATGAATTCCGCGCGCGCTCCGAAGACATCCTCAATGCGTTACAACAAACACCTGCCTGTCTCGAAGGTAAGTACAGTTTCTCCGTAGATCGAAATGTGTGTGTGCTTCATATTTTTGCAGATGCAGGCCAACTCCTCAAGTCTGATCCTCAACATCCTGGATTCAACCAAATTTTGGTAAAGTCAGGAGCATTTTCGAGCGCAATTCCCAGCCCCGAATTCCTCGTTGTTCCCGAATCTAGGGTGATCACGTTCATTGTCGAAAAGGTCTGATTCGCAATTTACTCTTGTGTTTTTCAATGTTAAAGCCAAATCCTCAATACTATTAGGAACGCTCAAAGATTGCTCATGGAACTGGCTCAACGACAAGAAACCAGCCCTTACCTTTGCTGGATGTCAATGGTATGAGTTTCAGAATAATCACTGTATCTAGACTAACTCGTACTCGCGCTTCTTAGTGCATGCTTCAACTTCCGTGGAACAAACTAATAAACCACCTCAGCAGCTTATAAATCTAGACTTGGATTGGAGTAAGCACGGAGACGATATTACACCTCTGGAATTTGCTCGGAGAACAAAACCTCAACGCCAAGAGCAGAAAACAAAATCCAAAGGTGCAAGAAAAGAGCGTATGACTACCTGGTTGCGAGGGGAAGCGGAGAAGTTACCTGGCTTCAAGGAGTTCCAAGAATCTCGTTGTCATCGGCTCTCAAATCCTGATATTGTTGAGCATTGGGCTTTTGCAGCAAATTTATCGGAAACCAAATTTCGAACAAAATGCGAAGTGACCGTAAGTCAAATCGATCATATTGAACATGAATACTGAATTTAGATTGATGTTTGAACAGGGTTTGACGATCACCAAGAAGGTTATCGCCAAAGTCCTTGGGTTAGGGGAGACATCTCTTGCAACTGCTGAAGAAGGACACAATCTCATTGCACTCTATGGGATGGGCGGTAGCCATGAAGCTCAAGAAGTAATTGATGCTGTCGAAGGTAACAATGCCGATGTGACTGGAGCAACTGAACTGTTAGAATTCCTTCGGGATTGGGAGGTGGAGCATCCTGTACCAGGTTCGAAGGCAGAAAAGAGACGTGAGAGGCGCCAACGAGGATGATTGTACATTATTGGTTTATGTCATGGGATGGTCCGTCAGTTGCGCGAAATGACTAGATTTATTACTATGTACTTCGACAATGTCACAAAATAAGATTTACGGATAATTACTTGCTGCTAAAAGGACTGCCGTCATACCCGAGCCATCCTTCTTCTGAAGATAAGTAATGAAGCTGCGTGCAGTCTTCAACTCTGGTACTCCCTGGGTTGGTATTGGAAAGCGCTCATCAAGGAATCGCCAAACTAAATCCATTGTCCAGTTTGGGCGCGAATGCAACTGGTCAATGAGCTCATATAGCTTCCTGTACCGACTCTTTTCAGTCTTCAGCCCACTTTGGTTCCTGCACCATCGCGCCTCCCAGCCTTCATTCAACTCCCGGACCGACAGATACCCATTTCGTCCAATTGTCCATTCCTCCCAGTATTCACGAAGGGTTGGCGGCGTTTGGAATTTGTAAACAGGAAGCGGCTCGGCGGGTAGATTCGGTTTGGGTTTCACCCACTCCCACTCATGTCTGTCAACCTTTGCTGCACCGTATCGTTGTCGAAGCATGCTCATAGCAGCTTCTCTTGTATAGTCCAGTTGCTGAGATCGAGTATCTGGAGCCGGCGAGGCAATACCAGGATGAAACGCATGTAACGAAGGTGCAGGGATGACTGCGAGAGGCTCGGGAACACTGGGCGTCGGTGATGTATCAATAGATAGAGTTGTTGATAAGAAGGGTGTCGATTGCATAGTAGTTATGGGGACAAGACCAAAAGGCTCGGTATTGGAGTCAAGCGTTGATGATTGGTCTATGATAGTTGTGGTTGCGGGTAACACAGATATCATTGGAATAGGGCTAGAACCTGATGCCAGGGAATGTTCGGTGTCTAGAAAACCAAACCTTGTTTAGCTGAAGCTAAATGAACAATATCATACATACCCGCTTTACGTTTACGCTTCCGACTCTTTGTTTTTGCACTAATGTTGTTCGAGAACTCCTGCGAAGTTTGCTGAGCTAAGAGATCTTGGCGTAAAAGTTGATGTTGGCGATGAAGCTCGATTTGCTGGTTCACCATGATACCACGTAGACTTCCAATGAGATAATCTGGAAGATTCTGAAATTGTTCGCGCGCACATGCTTCGGCGCGTTCAACAACAGAGACAGCAGTACTAGCCCAGTCACGAAAGATGTCGGAGTCGAACGGTGCGATGGAGAAGATAAAGGAGTTCGGGAAATCGGTATACAGGATTGCTGCATCTTGTATTAGGACTCGACGAAGAAAGATTAACAGATTGAGGAATTGAATGAGGGCATAATCTTCCGCACGCTTTCCATGTCGGTCACGTCTTGCAGCCAGTGCAGCTTGTTCAGCCTCTACCCAAGGAAAAACCTCACGAAGAAGAGTTGAGGGTGGCTCAAGACAGTCCCGGCTACACGTGTAACTTTCCGGTCGCTTTGCATCGAACATAGCGATCCCAAGCATGGCGTCGATAGGATGCTGATGGTCATATGCATTCTCAAACGCTCCTCGACCTTCCTTCCATTTCCCGACTGCCTTCCTGCCTTCGAGCGAAGCTGAGTGGTCTCCAGCGACTTTAGGTGCATAGTGCCGACCGCCGTGTGTGACTGATGAGACATGAACGTTGTTCAATGTATAAAGGAGATTCGTTCGATTACGCTGGTCTGTGTGAAAAGAGTGAATACGGTTGCTTGCTGCAGAGCAGAACCTACTCACTGCCGTATGACATTTGGGAAGTTTCACCTTTACTGCCGTGATAGAGAATGAGTTTCCACCAATCGCGCCGCCCAATTTCTGGATAGTCTGGGTCCGCAAAGTCTGGAGCAAAGTCCGGGCAAGGTTTTCCAAGGACATGGTATTGGCTGAAGAGATAAAAAGCCAATCCGCCGATCCCACACATTCGAGCGTCAAGATGGCGCAACGCTGCATGTTGCTCAGTACGGCCTTCCTTGTTGTGTTTCCCATTGTCCCGTGTTGCGGTTATGATCTATGAATGCGATTTGTGAGCATCTACATAGCACGACATCAAATAATAACTTACCTTGACTGTGTACCCGGGCTTGATTTGAGGTAGCGGTAGATCTTCAACACCAAGATCAGATAGCTGGACGGCACGAAGGGAATCACCACGAAAAGCGAACATCGAGCACATGAGGATCATGGAACGATCACGAAGTGCTTTAGCGAGTGATGTGCGAGAGGGATGAATGCTCTCAAAAACGGACATGGCAATTTTCTTGAGCTCTTCAGGAGTATATGTAGCTGATCCACGAAGTCAATTGGCAGCACTAAACAAGGGAGAAAGCACCATACCGGATAGAGGTCCAGCTGTTTTCATCTTTTGAGCATTTAAGGCTCGTAGAGGTTCATTTCGTCTTGCAGCTGACTCGAAAGTTTTGATCCGGATATCACTTCGAAGTGGTTTGTGAGATTTAGTATTCGCCACATAGTGAGGCAAATGTTGCCGCTCGGAACGATGTTTTTCGAGGGCACTAATAGTCTGGCTGATAGATTCAGAGCCGACCGAACCAGTGCCTCCCTTAGCCTGAGATGTTCTGATCAGTACAGCAATGACTGACATACAAAACACATACACACCTTTGGCCGACTAACTTCATATTTCAGAAAAAGAGCCACCTTTCCTGCAGTAATTGGTTCTGCGGTCAAAGTTCGATGTCGAGAGGGATTCGCCTCCAAACGTAACTGTTGCTGATGTTCGATCCAATCAAAGTAGGCATTTACATGCCTACTGTAATTGTCCTTCTTGGAGTTTCGGTTACGAGCCTCGTCCTGCATTTGAAGCCGATAAGCATGTGTTTCGCGATCTATTTCTTCATCTTCATCATCAAGTCCCAGTTCGAGCTCGGAACAGTCGGCAAGAAAGGAAGAGTCTTGAATAGTTGTGAGGTCTGCCAGCTCGTCCTCGTGAAGATCGGATATGAGCGTGAACTCTTCACCAGTAGTTTCGGTCGAGCTTGTGGCAGAAGATGACAACGTTGGTGGTGCTGTGTCCGGGGAAAGACGAGCATCGATTCGAGGTTTCTTGCTTGGTGGTCCATTTATTTGCTGGGAACTCGAGCACTGTTCGGATAGTGACGTCGAAGATTTCATACTCCCTGGACCGGAAAATGATACAAGAGGATCAAGCTGAAATGTATGATAGTGAGAAAACTGCGAGACGTTTTCAGAATCTGCAGACATGTTCAGAAAGACTCTCAAACTCACTTTTGCCTGATTATAAGACCTCCCTGAACAATGACAGTGCTTGGACCTCAGGAAACTGTGGCCACGCCAAAAATTGGGCTCGCAAACAATGGAAGGGTTTCCGGGTGGCCACACTTGTATGAATGAGGATAACGATGATAGATTGAATCGAGACGACGATGATAACAGGGCAGATAGATATGTACTTGTTGTTCGTTTGAAAGACCAACAAAGGTCAAAATCAAGGTGATCGAAGAAAGAGAAAATGGTGGAGATGAAATAGGTAGTCCCGATCGTTGCAGTCATACCGTTATTGGCCGAACCCTGTGATAGTCAATGAGTAGTGTCTTCCAGAGAGTCAAATGAGCACTCACCTGAGCTGTCCAGAGAACAATCCATGCCAATCTCATATCTAGCATTGAAAGGACTGAGATGTTCAAAATTGTTTCTGAATGGGCTTAACAATGCTGATCATTTCAGCAAGTGAACGAGGATTAACTTCCAGAGCTTTTCAGTAGAAAAACAGACGTTGGTCAATAATACACAATTTGGCAGTGAGCTGTAGCCGTTGGATAGAATGTAGATGACGACGACAAACAAACGAAGAAACCTCAGGTCACACAATCCCACGATTGGGGTATTCCGGGCCTTGCCATATTAGGAGTGTCCCGATTGGGGTGAATTTGGGTATTTTCACTGGTTACGTGCCCAGCACCGAATCCCATTGTTCTTTGGGGTGCCCAAGGGCACTGGGCACTACGATATACACTCTATATATCCCTTGAACTTGAAGCTGACTTTTGAAGTTTGTCTCATAGCCGTCATCCTCTCTCTCTGACTAGGACCTTGTTCTTTCTCCCATTTATTCGACGTAGCCGGATTGGAAACGGGAATCTCGGTCCTTTGGCGCTCAAAGGATTTCGTTTTTCCCGCACGCTGAACTTCCTGACTTGGGTGAAAGCTTTCTTCCTATGGCTCATATCAACAATCCCCGGGGCCCGTACGCTATCAAGACGCTATTCGAAGATGATTGACGCATGCAGGCAGCAGCATGAAAGCGCGGCACTGTTTAGATGTGACCTCATCACTCGATTATCATTATCGCTACGGTAAACGTTTTCTTCTTGAACAGTCAGTACTCAGCCTTCAGCGAAATCACCCTCTATCATTACTAGCACCTAGTCCTAGCAGCCACTGTCCCGCACTTTGCTTTCAATAGCCTTAGACGAAAACAGATATTTCGCGAACAAGTTATTGCCAGACAAGTACACTGTGTTCCCTTCCATCTGCAGCCATTTGTACAATCTCCTGAAAACGATCAGTAGTTTTCAAAGATGCAGGACCGGATCCTACTATTCAAAGTGTTGTGACCGACGGCAGTCTGATTCGTCAGAATCATCGTAACCCACCCTTGCCTCCCCTTGCGCGATGATTTGGCCAAGTCAGTGACGTGGCAGGATGCGGCCCAAGTATTCGGAGGTTCGCTCACGCCTGCCACGCCCATCGATATACGTAGGTCGAAAATTCACTTCAGAGGCTGGAGGCTTCGACGGATAAGCGGAAGGCCCATACGCTATGAGACGCTACAAGTGGTAGCTATGTCCTTATCGAAAGTCCGGCGGGCCAAATAAACAGCATAGAAAACATCTCCATCAGATTTTCATCAGACGTGTGGCCACTGGCTACCGTGTGGTCACTGGTGAGGCGGTGTGGCTTGAAAGTTGAGGGAAATTCGAATACTATATGGGTCTGCAGCTTCGTTCAGGGAAGCCCACTTCACTGATTCTTCCCTCCCACCACAGTATCACTCTCGATTCTGCTAAAGAACCACACCGGTGCGTTATCCCTTCGAAACTCGAGTGTTGCTCTTCGAAATGCGATTGCTGATGATGATCATAGTAAAACTTGGACCCGAACCTAGATCTGCTGGTCATATCTAGCTCTTTGAAGTTCCTACTACTACATCCCTTCGCTGAATTATCGCATATACGTTGCCGAACCATGCTCCTCATCCCTTTCACCTTGTGCTCATCATCTTCTCGCCTGTGCCGTACTATCTTGCTCGCAGTCTACTTCCTCAGGACCTTTACGGCGGCTCGACCCGTAGGGGAAGAAGGGCTAGAGATTCCCCGTGCGAACCAACACGGTGAGAGTTCTTCATATGGCTTTCCTTCTAGCATACACTAATGGACTATTGGGACTTAGATCTTCTTCTCCATATTTTCTACGACAAGGAAAACTACGAACCGGAATTTCACGGCTCCAAGGTCGTAAAACTCTGTCTGCATATCCCAACGCCGAGATCTCAAATGTATGATTGTGCCTCTTCTTCGCCCACTGTTCGGTCATGGTTTCCGATTCGACCGGTTCACCTTGGTCAACTAAACTTGCCCAGTGAAGACATTCAAGATCGTGTCTCCAACGTGTTGGAGACTTTGCCCAGTCAAGGGCCGGCTAAGCTCAACCCTTGGGAACATGTCGATGTGGCTTTGCGCTCTCTACTCAATTTCTCCCCGTATTTATTCGTCGACAGAGAAGACCCGCTGGGACAATGGGAGACTACATTGCTCAACGAGGCATCTACAAGTAAGTGAATTTGAGTACTCTCCCTATACTATGACATACTGAATTGGATGCTAGAGTTTCGATTGGTGATTGGGTATAATCGAGGATTCCACTTTGAACTTCAATATGGTGGTGACGAATCGGACCATTTACGATTCGGTAGTACCACTGACACGAGAGAGTCAGGTCCATGGCTGGGTCTGACAGTGTTCTCAGGATATCTTCATTTCCGAAATGAAGAAACCATGAAGGAGGCCTTCTTGAAAATACACGAGTTTGCTACGAGTATGAAGGATTTTCCACAGTGGTATTATGACCTGGCAGAGCGGGAGGGATGGGACCGCTACCGCCCGTCGTTCCTGATTTACCCTTACATTCAATTCGACAAATTCATCACACGTCTATCGGAAACAAATTCTGGATGGTCTTCGGAGTATGAAGCTGTGGCCAAAGCGATAACATCAGAGACTGTGGAGGAATGGGTAACTGATCGAGTAAAGGGTACAGCATCTACGGCGCATAAGATACGGGGCGAAAGAGCCAGTGCTAAGCGCTTGCGATTAATAAAAGAAAGCAAAAAAACAGAAGGAGCAGGAGCAGGGGGGCCATTCCAGTAGGTCATAGAAAGTTGGACACTGTACAATCTCAATGTTCGGAATGGGACCGCGTACCAATGATAGTCCTTCCCTTCATATGTAAGCCCAATCCTGTTCTATTCATTCACACAGAGTTACGACTGATATTCTTCCTAGTATTCATCAACCAACGTTTCCCCTAGAAATCGGGCGAGGGGTACTGTACGTCGTAGAGTACTGCTTTGCATATAGACTATTTATTGACAATCGTTCTCGCTGTTCTTGTTCTCTGACTCGAGCTCACCGGCGCTTAGTAAGTTGCCCGTCTCTCATCATGTCCAGCCTCGAGCTGGTAGCTTTTAGATGGGTCGATAGACTGAAACTCCAGCGCTCACTGGTAGACGCCTACCGATTCCCGAAAGAATCAATCCTGCATTACGTCGTCTGGCTCTTCCTGCAACAACTCTTTCAGTGCACATACTAGACTGGCCAAAGTTCAACAATCATCTACAAATGTCATGCACCTCTGCAGCTCAACACAGCTAGTCCTTTTTCTAGTCTTTGAAGTCATTGAAGACTCCCGACTGGACTCATTCTGGGACGGCGCGTCGCTCACTTAGCTTGTTCTGAGTCAGTCCTTCAGTGAGAAAATTGCCTTCAGGGCCGAGCAAATCTCGGTTCGTGCTGAAGAACTGTTGGTCGGCTTTGTCACCATCAATTTAGTACTCTTCACCGCCCTCCGAATCGTCCGTGTCATTTAATCATAGTCATGATATACAAAACCTCAGCAGGTCTCAGCGCTTGAGTCCCTCCCTTCTATAGATCTAGACGCGCGCGCACACGCTCTCTTCATCTTTCCTAGGTCCCGACTTCTCCCAAAGAGCACTACCCAAGTCCTAGAATCTCAACATCGACTTTTTCTTTCTACCCACTGAACTTCGGAGTGTAAATCTTCATATGGACGCTCTTCGCCCTTGTCAGTTGGTCGTATCCTGTGTCAAAAGAGCGATGAGCGAAGAGTGATGAGCAGTGACGTCGAGCGTGAAAGGGTGAAGAAAGAGATGAAAGCGACAAGATAAGAGAAAACAGCGACAACAAGACAAACATCAACCACCCACAACCAACGAATGAGGAAACAACCAATTGAAGAAGCATGAATGACACCAACACCAACACCAAATGGTCACAGTCAACGAGCGAAGGACTTGAACCTTGAACAACACCCCCAACCCCCCGAAACAACACGGACAACAACCAGACGAAGAATATACAAATATACTAGTCCAATTTACTCACCGAACCGACTCAAACTAACCCCCCTCCCGCTATTCTTGACCCCCGTCCAAGGAAGAGCAGGATCCAGATAATCACATCTATTCAGATACACCGTGCCTGTTTCTATCCCGTCCGCGATCTTCATGAACGCGTCTTCCCCGTCATCCTCTTTCCCATCGTCGAACGAAGCAGAACACGAAGACCAGACGGACGCGGTGAGCCCATAGGGAGAGTCGTTCATGAGTTTAATCGCTTCAGAGTCCGAAGAGACTTTTTGGATGCCGATGATTGGGCCGAAGGTTTCTTCCTGAGTGGGTGGCTTGTGTCAGCACGCGGATGAAGGAAGGGAAAAGGAACGGAATTGGAAGAGAGGAGGAGAAACGCACCATCATGACATCCATCGCTGTACAAAGGAACAGAGAATGTCAGAGAACATCGAAGGACGGGAGAGAAGAGAAAAGGGAACACTCACAATGATCAACGTCCACTAAGACCTGCGGTGCTACGTACGTGGTTCCACTACAAGTACAACCGTTAACAGACAATCATTAACTTTCAGGCAACATCCCAAGGACGACGAAACGCTAAAGAACAACGAACAGCCCCGTCGCCGAGGCCAATGAAACCCAACGAGCGAACAACAAGAACCAAGAAGTCAAGAACTCAGAGATACTCACACTTTTGCCTCTGGGAACAGCTCCTCCGGGATCAACTTCTTTGCCCCAGCTTTGACAGCGTCTTCAACCTGTTTTCTTATCCGTGTCGCGCTAACTAGGGAGACGACAGGACCGAGATTGGTGTTTGGGAGTGTAGGGTCTGCGAGGACGTAAGATTGCTGTTGACAGGTGAGCCCATGAGTAATGTATCAAGGAGGATTAAGAGAAAACGGAAGGAGAGAGAAATATTAAAAAACACACACCTTGACCTTCTCGGCGTATTTCTCCACAAACGTATCATAAACAGACTCATGCACGTAAATTCTCTCTACCGCACAACAGCTCTGTCCAGAATTGTACATCGCCCCATCAACCAACTCACCCACCGCGTAGTCCAAATCGACATCTTTCCTCACATATGCCGGGTCTTTGCCTCCTAGTTCTAACGCGACCCCTTTGAACCCGGTGTCTGCTTTGCCTTCCTTCGACGAGTTGACCACGGCCTCCTCAACATTCCTACCTCCAACGACACTCCCCGTGAAACTGACAAACCCCACAAGAGGATTCTGTACCGCTTTCCTTGTAAGCTCCGGTGTGAGATGAAGAACGTTGAACAATCCTTTCGGAAACCCGGCTTTATCCATCGCTTCCTTGATCCTCTCAGCCGTCAGCGGAGACTGTGGAGAGGGTTTCAATATCACAGCGTTCCCTGCGATTAGCGCAGGGAGGATAGAGTTGATAGAGGTGAGGTAGGGATAGTTCCATGGGGCGATGATGAATATGACTCCGAGTGGGACGCGTTTGATGAGCCGTTTGAACCCAGGTTTCTCTTCGATCGGAACGTCAGCGAGAGATTGAGAGGCGATGGATAGCATGTATCTCCCTCTATCGAGAAACCCAGCGAATTCTGATTTGACTTGGGAGATAGGTCGACCGATTTGAAGTGTGAGCTCGAGTCCTAGCTCGGTAGTCTCGGATAGAGCTTGGAATTCATCGATAAACTTCCATCCGATCTTGATTCTCTCGTCTAATCCGACTTTGGCCCAAGATTTTTGAGCTTCGGATGCCTGGATTATGGTTGCTTCGACTTGTGATAGAGAAGGATAGGTTCTGGTGATATATGGTTGTTGACTGTGTGGGGTTATCGTCGTTTGGGTCGTCGTGGAGTATTCCATACTCATGAACGATAGAGTTGAGGTCAAGATGGTACGAGTTCAAAGTTGATAAGATGTGGCGCTTATTTGCTTAGTAATGCAATCTGCTCAAGTTATCCATCATGATCGAGATTCGACCGTACCCAGATTCTCTGCCTTTTCCTGCAGACACACAACTAGCTTAACGAAGGGTTTCTCCTTCTCACACCAAGAAAGCCAACATCTTCATGTTCCATCATCCTAGAGTATACTCCGTTTCGGTTTCAACTACTTCACACCGTTTCCCCATCTTGCTTTGGGTGAATACAGGCCGTGAATACGCGTATAAACAACGAGGGTTTAGACTAATACCCCGACTCCTAGATTCTCATTCCGCGATGGCATCACGAACAAGGAAGAAGACGATAACAAAGGTGACGAAGACGATAAAGACGACGAAGATAATAAAGACGGTAAAGATTATAAAGACGACAAGGAGGACGAGGAGGACAAAGATAACAAGGAAATAACGAACGCTACGTTCGTTCAGGATAAAGCGAGGGTGTTGAAGGAGCAAAAGAGATCATAGGCGGAGAGTCTTGTTCATCACGATAGTTGTCAGACGCAGACAATTTGGAGAACAGTGCTGGAGAGTTGTAATATGATGAACGTTGTACTCCAATTATACGTGGATTCAAAGGAATCTCATTATTGTACATACATAGCTTGTAGCTGATCGGGAGAAATTTACAGGAGGCATAAAACGTGTGATAGAAATCGAGGTAAGTCTAACAGGGGGGGTCCTTCCAAGCCGACCCATTCCTACTACGCATTGCCATGCTTTACGGTCGCCCATAGGAAGGGTTGAGCTCTAATGTGCCTGTTGGGAGAAATACCATGAGCTCTGCACCAAGGGCAAACGATAAGGATAAGAGGACTCGGAGGAGGAAAGGGAGAGCGTTTGAAATGCGATACACACACCTAATTTATAATCGTTCTGAAAAAGTCAGTCGTGGGCTTCGTTGAAGAATGAGATGGTTCTGACTCGCGGGAAGCTGCGAGTCCAGACTGTCCAGTGTTTGGTCGATGAGAAGTCGCAGGAGACTCCGTTCCAGTTTCCGTTTTCGACATCTTGGAGGGATGATCTGGATATAGGTGGGACTGGCTAGGGCCACTTTGGCCTGGCGCACCGGTATTTAGAGAAGACATTGGCAATGGTCTCTTGCGAGTGGAAGATGAAGCTGAAAGATCGGCATCAGATCCGCTGTGACGCTCGTTATAGAGGAGGTCCAGGAGTGGCTTGTCAGGTTGATCTCCAGTTCTTCTTCCGTGATTGACAACCAATGTCCTTTCTGAAGATGGGTGAGAATAGCACGGATGAGTGACTTATCATCCACGATCATGACTCGAGTCGATTCCTCTAACAGCTTTATGCCCGTCAACTCTTCCCAGAGTGCGTTCATAGATTCCTTTTTCTCGAGATGGTCCGTCCGGAACCTGACGTACAGAACATCCAGTCGGAGGTTCAGCGCTCAGCTTGCGATAAAGAGCATGCTTAGTAACCGGTTCTTTTTTCTTGTTGGTTCGCGTCTCATATTTTTCGGCATGGATGTATCCCGCTTCAAATATAAGACACATACCCCAGAAGTTGAAACAGAGGCTCAGCGTGGTGTCCTTATCATTTGCACGTCTGGTCGGTTTCCATATCAAGTTTCCTGTGTTCGATTGTTTGCGTTCGAAGACCACAAACCGGAGTGTCGCCCATGAGGGTTGCCCATTGGACGCCATGTTCTGCTCGAGAGTCTGATGCTTGTCATAGTAGCCACGCATACTTAGCCTTCATTTTTTCCATGAACTGTAACATGGCAGAACACAACGATTTGCCCTCTGAGATCATGATGTCTATGCGGTGTTCAGTGAGGGCAAATTGAAGCT
Source organism: Lentinula raphanica (assembly GCA_027919835.1). Taxonomy (NCBI): domain Eukaryota; kingdom Fungi; phylum Basidiomycota; class Agaricomycetes; order Agaricales; family Omphalotaceae; genus Lentinula; species Lentinula raphanica. The sequence continues at coordinate 19,488 of JANVFP010000038.1, forward strand.
TCTCGTGTGTTGAAAAAGTATCGAAGAGAGCCTCCTTCGATATCTCAAACTGAGGTGCATCCGGGACGAGTGACGCCAGCATGCGCTTGTGATACTTTTTGGTGGAGAGGTTGAGACGAAGATCCTTTTTGATTCCTGGGCCTCCATTTAAATCCTTTTGGTAGGCGAAACAAGCTTCGATCCCAAAACAAAGAACCGGTGTCAGTACTGCGTAATTCGTCCTCTGAGTAGTTTTCAACCTCCGCGTCCTTTCTGGCTTCTTTACTTCCATCTTTTCTTCCGCATTCTCTTCTTTCCCTCTTCCCTCGTTTTCTTCCCTCGCTTTCATCTCGGCCAACCTTAGTTCTTCAACGTCGCCTAGCTTGAGAAAATGGTCGACAATGAAGTCGTAATATCCGAGCGTGATGCTGAGACCCTTGGGTTCTGATGGGCTGGGCTGGGAAAGATCAGAACCTGTGGGGACAGGCAAGGCAGTGACAAGAGCGACGCGGAGGTAGGCTATGGCTAATTGAAGCCACATCGGTCGAGATAGGATTCGGTGAAACATTGCTGGGTGAGAACGGGCACAAGGGGCAGGCAGGGGAGGGGGCAAAACACAAAGTGGCGATCTTTTTTTCGGTTTCGCGCGCACGACAGCGGCAGGAAGAGATGATGATGGGAAGGGACAAAATACAGTACGTGTTGTTTCGCTGCGGTTTATAAGACGCAATAGTATGATAATTGGACAGGGACAGAACACGAAGTAAGGTTCTTTTTTCCTGCGCACGATAGCGAGCAGCTGGCTGGTGACAGTGACAGTGGAATGATAGAGTAAGTTTTGCCAGCAAAACTATCTATCCAATATGATTGTGAATGGTGCACACTGCAAGGCGCACTGAAGTGATAGTCTTTAAGCCAGTCAGGATATCAGATAACAGTAGAAGATGGATGAGAACCTACTAGAACCTACTGGACAAAGGAGAGTAATGAAGAAGAGTGAAAGTTCCGACTACAAGTTCCGATTGCGAGTGTATGAAACACATCACTTGGAGGCCTGGCCCTTTGGAGGCTGAGCGCTGAGCATTGCACTGCATGATCAAACCGACGAACCTATGTACTGGGAGAGCAACCTAGAGCAACTTGTTACAATTTGGAAGTTGACCTTCCCCGACACGGTGACACCCGTCATTGGCAACGATTGAAAGTTGCAGTCAGATGTTGAATGCAAAGAAGGCTTGAGGCTTTAGCAGAGTTTCAGCAGAGTTTTCTTCTGGCGTTATACGCAATTCAAGGCCAGATATTTGATTCGAAGAGACGGCTTGTGCGTGAGATCCTGAGAGTTCGGGCTAGTTCGGGCAGATGGTACAAGCGCCCTGCAAGCGCGCAGAGAGCCACCTTTCTTTCCTACTGTCACAGTAGACATATCGTCGTGTTTCGCGACAACGGCAACGACACAAGGGCTCTACTACGCAGGATGCGAGTTGTGATGATACGAGCACGAAGCTCACCAGCTGTTTGTCCAGACCATCCCCTCTGCAATGTGATATGAGCTTGCTCTCATCGAACCACTCAACTTCACAACTTCTTTGTCCACCTCAGTCCACTATGATGAAAACAGTGGCCGTCACCCTCACAAAAACCCTCATGCACACCCGGGCTCTCACCCAGCCTTTCTTCCTCTGCTTCTTCCTCTGGTCCTCGTAAACCTAGGCTCGAAACACCGAAGCTTAGGAATCTTCGAGCGTTTCTTCCACCGAGAAGCCACCAGAAAGCGATCCGCATTGGTCGTTTCTCTCATCTTTTCTGCGTGCAGAATGAGAGTCGTGATCAATACAGAGTCACGAGTGGTGGTCAATCCTCAGGCCTCATCTTCAACTTGCCATCATCCGGGGAGTCCAAACCCAAACACAAGTGCAAAGCTCTAACTGAATCACGCATAATGTTCAACGTGGCCTCACCGATATCTCATGCGTCTGGTCCACCTTCTGGATTGATGTATGCCGCAGAACCTCCTTCGCCTGGGTTAAACTTCCTCTCAGTTCCCTCGATAACATCATCGCGCGCCGCATTTTCAACCCTAGCACGCTCAGTCCCAGACTCAATGGATACAGACGAAACGAATGCCGATCTCTAGTGGGTAATATACCCAGTGTGGTTCAAAAGAGAGGAGAATCACTCGAGAAAATGGCTTTTGAAAGAAGATCCGTGGAAGTAGGCTCGCACGATGGCTCAAGTCGAAGAGGAGAAAGAGCGGTAGGGAAGGAAGAAGATGCTGATGGCGCTGGACGTTTTCTACGACTGGCATGCTTTTGGAATCACGGAGGTAACACTTGTTTGGCTTTCTTCTTGCTTTCACCAAATTCTAATTGTATTTTTTTTTGAAACATAGTCAAGTCCTGTATCAACGCCATCCGATTTTCGTCCTCTTCCTTTACCAAGAGAGTTCACCCACAATCCGACTTTGGGATGTACGACGACGACGACGAGTGCTGAACAACCGACTGCGACGCTTCCTGCTCGGATTTCTTCTGACAGTACAGAGATATTGGATCATAGGATCCGGGCAGAGAAGGTCAACAATCTGATTGTCTGCTCGTATGTCGAAGTGGTTCGAGTGTTAGAGTTTGGGAATAGGAAAACACTTCTCGGACATGTCTCCCCTTCTACTCCATCTTCCAAAACATCAGAGAATCCTCAACACAGTACTAATCTCGCCGTCGCGCCCTTTTTGTACAGGGAAATTCGAGCTCTGGTCGAGAAAAGAGTCGAAGAAGCGATATATATCCAATTCAGACCTGTCTTGAAGCTCGCTGGCATAAGGCGGCCGCAGCGAGCGACTCTGACATCGTTGGCTTCCCAATCAAGTCTGCACGCCAGTATATAACCACACGGTCCATTCTTCGTTCATTCTCACCGCAATTACGCTCAAGAACTCTTTTCCAATCCAACCTCCTTCATATCTTGATCAATACACCACCGACACCGCCTAACGTAGCCTCGACGCCTAATCCCACTCGCTCGTCAGTGACCACACGGAGCTTGCCTCCTTCCCGTGCTCTATATTTTGCCGCGATTGCGATGGGCCCATTGTGGGCTGATGGGTGGGGAGAACATGGTGAGCATACTACAGACAACAATGATGAGCAGGACACATTCGTCATGCGCTTCATCTTGCACTTGCTGAATCGAGGTGTAGAATAGGGCAGAGGACTCCATTCAGTCGACTTGAGTGTTCTTGCGGGTTTGTTCGTCTGTGCCTCATTTGCTGGTGCTTTCGATTCATCGCAACGATGTTGTGGTTCAGTTCCCGTTTCTTAGCAGATTGATCTTGCTCCCTTACTCTCATTGGACAGGACTTGACAATTTGCAGAGCACACAATGTCAATCAAACGATACTCAATGAATACTGTGCAAAAGTACATGAAAAGATAACTAACTGAGAGAACGTATGTATCTTGCTTATCCACCAACTCCGATTCAACTATCACCAAACATCTATTGTAAATCAAGCTCCTCGCCCCTGCCTCAAGTCTCCCAGTTGTTCAATTGGTAACTGTGTTGAGAGTCTCGTCGAATTGGACCCTCTTTGCCCTGCGTCTCTGATCCTCTGCATTTCGGAGCACCTGTCTCATCTCCTCAAATTGCTTGATTGTTCCTCGCATCCTCTGCAACACCTCATCATCGGCATCCTTGTCTTTCATGCTCTCATAGCGGAGCTGCAGCAAATCAATCGCAGATGAGAGATACTTGACGAAGCTTCCAGACAGTGCAAGCTGGTTGTATTTTTCACAACGTTCAGAAAGCTCCTGCTCACGATCATGAATCTTCTGATCAAGTTCTTCACAGGTCTTCTGCACTTTGTCCATCATTTCACCCAAGTTGTCAAATTCCTCGTCATCGCGCCTCTTTGCATCCTCGTCGAACACTGGGGCCTCAGGCTTGGTCTTCTCCACCCAGAGGGAGCGGTATTTTCGATGGCCCTCAGCCGAATGTTTACATTCATTGCAGATGCTGTCGCGATGATTGCTAAAGAGGGAGAAAGTTGCTTTTTCAAAGAAGTTCCTTTCTGTTTTGAAGGCACGGCAATATGTTCCAAGTTGGTGGGCAAGACTTCTATACAAGGGAAAGCCTGAGTCGTGAACACGGCAGCCTGTGTGGCAATTGCTATAACAATCAGGAGCCATGCAGACGGTGTTGAACTGGTCATGAGTAGTTTCAAGTTCATAGAAGGGGATGTTGTGAATCTCCTCATACTTTGCAAACATTTGCTGACTCTAATCATTGGAAGAGTTGGAGATTTCAATTTCGGTCTCTGACAACAGAAGGAAATAACAAACCTGTTCTTTGGCAGCCTTTTGAAGCTTTCTAAGCTCCTCCTGCTTCATGCCCAACTGATCCATACATGCAATCACATTGAATATACCAGCCTCCATGTCTATGGCCATCATGAAGAGTTCATGAATGGTATTGGTTGGCTGTACCTGGCACTCATCCAAGAATTGGAAAACCTTGGAGAGAATCTTCAATGTTTTCTTGTAGCTCCGTCTCACATCCTCACCCATTTCTTCCAAGCTTTCATCATCATCATCAAATATCTGTGGATTCTGCATGATCTTTTCCTGATACTTGGCCCACTGAGCAAAAGGGTTATTGATGGACCAAATTTTGGCTTTTCTGAGTTCAATGGGAAGACAGGAATGATCAAAGTTCAGGTCGGCAGGATTAGAAACCATGGTGCAAATGAAAGTGATGTTATCAACAATCGAGCGAGGGAACATGCCAGAGATAGTGCTCAAAGCATATTCAGTAGATGTGTTCACTCGAGGGACAGTGCCGTTGACAAGTACAATGATAGCATCAACTGTTTCAAGATGCTCCTTGATAGCATTGACAATTTCTCTTTTGTGTTGGTTGTCCATGTCAATCCCACGAGTATCAGCCAGTCCAGGGGTATCAAGGATGTTGATTTCATTCCCATTGGCACAAGGAATGGTGTAGAGCTCTGGTTTGTTTGTCTGACTGCCAGTTTGTGAGCCACCTTGTTCATTTTTGGCATGGTGGAAGGCTTTGAAATAGTCAAGTTCGATCCCCGCGCAGGTATTTGCAAGCAAGTTGAGCAAGGCAGTTTTACCACTGCCAGTTTCGCCAATGAGAATCAGATTGATTTGAGGTTTCTGCCAGCAAGGCTGAATTGTCATTCTTCTAGTTGGAGCACTGTCACCAAGTAAGAATTAACAACTGGAATGGGTATGGCCATGACACTTAGGTATCACAAAGACTTACTAATACCCAATTTCACTGGTGCCAGTATTCTTTCCATCAGGGGCAATTGAAACCCAATTATCAACACCGGCTCTATGTTCAGGAATTCAATCAATATGCGTGAATACTCAGAGCAAGAAACCATAAGAATTTACTTAACATACTCGAGAGCTCCAATGAATTGTGTCATAGATGAAAATGTAATGGTTCAAAGTTTGAGGAAGTGCCAGTGGTTGAGTAGATCGAGCAGCATTATGTAGTAGTTTGAGAAAAATTCCCGAACTAAGTGCGCCATACTCATGGTGCCATACTACTATTGCACAGTACAATTTAAAAGTTTTATGCAACATGATACAGGCCTGGGTCCTGTCCTAATCAGAATCATTGTGTCATTGGAAGCCTTAATAATTATAATGGAACTTCTATCAATTAGACTCACCTCTAGGCCTGCTGCGGCAGCTGCGTAGCCCACACCTGCCCACACTTAAGCTGGTGGTTGGTATTCTAAATCAGCTCATGAATTTCTAGATCTATATTGCCTGAGAATGAGGGTCATATCAACATCAATCTGGGGTCAGTGTAATTGTAGCTATACAACTTGTTGCATCCAAACATCCAGATTATGTCATGGCACTGATTCCTTCAAGAAGGCATATGGCTCAGAACCAGTCGAGTTCACCCTTTCTGACCTTGATTCATGTCATCCAACTTCTCTCAACCAATGGTCATTTATGAGTATGTCTGAGAGCTGTGAACTGTTGTTTGCTCCAATTTCTTACTGATACAAATGTAGATCTGACATGGGAGCTTCAATTGCGGCGCCCAGCACAGTGACCAGTGCAGCTGTGTAAGTCTTTCCTATGTGATATTCCATCAATACTCACTCAAAAGTTAGTGCTCCAATGGCCAATTCAAGGAAAACAACCATACAGCCTCTTCAGTGGGCTAAGCCTCAAATCAATCTGATCCTATTGGGAGAAACTGGTGTTGGAAAGACAGCTATGCTTAACCTGCTTGCAAATGTCTGTGCAGGAGTTGAACTGAAAGATTTCAGACCTGCCCATAAAACAGAAAATGAGCGAGGTGGCTCTCAATCTGGCAGTCAAACCAATATACCTGAGCTCTACATCATCTCTGGTGCTAATGGGAATCAGATCAGAATTCTTGATACTCCTGGACTGGCTGATACCCGTGGAATTGACATTGACAATGAACACAAAGCTGCTATTGCTAGTGCCATCAAAGAGCATTTTACAATGATAGATGCCATTATCATCCTTGCCAATGGCACTCTTGCTCGACTAGGTGCAGCTACTCAATTCACTCTAACCACAATCTCCACCATGTTTCCCAATTCCCTTGCCAAAAACATTGCTTTTATTTTTACCATGGTTTCTGATTCTATGATATTCAACTTCGACAAATCCTCTCTTCCAGTCCAGCTCAGAGAAGCCAAGTTCTGGTGTACCAACAATCCTTTTGCTCAATGGAGCAAGTATCAGCAACTTTTAGCACAGAATCCACAGACAGTGGAAGATGATACCTTGGAAGAGATGAATGAAAGTGCTCACCACAATTATGTGAAGGCTTTGAAGACTCTTTCTCAGGTTTTCCAATTCCTAGACACATGCAAGGAACAGCCAACAAAGGTCATCTATGAATTCTACATGAGAATCATAGAAATGCAGGCTGTGAAATCAAATGTGGAAGCACGCATTCTGCAGATTGAAAATATGTGCAAAGAACTCCAAAAACTTCAAACCAACCAGCCTCTTCAGGCACAGGTTTGTTGGTTCCCCTGCTCAAGTTGTTGAAAGGCAATACTAAACAAACCATAATTAGGCTATGAAAATATATGAAGAGTACAAGCAGATAATCAACATGCCTTTCAATGAGCGCAAAGACACTGGATCCAAGTACAATACACTTTGCCTTGCCCAGAATTGTTATAGCAACTGCCACGAAGGCTGCGATGATGTACTAGATCTCATCCTCGAGAGTCAGTGCACAAACCTTGGGGATAAGTGCAGTGCCTTTTCCAATTCTACAGGCTCGGTGGACCTTGAATATGTCTGCACCATCTGTAAACACCCAGCTGAAGACCATCAGCACCACCACTCAAAGTGGGTGGAGAAAACTAGTTCACAAGTGGTTGTGCAGGATGCCGAAACACTTAGTGATGACACTGATGAGGCTAATACAGAGGCTGGGAGGTTGGCTTTAGTGATGAACATTGTGCAAAAGAAGATAGAAGACTTTGAGCAGGATATTTTCAATCTCAAGGCAGAACTTTCAGAGCTTCACAGCTCCAGCCATTCGCTCATGCTGTCTGGAAGCTTCAGTGGGTTTATCTCATCCAGTATCGAGAACCTGAAGCGCCGCGAGGAGAAAATGAAATTAGAGGGTGCGGATGCAGAGTCATTGCAAAGGATGACTGACGAGATTGGGGAACTTGAAAATCAGAAAGCGGTGCTCCAAAATGCAGAGCAACTCGGCAAAGTATTGGAGATTCCAAAGGCAACTGACCACAATTACAACAGCTCAGGTATATCGCACCAACACCAGCAGATCTCTTTTGACATAGTATTTGCTTGGGTGCTGAAATTACTTCCCAGAGCCGCTCAGGATAAGATGCGAAAACTGTTTGCCGCTTTCAGAGCCAGTGAGCACACAAGGAATTTGGAGAGTAATTCTGATAGCCTCTATTTGCTTTGATCACTTTTCCATTTTTGGGCGATTTGAAGGAATTGAAAGAGCTTGTAGGTGATATATTTGAGGCCCGAGGGTGGTTGATTGAAACATGGACTCTGAGATCGAATCAGATGGGAGATACCAGGCTTCTGAGCGGTGTACGCTCTTGCAAAATCCTATGATCTATGTAGATAGGTGTATCGTGATATGATATGACTCAGATTCATTGCAATGAAACTAACATACGTTACTTGAACCCCAGATCAAAGTTCTCAGCTGTTTCTGATATAAGTATAAGGGATCATCAGCGCAGCTCAGAAAGAACGGATTAGAGAGCACAGCTTACTATTAGTTAAGATGCTAGCTCGCTAGCATCAACGTCCAGCCGAGCGGCAAGAGGAGCGGGTTAGTTTAGTTCGCACGGTTCACCTTTTCTTTCTCGACAGTCAGTTTCGTCGAATACAGCTCCGAATATCTCAGAATCTCAGTCTTTCCTTTCGTTTTGCCCTCCCTCCACCGATTCCCTTAATTGTTGGACAGTTATTTTATGCAATAGCTAATATTAATAATGAAGTTCAATTGATACTATTTACTGGGATAAGCAAGCTAACTACGAGGAAACATAACAAACGAGCGGAGCCCGCCCTCCCGGCGGCGTTTCTCCAGCGCTTTTCCGAGCTAATGCTCGGCCCCTACCCAACCTACAGTTTGTTTGTGTCCTCGGTAGTTCTGAGCTCAGCGGTAGACGAGGCTGGAGGCAAGTTACAGAATGAGCGCAGCAGGGTGAGAGTCGATTCCATTTGGAATCTCTGGGACGGGGACCAAAGGTTGATGTCAGATCATCGGATTCGTTAGCATCTAAGTTTTGTCACATGAGTTCGAAATAGCTGAGTACAATTCTGGGGTTCCGCGCGAGATCGAGGCCAGGATACTGAAGGTTGTTCGAACTACGATGACATGAGAGCAACATGAGAGTCGAGAGCAAAGATGTAAGCGCCCGTAGAATTATCATCCTAGATAAGATTAGATAAAATTTTGAGAAACAACTCTCCTTTCAATTCTGACCGTGACCTAGTAAACGCGTTTGAACGAACGCCTCAAGCATTGGCAACGCGCAAAGAGCTTCTTTTTGGTTCTTTTTACGACCGCCTACTCTCTCACTCGGAGTCGTTGAGCACTGCCCAGATATCCATACTGCTCTGTTCTGTCTTCTCACTTCTTCGTAGACATCGCAGTCGAATAACTAGGGACTAGTCAAACAAGCTCTACGTCGACGCTTGGGTGGCGATCTCTCGCGAGCTACTACGTAGAATGCGAGGTGTAAAGATACGAGGAGGCTTTGCGCGAAGAACATCAGCTGGGTGCCCGGACCGCTGTCTCTACAATGTGGTGAACTCGAACTTGCTGTTATCGAACCAGACAACGAAGGCATTCTCAACTTCTTTATCCGCCTCAGCGCTCCATGACAAACGAAAGGGCTATATAGTCAGGGACGAAGAAGAAGAGAAAGGCGGGCATAACTCTCACGAAAATCCTCACACATTTGGGCCCTCACGCAGCATCTCTTCCTCTGCTTCTTCTAGTCCTAGTCAACCTAGGCCCGAACGACCAAAGTTCAAAGAAAAGAATCTCCGAGCGTTCCTTCCACCAAGAAAACTTTCGGGTGCTAATGATACACCTCATTCATCTCAATCGTTCGCCTCTTCTTTTCTTCGAGCAGAACGAGAATCGGGATCAATACGGAGTGGTGGTCAATCCTCGTCTTGGCCGCCGTCTGGAAAATCCAAACCCAAACAGAAACACAAGCACAAGACTCTACCGGAATCACGTATAGCATCTAACGTGGGCTCGTTGATATCTCATTCAGCCAATCCACCTCCTGGATGGGTGTATTCTTCTAAACCTTCTCCGCCCGGGTTGCACTCTTCCTCGTCTTCATCTTCCCCGTCAAGCCCAACCCCTACACGTTCAGTCCCAGATCCAAACGGGTCCAAACGGAAGGAATACAAGTCCCTAGCGGGTAATATACCCAGCGTGGTTAACAAGAGAGGAGAATCGCTCGAAAAGATGGCTTTTGAAAGAAGACTCGTAGAAGTAGGATCGGACCATGGCTCAAGTCAAAGAGGAGGAGGAGCAATTAGAGAGGAAGAAGATGGTGATGGTGATGGAGGTTTCTCTACCACAGGGATGCTTTTGGAACCAGGCAGTTTTGTCGAATTACGGAGGTAATGCTCGTTACCTCTTTGGTTTTTCGCCGAATACTAATTGGACACCTCTCAAAACAGAGCCACAACCTGTATCAACGCCATTCTGCTTTCGTCCTCGTATGCATCTCGTATGTTGATATACTCTTCCTTGTCAAACACCGGAGAAGTCTTTGTACATCAACAGGATGATGTGTACTTTGATGCGCCAGGTTTTGTGGCGAAAGACGTTATTGCGAGGTGTGGAGGAGGGGAAGGAGAGGATGGTGAGCTTTGTGTTTGTGTTGACTGAGATGGCTGAGACAACTGACTTTTTGATAGTTCCGGATATAGCAGAAAATAAAACTCAACTCCAAGCCCGGGTAGAGGTATTGAAGAAGCTGAGAGAGGTGCAGAGAGAGGTAGAAAATGCGACGAATGTGTTATTGTCTCGACAAGGTATAGCTATCCTTGATCTTCAACTCTCGATAAACGATTACATTCCTCACCTTAATGTAGGTACAGAATCTCTGGACGTCTACGCACTCACGAGTGAGGAACGAAATTGGGGAGAAACAACCGTATGGGAGGTCGCCAAACTCTTAGGACCTCTCAATCGAAACCACACAGGCCAACTCAACCCCTCCGACCCCTCCCTCAGCTCTACTGATACAACAGACACCAATCTCCCCGCATCAGCATCTTCATCATCTCCAATCCGAACCCCCTCATTCTATCAAATCCTCGCCGCACATAAATATCTCCTCGCCAACCCTCTCTATTTCGTCCCCGCGCACGATTATGGGACGAGCAGACGGGTGAGGGTGAGGCCGAGGGAGGATGTGAGGAGGATGACTGAGATAGATGGGTGGGTTAGGGAAAGGGGGAGGATACGGGAAGGAGAGGAAGAGAATCCGAATCCGTTGGAGAGGTTTATTGAGAAGGCTAGGTTGGTGATCGAAAATCAGAAATCGAAGACGGGGGAAAGAATCAATATTCTTCATTCACCTCCTACGCGGGATACTTCCAAGGCCGGCTCTGCGTTGACCTGGACTACCTCTGAGCAATCGATCATCACCTTTCTCGTCCAATCTTTGAGGACCTTGAATCGTGCTCAAGCAGACGCGTTTCTTATCGGCGTTCAGTACATTGTTAAAAAAGTCTATAGGGATGTAGACGATGTTACAGATGAAGTCGTTCATAGGTGAGAGCGTTTTCTATGCATTGTATTCGAGTCTCTTTTTGCTGATACTTGGCATTCGCCCGAAAGACTTTTGATAGAGATAGGAGCGTTCCCGCCCTGGCAAGACCTCACGGAAATCAAAGCCATAGTCGAGCAAGAATTGTATCTAGACACAACAGGGGACAAAGAAAACGGGTTCTCCAGGAAGCAAGAAGAAGTTCTCGATCAAGTCCAACACTCTGAGTCTCTTCCTTATCAAACTCAACCCAACGGGCCTCTCGGTCCAGACGATTTTTACCCTTCCGACCTCGCCGCTTCCTTCCGACACGATTTTGAGGAAATGCCAGTGTATGTGATTGATGATACAGACGCGAAAGAGCTGGACGACGGGATTAGCGTCGAGGCTGTGGAACAGAACCCGGACCAAGTTTGGATCCACGTCCATATCGCTGATCCTACCTCTCTTCTTCCTCCTACTCATGCGTTGGCAAAGGAGGCAGAGAAGATGACGGAATCGATGTATCTCGTTCATCGGTCCTATCCTATGTTGCCCAGAGGGTTTACCCATCATCCGACTTTGGGCTTTTCGTTGGGGTGTACGACGACAGCGACTTCCGGACAACCGACCTTGACGTTTTCTGCTCGAATTTCTCTGGATAATGCGGAGATACTGGAATATAAAGTCCGAGCGGGGATGGTTAAGAACCTGATCATTTGCTCGTACGACGAAGTGGATCGAGCGTTAGGGTTTGGGAATAGGATATGGAACAAGCCCTTTAGCCTGGCTGATGTGTCTTCACCTTCTACTCCCTCGTCTGGAACATTAGAAAATCCTCAACACAAAACCAGTCTCACCCTCTTGTACAAAGCAACTCAGTCTCTGGTCAGAAAAAGAGTCGAAGATGGCGTTTTCATCCAATCTAGGCCTGTCTCAAAGCTCGCCGGCATACGATGGCCGTCAACAAGCGACTCCGGTATCGTTGGCTTCCCAATCAATCCTGAACAACCGGTGTATGAATACAAAGGCTATCCTTTTTTCGCTTCGTTTTCACCACAAGCAAACTCAAACACTCCCTCCCAATCCGACCTCCTCTCATACCTCAACCAATACGCCACCACCGCCCAGCATACCCTCGACGGCCACTCACACTCGCTAGTCGCTGAATGCATGAAGCTCGCTTCCCGTGCGTGCTCTATGTTCTGTCGCGATCGGGATGTGCCCATTCTTCGCAGATGGGCGGGACCACCGCTAATCAGTGGCGAACAAGGTCTCGCTGATCTCTTGAACGCAAGAAACAAAGACGGGTATTTGGTTTGGGGATCCGAGAACGACAACAATACTGCATCTCCCAATGGCTGGAAGCTCGCAGGCGCTCATATTCTCGGTGATTCTGCTGCCGGGTATACGCTCGACCTTCGGGCTCACTGGGGTCTAGGAATTCCTGAGGCCGAAGGGTATGTCCGGTGCACGAGTCCCCTGAGGAGGTACGCCGATCTAGTGGTCCACTGGCAAATCAAAAGTGTGTTGATAGACGAAGAGAATAACAAACGAGCAGGTTTGCCTGCCACGAAACCGAAATACCTTTACCCAACTTCCTACCTCTCCTCATTCGCCACGAGCAACAAAGCAGCGGAAAGGTTCCGGAGAAGGATTGCTGGTCAGCATGAGGCATGGTGGTCCATTGCCTGGTTGATTCGCTGGGCGGAGGCTTATCAGTCCTGGACATCGGGAGAAAGCTTGGGAGCCTGGTACGAGTTCACCCCGACCGCGATGACAGCCTCTACTCGTCCGAATCTCTCAGAGTCTTCGTCTCGGAACCTTCAGGGCCTGCCAAACCCATTCGCGGACCTGACTGCCACTCTGAGCGCTCGACCCGAGGCGAATAGGGATTCTAAAAAGTGGCAGGCAGCGGTGACGCTCACCGGGCTAGGTATCAAGGCGGTTTTGATCGAGGGGGGAGGTAGTGGAGGTGGATATCATATTTCTGAGCTATCTGTTGGAGATACTGTTCCTGTCAGAGTAAACGCGATGAGGTTAGGTGTCAGGCCCCAGGTGCAGGTTGTTCCCAGGACAGATTGAATATCCAAGGGTAAACTGGAAACCGATCTAGATAATTTGGATGCAGGCAGTAGAATCGGATGATAATAGAAACGTAGGTCTGGCAAGACGTTCAGTCCACCTTCATACTGATCATGCTTGCCTAGATTAAAATACTGCTTGCAAATGCACATCACGATCTATTACAGTACACACAACTCAATACCTCTAATACACTTAAGTCGCTTCTAATTTCAACCCTACTTACTCGATAACGACAACGTCACAACGACGAATACGAGGAAACTGCACACGCACACTGGCAAGACAAACGCTAGTGAGGCAGCGTTTTCGCGGCAGATGTCACCGCCAAGAACAACTAATGGTATTGCATGGGCGCACCAACGACCTTCCAAGTTTCTCCAGGCAAATGCTTAGTCCGAGTGCAATCCTAGAAACACTTCATAAGCAAGGGAATACGATGTACATTCTACTGTACGTCAATTGACTCTGAGCGATAGACTAGATATACTACTGCTGGTTAAAATCTAGACTTCATTTCCCGATAACATCCCTCAGCTGCGTCTTTGGGATTGCTGCCGGGAACGCTTTCCCCCCAAGCCTCGTTTTCGTCCTTTGTTCATACGCGTACGCAAAACCTATCAAATCAAACTCCGAAAACGCTGTTCCTATGAAGGAGATTCCATAAGGAACACCAGGAGCAGGATACACAGTTTCGGGACCTGCACTTCCGATGGTCACATTGGAAGGGAAGAAACCAAGGGGAACTTGATGCAAAAGAGAGATGAATTGATGATTAGACACTGCGCAGATACTCAAGACAAACTCTTGTAATTAGCTTACCTGTCACAACAGGATAACCAGCGATAGCTTGAAGATGAACCAGAGTCAATCGGACGCTCAAGGTGAGAAGCTTTCAAAATCCTCACCCGCAGGAGTCGCACTGATCCCTTGTGCAGGGAGTACCAATGCATCCAGATCAAACATCTCCAACGCTGCATCAATACCTTGCGCACCGCCAAGCTCATAGTCATAAGTCAACGATTGAAAGTATGCATCGGTGTATCCAGTGGTAGCTTCTGAATCGATGAATCTGAATGTGTCCACAAATAAGAGATTCGAAGTTGCTGAAGATTCTCGTTACTACTCACTGAGACTGGGAAGTATAGTTCATCGGTTCTTCCAACGAAGGATTGGCATCATCGAATGCTATGAGGTCTGCAAGACTGCGAACGCCACTGGGGTTGCTGACAAGCCCTTCGAGCCAGGCATTGATCTGAATCTAAGGTACGATGCGATTATTGTTATATATAGTCGCAAAGTAAAGAGAAACACTTACCTTGAAATCAGTGTCAATCACAAGCGTCTCATTTTCCGAGCTCAAAATTGCCTCTGCAGACGGAAGATCAGCAGGATCAACGATCGTCGCTCCGAGTGCTCTGATCACATCCAATGCATTTTCGAAAGCCACTCCGATGTCCGACATAGACCCGTTAGCTGTGAAATTGCTTTCATTGTCCAGGAAAACTTTTCGAGGAACGCCGATACGAGCTCCATATAAGGCGTTGGGGTTCAGGGCTTGGCTGTAATCAGGAACCACTGAAGGCTGAGCAAAAGTGAAGTTGTCGTTGGGGTCTGTCCCAGCGATGAGTGATAGAACGATGGCAGCATCGGTCATAGACCGTGCCATTGGGCCTACAGTGTCTTGATGCTCAGACAATGGTATCACTACATGAACAGCGCTCAGCATTAATGCCTATAATGGAAGCAATGCATTTACCTCCAGCACGAGATGTCAATCCTACAGTGGGCTTTATCCCCGCTAAGTTGTTGTTCCCCGATGGACATGTGATGCTCCCATCCGTCTCAGTCCCCAGTGCTACAGCCGTGAGTCCGATGGAAGTAGCAATGCCAGGCCCGGAGGACGATCCACAGGGATCAGCATAGGGGTAATATGCACTGGATGCTTGACCACCGCGTCCAGACCATCCAGAAGGGAGGTGCCCTCGGAATCTGGCGAACTCGGAGAGGTTTCCTTTGCCTACAGGGGAGGATCGGTGAGCAGGGAGAAGGTGATTCGAGATTTGGGAATGCTAGTACCTAAGATGATAGCTCCTGCTTCTCGAAGTTTCTTCACGACCCCTGCATCGTCCGGGACGACAGAACCAAGCAAAGCATATGATCCGGCTGTAGTGTTCATTCCTACAACGCAATGAAAGGCAGGTTGGTCTGTGCTTTTGAGGGAAAGAGCTTTTGAGAGAATCACCTTCGGAAGCGATAGTAGCCATGTTATCCTATGTGGGAAGCTGTAATACGCATGCTGTGACTCGCAAGTGTACTGACCTTCAATAGTACGGGGATGCCATGTAACAAGCCACGTTTACCAGTAGTTGTCCTTTCAGCATCCAACGATGCAGCTTGCTCCAAAGCAGAAGGATTGATCTCGAGTACGGCTCGTAAAGCCGGTCCTTGCAGATTGACTTCTTCTATACGCGCAAAATACGCCTACATGTAGCCACGTCAGTCTGTCGCGTAGGACTTAGGAGTAGAGAAAGGCAAGACTTACTTTGACGAGGTCCACGCTGGTGAATTGACCGGCGTCCAATCCGTTTTGGAGTTCCAAGATAGAGGCCTCATAGAGATCAGGCAGCGGTGCATCTCCTGTGTCAACGTCGGCTTCCCTCGCTAGTGTGCTTGCAGTGATTGGAGTTCTCAGGCAATGCACAGACAACGTCTGTAGCGCGCCTAAGAATATCACGCTGCACCACAGAGTACGGCAGAGGAGCTTCATTGGGCAGGTTTTGTGCGTTTGAGCGGGGGTCTGAACTGATGAAGACTTGGGATCGTAAGAGGGGATCAACGACTTCTTTTATCCAAGTATGGAATGAGTGGATGATTTAAAGCTCAGCTCACCATATCAAGCCATCAGACCGTAAATCGTCAACGATTATTAGTCTCGCAACTTAGCGAGCAATGAACAATCAACGTCTCTATTATGGCCATGCCTTGGACTGCCTCAAGGAGGTTCAGAATGAATCATGTATTTAGTTTCGGTTGGTAAATACCTCTTATCTTCTGGAAA
This sequence comes from Lentinula raphanica, assembly GCA_027919835.1. Lineage (NCBI taxonomy): Eukaryota > Fungi > Basidiomycota > Agaricomycetes > Agaricales > Omphalotaceae > Lentinula > Lentinula raphanica. The sequence goes on from JANVFP010000038.1 coordinate 35,927, forward strand.
TTTTTGATGGGTCTAAGGGCTTTCAAGGGCTGACGAAAACATAAAACAAGAACGCACATGATTCTACACAATCCCGTTGATCAAATATCCACAAGACACGGAAAGGCATGTGAAGTGAGGGGAAAAATTGAGACTTCCACTGGAAGTCTTCCATCCAGGGTGAACCGGAAAACGAGCTTGCAACACCTCAACAAGAATAGTAGTAGTACAACATGTGCTCAGAGGTGCTCAGTGCTGCTTACAAAAGTGTACATGGAACACCAGGAAACACCTTGAAATACACGTCGATAATCGATTCCAATCAGGGCCAAGCCCATTACTGAGTTTCTCCCTAGAAAACACCTCAAGGCTCAAATGATTAGCATGAATTTATCCGGACGCGAACGTACCTTGTGAGCTTCCAGTGAGCTGCCTGAGGTCTTCCCTTGCGCTGGCTGAAAGACCACAAATATCAGGTGGATACGCGTGAGTAAATCAGTCGGCGTCGCGACACACCTTCGGACTCTTCAGTGGGTCAATTCGATGTCGCTGACCATGCCTTTCGCTTCGCGCAAGTTCCTGTGGCAAAGCTGGTCTTCCTCGGGTCATCGATTCAGCTCGAGGCAAATTTTACAACGACTTTCAAGCGTGAATACAATGGGGTCCTTGGCTACGAACGTCGAAGCGTGTCGTGTCTTCTCGTTAGCTGGCTGGACGACGTACATCAGCGTACATCAGACTTGAACTGAATCATTCTGGGCCTCGAGTTCTGCAACCATAGCGTTGTACAGTGTTGGACGACTCAGGAGGAGAACCCCCAAGGTCGATGAAACAAAACCAGCAGGTCGAGGCCAACGTCTTGGATGAAGATATAGAACAGGAGGACTTGAATCTAGATTCTAGTACACTAAGGTCATCACAGTTGTCGTATATCTCAGCTATTATACACTCACTAAAGCCATCGTTGAGCTTTGTGGCGACCATCTCAAGGGCAGAAGAAGTTGAGACGAAGTACAATTGTGAGCGCATTGGGCAACTTGTGTACAGTAACAGTGTGACGCGTCGGCGCGTATAATTAGCCCCTGTCTTGGTGAGTCTCACAGTCTCGTGCTCGAGACCACCTCCCCTGATTTTTTTCTACTCCTGCCTCACATCTATGCCTTCCCCTGATCTACAGTGTCGTATAAAGCCATGGACTCGAAGCCTCCAACTCTTCAACCAAATCTACCATCAGCTTACCCAACTCTCTACACCAACTCGAACTTCATTAACGAACTTTACTCTTCATCGACATGGCTTGTCTTATGATGGATCCTTCTTATTACAATTCGCTACAAACCACCACTCGTACACAACGCTCGCGCGCCGACAAACCCACCCGAGTTGTTCACCCTGCGAGTCTTGTCGATCCTAATTCGCATTCATCAGCTCTTCTTCTGCTCATAAACGCAAGGGTGACTTCCCACGTTGCTCGTAAGTGGATGACTTCCCGTAACGATTTTTAATAAAACGTCGTATTTTCTAAACATCTGTCACAAATTTGTAATAGCAAAAATACAGAATTAATACAGAGTGTTTTCCCGTAAGCTTCTGAGCAAGGCGCTGCATGAGGTAAAAATATTGATGGGATTTCTGATCCCTCCTCTTCAAACACGACGTGCGATCATTCTTGAGTGCATAGCCGACGTTAGCCGACTCGCCTAGGGAAAAATACAGCGCATTCCAATCTACAAGAGGGTCGGGACCCTCTTGTAGATTTGAGCATTTAGAAAAGCCCCAAAATTTCAAATTTCTTGATGTGACACGATGCCGCTCTCCGGCAGACATCGCTTATAGTTCACGTAACGATTAATACGACGTTAATAAACGCAAAATGCTTACGGGAAGTCATCCAGTATCAATTACCATTCTATACTCAAACAATGTCCTGACTTCCGTGCTTCTGTCTTGTAGAATACGCTGCAGACAATGTTGCTGATTGCCTGGGTTTCTATCTGAACATACGCCCAAGATTGTCGGAGGAAGAAATATCATATCGTCAGGCTGTCCGCCTGCGCTTCAGATCGTTTGTCCAAAACCTCTTTGATCGCTCTGGAGTCACGATCCCTGTCATTATAACCTCAATTATCTATATCGAAAGGGCACAACTTTACCTTTCGTACTCCAAGATCGACGAACGAGAACTAGCAAGAATTTACCTTGCTTCTATCATCGTTGCGTCAAAGGTGTGTATCTACTGTTGCTCATACATTGCAATCGTCATTGACTGATGTGTCCTCTCTAGTACCTCAACGATTGTATCATGAGCAACACCATGTGGGAAGAATTCAACGCCGTCTTCGGAGCGCAAGAAATTGCTGAATTCGAATTGTCATTCCTTGCATGTCTCCGTTGGAAAATGAAGGTCTCTGACCGCGATATCCTTCTTCATTACGACGAGACGTTCTTCGAAGACCCGGCCATCGTGAACAACCCTCATTATTTCTGCCGCTCCGATCCCTCCCAACCTCGAACGCAGGTCTGCTTGAATCCTAGTGGATACGACCGCTGCCCCGGACTTGCTTCGCCAAGCTCGTTCTCGTCAGGAGACGCTTCCTTACCACATACACCTATCGATGTGAAGACATCCTCCCGCAAGTCTCCGTCCAAACATAAATCGGCTTTCCGGAAAATTCTGCACGCATTTCGCGTTCATTCGTAACGAAACCTGGCTCATGCTTTCACTTGCGGCTTGATTGACGCATATACCCTTTTGCTTGCTTGCATCATTGTTCGTTCTACCAACATATGTAGTTAGTGAACGAATTATACCTGCCTGTATTGCGATCAAATATCACACCATTTTTAAACCTTCTTCATCTGGTGTTTTGAGTTGCCTGATCTTAGTTTTGAGTCTCAAAAGTCGTATCATCTCTTTTCTCATCGAACACAAAATGCTTGTCCCATCTTCAACTTACTCAAAGAACGAGACGGCTCTGGATGCTATATCTAATCTAATCTGAATTCAGTCAACGGGACCAATTCACAACATGGTACGACTTTTTCAAAATTAGCGCCAGGGAAACTTTCCACCTTAAAATATCCAACATTTTTACCACCTAACACTCATTCTCCGCACTCCTTTGCTTCTTGGTCTTCTTCCTTGAAGAAACCTGGTGAAAGATGAACAGCTCATCTGGGCCGATATCGCTCCCTGATACTTGGTCGGGCTACCTTGCTCAAGCACAGGAGATAGCGTCAACTAGAGTCTTTTTGCTTACCGTCATCAATATCCCGCTGCTCGCCATCGTTCTCAATGTTCTGTGGCAGCTGGTGTGTTATGGTCGCGTCCTTCTCATGACGAAGACGCTGATTTTCGTGTTCCACTTAGATTGTACCCCGCTCAAAAACAGATCCACCATTGGTGTTCCACTGGATTCCATTCGTAGGCTCAGCAATAGAATATGGAAATGATCCCATGAAGTTCTTCACTACTTGCCAGGCAAAGGTATGTACTATGCTTCAGACGCAGCTTTGTTTCTGAACATCGTCTAGTACGGGAACGTTTTCACTTTCGTTCTCTTGGGACGTAAAGTCACCGTGTGTTTGGGTCCGAAGGGGAACAATTTCGTGCTGGGTGGGAAAAGCACAGTACTGAACGCGGAAGATGCTTACACGGTACGTGTATCCCGTTGACATTGAGCCTCGACCTTGCTTCATGTGAATCAAAACAGCATCTTACCACGCCTGTATTCGGACGCGACGTGGTCTACGATGTACCTAACGAGATATTCATGGAGCAAAAGAAATTCGTCAAAGTCGGTCTCTCCACGGAAAACTTCCGTGCCTACGTTGGCATGATCGAACAAGAAGTAGAGGACTTCCTTGCCAACGACCCTTCGTTCTCTATCTACCAACAGAACGATATCATTCCTTGGGGCAAATTCGAAACAGTAAAGGTTCTGTCGGAGATTACCATTCTGACTGCTTCCCGAACTTTACAAGGGTCCGAGGTGAGGGAGAGCATCGACACAGGCTTTGCTCAGACCTACACGGATCTGGATGGAGGATTCACCCCTATCAATTTCATGTTCCCAAATTTACCTTTGGAGAGCTACAGGAAAAGAGATAGGGCACAGAAGAAGATGAGTGATTTCTTCGTCAATTTCATCAAGAAAAGAAGAGCAGGCGAAGGAAGCGGACAAGTTGAGACTATCTTTCTGGACTTGGTTTCATTCTACTGAATTCAATCCACAGCACGACATGATTGCTGCTCTCATCAACCAGAAATATCGTTCCGGCAAAACACTCAAGGACCACGAAATTGCTCACATCATGATTGCGCTTCTGATGGCCGGCCAACATACGTCTTCCGCAACCGGTTCTTGGGCTTTGTTACATGTGGCTGATAGAGAAGATATTGCGTGAGTAATTTGATTCTCGGTCGCTTCGCTTATGAGTCTGTTTTTACTGACACGCATTCCATCCGCATTTAGTGAGGCTTTGTACCAAGAGCAAGTCAAACACTTCGGTATTGAAGGTCAACCAGGCAAATTCCGCCCCTTGACATACGAAGATCTTCGGGACCTCCCTGTCCTCGATTCTGTCATCCGTGAGACTCTCCGTGTCCACCCTCCTATCCATAGTATCATGCGTGCAGTCCGAGATGACGTGCCCATCCCGCCCACTCTCGCCGCACCCTCATCCAAGTCTGGTAACGGAACATACATCGTCCCCAAGGGCCATGTCGTGCTCGCTTCACCCCTTTACGGTCAGATGGATCCCCAGATATGGAAGAACGCGTCCAAATGGGAGCCTTCACGGTGGAATGATCCTGAAGGAGTGGCGATGAGCGCGTTGAAGGAATACACGGATGAGGGTGGGGAAAAGATTGACTTCGGGTTTGGTGCGGTCAGTAAAGGGACGGATAGTCCATATCAGCCTTTTGGCGCTGGTAGACATCGGTGCATTGGAGAGCAGGTAAACACAACAAAATATTCCGCGTCGTTTCAGTTAAGGCTGATGTCTTCATCTTCTAGTTTGCATACCTTCAACTTGGGACGATCATCTCGACTCTCATCCGCAAGCTTGAATTCAAGATTCCGACTGGGGTACCTGAACATAATTATCACGTACGTCCTTTTCTATGTTTGGATTGTTTTAATGCTGGTGTGCTCACCACTGTTTGCCTTTGACCTTGCAGACTATGATCACTATGCCCAAGACACCCAGAGATATACATTACAGGAGGCGCCATTTTGATTAGGACGCTAGAGAAGTCGAATACCAATTCTACCATTATCATATATAGATTATTACTGATGCCCCGTAGTCGCGACTTCATCGTAACACACAATATTCCCATCCCGATTAACAATGCGATGAAAGTTTTCAGATGAGATTCAGGAGTCAGGACAGACTTTTATTAGTCTCACTGCCTGACTTGCCACCTCGTTCACTGCTTCTTGTAATCTGGCATGTAAGCTACGCATCGTATTGGATGAATCGCACATTATCGTACGTCTTAACTTGGCTCTCCGTGGCACACACATCGCGACGCATGTTGAGTTGCCTCAGCTCGTATCCGAACAGGATCTGCCACCCATCTGCCCTACTAGTAAGTAAACTCGTTGAAGTTCTTTGGTATTGTAGCCTCAAGGCCACACCAGGATGAAGGTATTCGGTGGAGTTTCACCAGGAGGCAAGTTGCAATTCGCCAAGATTCAGACTGAGACATCTTGAAGATGCACTCCCTGTACGTCAGCGGGCATGGCCACCACCATTACTTACGTCTAGGGCTCGTGGGGTACGTGCTGGTAGGTGTGGGTATTGGACAGGTGGTTAGTATCATTGACATGGCAAGCCACCGTTCGGTTTTGAGTTTCTTCATGGTCTTGATTTAATACGGCGCATCCCCGTCTTTCTGACTGTCAGCAAACCTGATTGGAAGCGCATTGTAACATTGTAAAGCGGCGTTGCGTCCACTACAGTTTCTCTCTCCGCCACCGTCGCCGCATGCAGTCAAAATTTGGATTTGGGAAGGAGATTCACTGTATTGATACTCTGATACTACATACGCTTCTTCTAGAATTTCCCGAGCACCGTCACCTCTCCTACTCTTCATAGTATGGTTTAATGGATACTCCACCCAAACCTTGAATCGCGACCTTGAGAAAACCGGGCTCCTCTTGCAATCGGTTAGCGAAATTCTTATCTGCCTTGAGCTCATCGACGTCCCAATGTGCCCAAACAAAACGACCGTGCAACCAAGATGCCTCTGGAGAGGCAGCCCAGACAGAGAAATCTGCCGGTAACGCCACTACAAATTTGAAAGGCATGTAATTATCAAGTTCATAAGCACGGAGATGAGAACACGTACTCTCGTCCCATTTAGGGAGTTTTTGACCAGCGAAATAATTCTGTGCGCCCTCAGTATAGAGTAATCCTGGGTGGTACGATATGATTTGAACGTCCTCGACGGATCGTTCATATGCAATGCGTCCAAGGACAGTTGTGAAAGCTGCTTTGGAAGATGTATACGGTGTTTGAGTCATTGCTGGATACCTCTGAATCGCAGCCGTAGAGACGTTGACCAGCTTCAACTGCTGTCCCACAGGACGAAGAGGCTGTTTAACGAATTTGGCTGTCATGAGGAAGTTACCTCCGACGTTAATGTCAAAGGCTTCCATGAACTCTTTCTTGTCGATACTCAATGTATCTGGTACCAACGGGAAAAGCGTAGCTGCGTTGAGTACCAGTACATGAACGAAGATCTTCTGAGAGTGGAGGTAGTCCCAGAGCGCCGTAATAGAAACGTCGTCAGCCATGTCACCTACTTGAGAGATGAAGCTGGTATCGGGTGATTGGAACTCGTCACGGAGTTTCTGGATTGCAGCATCTAATGCGGGACGCTTGCGACTCAGGATGATGATCCTGGAAGCAGAGGCTTTGGCAAAAGAACGGGCGATCTCGAAGCCTAGTCCTTGGGCTCCTCCGGTTATGAGGACCGTTTTGCCAGCCTCACTGAGAGCGGGCTGCGTGGGCGAGATCGCTGGATATGTATCGCGGTGGTGAGTCAGGTTACTAGGGAAAGACATCGTAGAAGACGAATTTACCCTCAGCCTCGCAGGAGTTGATATTTATACGGTAGGAAGGATATAGTACCTAGCCTGAATGGTCCTGGATGCTGACTGAGCTCGGCGTCCGCTGAGTAAAGAGAGACCTACACAAAATATTCTTGCGGGGCAAGAACGCTTCAAGGTTTCGTGATTAGTAAAACCCTGCAGAATTTCTGAAATTTAACCGTCATGACGAAGCACAGATTGATCACTACAGTGTTCTGAATTTCAGCGATTAAATCAAGGAGCGCGCAGAAAGAGTACCAGTAGTTTATGAGCTTCCGCATTGAAATTGGTTGATTCTTTGTCGTTCGAGTGTCAACCTGAGAATATGTTTTCGTCACTGGTGGAAGAACTTTTTTGTCTAAAAAGGAAACCGTTTTGAACAGAACATCTTATCTTATCTTCAACCTCGAATCGCAGTTTTGTCCCCACAATAATTTCGACTGAACTCTCTAACCTCATGTTGTCTGTTCCCTATATTGAACAAAGAAGGCACGACTTCCACAAGCCCGGAAAAATGCACCAGGGTTTCGTCAATGATGAAAATGAATTACCGTTTTAGTACATAAAGGGAACGACAAAGTGAGCGATGGTTGATGGAATTGCTGTTACTTGCTTTCTTGTTCCTTGGCTTTGGCTATCTTTGGGTCCTTTTCATTCTCTCCTCCTCAGCAACCTTACATCTTCACCGAGAAGGAGGTCAGTTGAAGGCACTGGATTGGGGAGTAATCCTGAGGAATTTGGGAGTTCAAGGTATGTAGAGTATCGAGTGTATCACAGTGCTCGTTGAACTGATGATGTCGAATCACCCTTCCATCTCTTCTCGACCTCGTTGGACATCCTCAATCGCTGTGACCCCAAAATGACAACCTTGGACATATCTGTCGGCCTCGGGCGCTTTGTTGCCTCGGCACTCTTGTTTTTGACCCTGCGCCTTCGACGATGAACCGACAGACCGGCTATTTGACCCGATTACTGCTCCCGTATCAAGGAAATCAACTCTCTTTGGTCTCTTTGGCACTCACTGAGCCTACAAATCCCAATTTCATTGCTGTAACACTCGAAGAACGAGGTAGTTCGTTGAAGAATTGGACAAGAAAGCCGAACGGAAGGGAATCTTAGCGGAGGACGCGAAGAAAATTTTGTCATTATACCGGTGTGTTTCGTTAGATTTGTCCTCATGCAACTTCTGACTCGAGAAGCACGTCCCATAGGCCTTCCCAGTACATATCCTTACGACTTCTTCCCTTCTGTACGTCCTAAACGAATATAGGATCTATATACTGGCTCTTGGACGCGCGTCACCCTTCAAATTTCTGCCAAAGATCCTCTGTGACTGTTGAACTTGAGGCAAATCACATAATACACCACCGCCAGGCGTGTATATAATTACCAGCTTCTCTTCCTCGTTCAGCTCGTAATAATATACATCCCTTCCTCACTGCCAACACACAACCACCACTACGAAAGATATGTGAGTTTGCCATTTCGTTCTGGTCCCGTCCTCAAACATTCATCCCCTCATCGACTTAATCTCATGTATATTGAAATTTAACGTTCAACAGTCACACTACATCCGGAAGGATCATATCCCGTCGCACATCCCTCCTGTCATAAAGATCTTCGAGGGAGAAGTACTCCCTGCATTAGCTCGTCGTTGGTACGTTCGTCTTATCCTGTTTGTTGCCCTCTTTGTTCTGTTAGTCTGGATCAATCAATTCAATGCACTTCTCATTCCGTCAATGTTCAAATCTCACTCTATTCCTTCTCCCGCATCATACATATCTCATGAACTCCATCTTCGCCGCGTCGCGTATGAACCTCCTCAATCCCCGTTTTTTCTCATAATTTCTTCTCTGCTGTCTCATTTTTATACTCGTGTTCATCTCTTCCCGTGTCCGCGGAAGGCATTCAACTTGATTTGTGGAGTGCCTCGTGCTGACTGGAACAATTAGAACTCAAAATCTCGAACCTGTGGCGAACGTCCGTAACTATCAGCTCACCACATTCACTCTCAATCATCTTATCCATCGCCGGAGATATCCGAGATTAACCGTAACGTTGCAGGGGAAGTGAACGAAATCAGCAGGGTGCATTGTACGGTGAGCGGCGCGTCAGTCGGTGAGTGATCAATGACTGTAGAGGTATAGCCTCTTTCATATCTAACCGACAAACCAGTACACAAAATACAGCTTTGTTGTTCCGTACAGCACAGGACCAAGCATCCTAGACCCAGCGAACATACGAACCCCGCTCCGGTATCCAATTTCCGACATCCCCATACCGACATGGATGCCACGCATTCCTACAATCCCAGCTCCACCCAGAAAGGTCAAAACATTGACCCTTCTGAAATTCATGACCTCCCATACCAGTCTGCAACCCAGACTAGGTTCCTCCCACCCATCGACGATCTGGACGATAATTCAGAAGACGATGATGATGACATGCCTCCTGGTATCATGGTAGATGATCTACCGATTCTTCCACCGCCAGTAATGTTCACCCATGACAATGCGGATGAGGGTGTCCCTCCTCCAGGCATCATGCTGAATGACAACGGGCTTGACTTCCATGATCGAAACCAAGGCGAAGCCAACGAAGAAGGGAGATTACCTCCTCACAGCGGCTCCTCCGCTTATACAGAAACCTCGGGCAATATCAACGAGCCAACTAGTGAATCCGGCACACCTGATGCGCGCACTGGCCCTCTTACATTCAACTACACGTTTCTCCCGGATATGTCGTTGGCAACTGCTAGCGATGGCTCATCTGGTACTGGAATCACAGACGTCGCCAGCTCATTTGGTGAATACAATTCAGGAGGCGCCACGGATCATCCTATGGAGTCCATAACTAGAACCGACTACGATTCGGGATCCATACAAAGTGTTGCTTATCCTGCCTACCCGATAACATCCTACCCACCCACATCTTACCATCGTATCCCTCGCCCGCCCAACGCCTTCATTCTCTTCAGAAGTGCATTCATTCGAAGCCGTAAGATCTCCTCAGATATCGAGGGGAACCATAGCACTTTGAGCAAGATCATCGGAAGGTTATGGCGAAACCTACCTCCGGATGAACGTGCTGAATGGGAAGCTCGCGCGAGACTCGCGCAAGAGGAACATCGGCAGAGGTACCCAGATTGGAGATTTAGTCCTGCTGGAGGCGGAGGTGTGTCCGGGAGAAGGCGAGGAAATCGAGGACGAGGGAGGGGAAGAGGGAGAGGGAGACTGAAAGCTGGACAGGGAGGAAGAACTTCAGGCTCAGGTGCAAGTGCAGGAGATGATTCCGCAGAGGCGGGGCCTCCGTTGAAACAGGACAAAGGCAAGGGCAAGGAGAGAGAAGTCGATTCAGATGCGGGCGTCGATGATATGTCTAGTATGGGTTCTGATCAGGCTGGGAGTGGACAAGATACAAGAGCGGTTGTACAGGTCGACTCCTCTGCCTGGCCTATAGTTCGTGGCGCTTCATCTAGTCATGCGGAGTCGTCCAAGAGGGTTCTTCATCGCTCTACGACCTCTGAAATCATCCAGGACTCATCCAGTGATTTCGATTCCCGTCTTCATTCGACGTCGAACTTGACAATGTATCCCCGTTCCCTCTCACCTCAGGAACGCGACGATCCCGCTCCTCTGGGAGATACTCTTGCACTCGGTCCACAAGAATCAACATCAAGTAATCCTAGCGTTTCTTCTTCAACACTGTCACCGATAGACGAACAAAAGAAATATCACTCTTCTCTCGTCTCTGCCTCCCACGTTAATCCAGATAAGAGCCAGGAGCGGGAAGGGGAACCACAAGCACTCCAAGAACAAACCCACAACGCCGATTCTCATTCCAGTCTGTCCTTAAGAGAGGTCTCATCTGTCAAAAAGGAAGCGGACGCACGTGTGGACGCGATTGCTGACATGCTCATACGTGGTTACGAGGGTAAAGCGTTGGAAGCTGCAGTACAACAATGGGAAACAGCTGGTAGGAAAGAAAGTGACAGGCGTATGTTGGATAGCAAAGGGAGGAAAGACAAGGACCAAAGAGACAATGGAAAGAAAGGGAAGACGAAAGAAGCAGAGACGAATCCGATAGAAGATACGGCAGGCCAAGAACATGCTCTGGAGGAGGGGTTCCGCCCAAACATTGAGGTATCGGTATTACGGGAGCGTCAGATAGGTTCAGAAATCGCAGTCCGAGAGCAGGGTCAAAACGAGAACAGACCTGGGCATACTCATGATCTACAATCATCCGACCTCCACGTCGGAGAAGACGCTTTCCCTGAAGGTCATGACTGGTTCACTGATTATAACTCCGGACCTACAGCCCTCTTGGATAGTGTCCAAAGTACGTATCTTCGCTGCCTGTTCTCTTCTGTGCTCGCTCATCAATTATTGTGTTCTACAGCTTCAAGGTCAAGTTCTAGCAACGAGACGGAAAGAGAACGCGGACGTGCTGGTGGTGAATGGGGTTTGTTTGACACAGTTGATGCTACAGCTGGTGCGATATAACATCTCGGTCATATTGGCTTGGAATCTGATTCAATTTGATTTCCCTTTAAATCGCCAGGTCCTGAACATTTCGCTTCTCCTAATGCATTATTTCCTACCTCCATTCCCATCGCTCGTGTGTTTCTGAAACGGTCGCTCTCTGAACCAGCTGCTCCACGCCCGACTAGACCTAGATTACAGCTTCCCACGGAAGAGAACATTGAAACTGCAGAGAAAGATGGCCGCGACGAGGGAGGTGTTCGCACGGAGTATCATGAGGGATACCCTCAATTCGGTTTAGACCCTACGCTATCGATGGCACATTCTATCCATCCGTTCCAATCACACGAAGAGCTCCCGACAGAAACCTCTCGGCCACCTGAAGATACAGTTTATCCCTCTCTATCCTTCCGGCATCTTTCCTCTTCCGACTTCTCTGGGGGAAGATATGCTCTGCGGCGCCATCACGCAAACAGTTATCCCGCAGTGACCCCAGGGTCGGCTCGAGGACGGTCTGGGTATCCTATGTCTCCACATCCAAATCCAATACCTACATACACGACATCTTTGGCGCCACCTCAAGTACTTGTCCGTCGCTCCGAGGATACAGTAAGCAATATAAACAATGACTATTTGTGGTCCATATCTACCTTATCCGCAAGCCCGCCGTTGTCTTCTGTGTCTCGAACGACTTCATCTGATCCTGGGATGCTTTCTACGTTAGCGTTTGAGCATCCTTTGTCACCATATTCGTTTTCCAGGCCAGTGGCTGCTGCTATGGGCCTTCACGACAACAACGAATCTGATCAACATTGGGAATATGATGTCAGTGGAAGAAGCGAAAGTGGAAGCCCCATTCGTTCTGAAATGCATACTGGTTTTCCTTCGGCTCCTTTGCCGTATAATCCTACATATTTTCATGGTAATGAGATCTATCCGCGTCGAAGAGCATCATCAACCAGATCTTCATTGATTGCGCGAGATGCCACTCCAACTACGTCTCCGTTCTGGCATTCGAGCACGAACAGCAATATGCTCATGCCTTCTGCTTTCGAAGAAGCTCGTCGGCGACCCCTCAGTCGGGCTTCCCCACCTCCCTCCAGCCCTGCTTCTCCAGTCAATGAACTGCGGCCAGGACGACGGAATATCTTCCCTGTACATGAACATCGAAGAACATCGACATGGGGCGGCCGCTGGAGCAATCGGCAGCCCTCCAGTCCGGCTTCCTATGCAAGTCCTTCTCCCACGCCATCTTTATCCCCTCATCGTGAGCCCGTTGCGATGCATACGAATCAGACATGGGAGCAAGTGGAGAACGATCGACGCAGGGAACTTGCTTCCGAGTCCCCACTGGAACTGGAAAGGATACATGAGGCGGGTGAGAATAAATCCGTGGATATAACGCAACTAATGAGTACAGAACAGATGGGCTGGGAACAGGTACCTCTTTCTATATCGTCTAGTATTACATGTACGATGATGACCCAATCACAACAGACGCGCTCTTCGTGGCCATTGCATCATGCGGTGTCGGAAGAAGAGATGGCCAGGACACAAACCCGCCAGGTCAATGATTTAGAAATGTCGCCGACCACATGGACGTCAGCATCTGTAGGACGTACGGGATATGTTGCGTCTATCATCGATCCACAACTTTCCGCTTCAGAGCCATACCTTGGCTCTCCGAAAACAAGTCAAGACCTTGCAGACGTCCGTTTGGAAGGTCATTCGATGCCATCTACTGCTCACTTACAGCCTAGCAATTTTACTTCATCATCATATAGTAGTCTGAGCGGCTGGGCAGGGGAGGAAAACAGTCCGAGCGTGTTATCCCCTTCACCTTTTGATGACTACCATTACCCTTCGGGTACGGGCGTTCTTGGGGATCCGGTCACCAACTCTACAACACCGAGTCCACCGTTGGTTCCTCAATAAGTAGGCAAAACTTATTGGGGGCCATCTTCGAGAAGACTGGCAACGAGGACAACGATATAACCCGTTCTTGACTCTCGATCTGCCTCCAATTCTGAGAATTGCATAAAAAGAGACTCTTGTGACCTCACATTATTTCAAGTTTGTTCCCCTCCTTTTCTACAATCATATATGTTCATGATGAAAGATTGATGACTCTCTTTTTCTTACTTTGCAAAGTACTAGTCGACCAGACGTGACAGTTTTCCTAATTATCCCTTGAATCTTGATTTCGCTCGGTGTGCTTGGTGATATACACAAATGAATTACATCTGCTTCTTTATAACATACATTCTAAAAGCCCAGGACAAATGATAAAGTCTGGTGAGATTTACTGAGGGAGGTTGGTGGTCATCGACCTTCAGCATCCCTGTAAGTAAGTAGTTTGGACTTCAAATAGAAACAAACGTTCCTCTTTCCGCCTTAGCTCCTACATCGACGTGGTAAGAGGTATTGTTACAGCGGGAAGACTAATTTCCCCTGGCAATGCCAGCAGCAGGAGATCTTTGCTAATGGATTCTGATCAGCGACGAGTGCCAAAAAAACAGTGTACCGAAAGCAAACCTGTCCCCTCTCAAACAATACTTCATTACCTTCAAGATCTCGTATCTCCCCGGTGAGTTCGTCTTTTCTCAGCCTGAATTGCCCTTTACTGTTCTTCTTCAAACTATTCTTCCAATCGATGCGTCCGGCATAAATAGGTTCAACACTTCGACTAGGAACCGACCACTTTCGATCATGCTGATCGAAGACACTGATCAAGGCGATCTGAAAGTCCTGGTCGGTCGCCAATTCTGGGTTTTCCGTATCTTGAACTATTCGCAGGTCTAAACTCCGATGTAGCTCGGGCAAATTTGGAATCTGTTCCCTGATGTTGTCCTCCGCCTGAGAACTGACTGACGCCAGGAGTCTTTGAACGGCGAGTACGAAAGCATCCTTGAAATCATCAGACTTGGTAGCATGATCTGGATGATAGTAGAGCTGGACTCTGCAACGTCCCCATTTGATCGATCCAGGATCAACAGGCTGGGAGTCAAGACTCAATATGCGATGTTCAGATGAATAAACGCTGATCGCTAACCTTTCCATACTGGTACGATACCAGTGCCCTGTTTTTCTGGTCTCGTAACTCCCCAGTCAATTTGTTGAGGTTGATCCTGGATTCCACTACTATTCCTTCGGAGTCCCTGTCCTCTTCGACACAGTTTGCCCAATCGATTTGCCCAGTATAACGAAATACATCCTCGAAAACAGAGGGTGACAGATTTTCCTTCTTCGGGTCATAGAGAGAGAAAACGAGTATGAAATCGTCGCGAGCCTTGATGTTGTCGTCCTTAATGACTCTGGTGATGACAGCATCGTACTGTACTCCTTTCGACTTCGATATCCCGTATTTGGATCGAATGGATTTCCAAAAAGTCGTTCCCAAGGCGTCAAGGAGTTTTTGAACGGGACGTTTGTATACTAAAGGAACTTGGGAATCATAACGGATCCCGAGCTTGCTGGAAATATGAAGAGTCGCATGTATCCCTTGGTCCGTCACGAAATCATTTGGCTTGCGTGGTGGTAGGAAGAAATTCTTCAACCTGGTTGTAATTTTAGGTGGCTCAGGCTGGTGGGTCAAAGCACCACTCATGCTAGTATCCTGCAAGGGAATCAACATCAGTCGAAGATGGAATACTAAGCGAAGCGTATTCTACAAAAACAGACAAAGATCAATTGACACTCACAATTGTCGGAGAAGATGGACGGTGATGTGTTGGTTGAGTGGGGGCGGCAACGGCCCCTAGCGCGAACAAAGCTACTACACTCACGAAAAGGATTGGGAGGTGAATTTTCCCGGGAGACAGAGACCGCATTGTAACTACTTGAGGAGCGGAAGGTTTTTGTGATTGCAAAATACTTTTGTCGAATGTCGAGAGGAATGTGTGTGACCCGCCGGCGGTGTCGAACAGTGAGCACTAGTGAGTGTTAAAGCTGAGGTACTTGGTGGGAGTTTGGTGGAAGACTGGTTGAGTTATTTACACGAGTTTGTCCATCGGATTCACCGTTGGGAGCGCTGATACTGCCAAAGGGAGACTAGACTGCTGATAAAGACGACGGGGACATGTTAAGTTAGGATGGATAAGTATTTTGTGTACGATGAGGAAAGAGATGATACGACTCCTTGTTTCAAAACACAAAACTAGAATCGGGCAACTCAAAACACCAGATGATGAACACGGTTTAAAAATGTGTGATATTTAATCGCAATACAGACAGGTATAATTCGTTCACTACCTAGATATGTTGGTAGAACGAACAATGGTACAAGCAAGCAGAAGTGCAATTGAGACACGAAATGAAGACGATAGTAGTCACATCAGTCACGAATGGGTGACTGACGTGATGCGGACCGAGTGAACGGAGACCCGAATTCGAGCTCCACGACGGGAGCAAACGAATCCGGCGTAGGACGGGGCAGTCGACGGCGATGGAAGCAAAAACGTCGCCGACGGAAACAAAAGAACGAAAGAACGCGGTCGCGGGTGCGCTGAGTGTATTGCAGTCTAGGAAAATGGTAGGAAAATGGTAGGAAAATGGTAGGAAAATGGTAGTGTAGGTGAACGGTGAAAAAAGGAGCAGCGGTACTTGAGGAAGGAGAGAAATTTGGAGATAGAGAGCGTTGGTAGGCAAGGAAGATGCGTGAATGTAGATAGGGAAGCATTAAAACTTGAAGGCACTCCAGACTAGAGAGACACCCTTGAGGCATCTAAGTGATTAGGTCCTTGTGAGCTGGCTGGAGCCCGAGCAATCTTGCGGTAGATGGAGACTGACAAGAGAGAAAACTGAAAAGGTGTGCGCGCGTACGCGCGCGGACGAAAAATGGAGAGATAATGACTTACGATCTTGAGGAATCCATATAGCAGGGAAGGGAGTTGGCAGGTAATACGGTGCTATGTTGCAAGAACGAGGGAGTAGGAGTGTAGACTAATGCCGAAAGATCGATTCAAAGATGGAGTCAGTATCAATTGAGAATACAAATGTATAGGTACGTACGGGCATTATAACCGCCTTCCATACCACATCGTCTCCATGACCGAGCAACATCGTCTTCACATAGGTCCAAATCGTCGTTCCAGTGTTTCTTGCCAGCCATAAAAATCTCGAAGTTTTGTGATAGCAAAAAAAAGACGTTGTGAAAGAGGCGCCGGCCAGCTCAACAAGCGCGAACCCAATCTATTATCTAACCCAATGCAGCATGTGACCGTATTATTTAATTCATCTGCCAACGTTCTGAGTTTCGTTCTTCATCTTCTTCCACCACCACCACCATTGTCTATTTCAACGTTCTTCATAATCTGCCACTGTCATTTGCCTCGATTCTCTCTGCATCACTCTGCATCACTCAACCGACTACATACTCTGTCGAGCGCTCTGGCTCTGACACGGCTATTACAACATGCTCTCACAAGAACATCGTTCACCACTAATACACGTTGTATTACTCAAAGGTTTCTCCACTCGACAGAAAGTAAGTTGCGCTTATATCCCGGCTGTTTTCTCTCTCATCTGTTCACCCAAGGTACAGCCCTTCGTCAAAACACCAATGGGTAGGACAATCACTGTTAAGATGGCGTCCTCGGACACCATTGACAACGTTAAGATGGCGTCTTCGGACACCATTGACAACGTTAAGATGGCGTTCTTGGACACCATTGACAACGTTAAGATGGCGTCCTCGGACACCATCGACAACGTGAAGGCCAAGATTCAGGCCAAAGAAAGGTATGTAATTTGCTGTTCTGTTTTCATCGCTGCTGCCGCTCATCCCTTTCCATCATAGTGTTCCCATTTGCCAACAACGTCTGATCTTCGCTGGAAAGCAACTCGAAGATGGACGAACACTTTCAGACTACAACATTCAGAAGGAGGCGACCCTTCACTTGGCTGACTAGTACGTATCATTCATTATTTACCCTTAGCCTTCAACTGATATATTGTTCAGAGTCGCCGTACCCTCTTCGATTGGAGAAGACACGTCGAAATACGCCCACCTACCTCCTCCTGTACCTAGTTCGATGACCGGTTCCTTATCGTCCTGTATGCCGATGTATGTTATGCTATACAGATGCATGAGCAATTGAATTTCAATTTACTATATCTTGTGTGCTCCGATCCTTCACAATCAGAGTATGGACTTTGAGAATTACTAGTAGTGTTTGCCAGGTGTTTGCGCCAGGTTCGCGCATTTCTTAGATTTCATGTTGGAGAACTCGGAGAGAATTCTGTCAGTGTAACGGGAGTACATACTGACATACATACTCATACATATTACTGTGTACATATTACTGTGTACATATCTATCAGTATCAAAAATTCTCTTCGTCGCTAATATCAATTATATCATTGTAGTCCACCTGTGAATTTGAACTGGAGGCTAGGGTAGTTGAAGAGGTGGGAACACCGTGGAGGACTGGAACATACTCCGCATTCAGTTACAAGTACACCAAGCAAGGAAAAATTCTGACCGGGCAAATTGTTTTGATAAGAATTTTTCATGGCATACGAAAGGAGAACAGCATGAACGTTCATTCGTCGAGTTGAGATTGAGTCAGCGGAGTTCGCCAGGCCAGCTAATCGCATGAGAACGGCGGTACTGAAAGTGACCAGAATCCGTTTGGTCCACTTCTTGTTCTTGGTGTCGAGAGCTTTCTTATTGTTGATGATGATAGAGTAGGTTGGGATGAACGGCTTCCCAACGTTGTCAAGCAAAAAGTTTCCTTGAATAGGCTCAACTTGAGTTGCAAGAACTTCTGCGTTGCTGGGATTGTAGACGACAGATTGCTAGGGAATTCAAATGTATCTGTCAATCAATCAGAGACAAGCATACCCATGCACTTACCGAACAGAGCATTTGAACAATAACGGCCGGCCATAGATTTGAATGGAATTTTTTCCGCATGAGGTCCGAACCCCAGCAGAAATGTTCCCTGCAGAATGAGGCGATTCCTCCTATGTCTGGAAGCCTTGGGGGACAGTGAGGGATAAGGGTCGAAGTGGGTGGTGTGAAGAACGCCTGGATTCCCTTCAAGTCACCAAGTGAAGGGAAATCCGACTCACGAATCTTCCGAGCACGGCTGGGACTGCGCTTGCCGATCTTCCCGTGGCTGTCAAACTCAAGTTCGTTTGCCATGTCATGGTTGATACGTAGGAATGCTGATGCCAAAAGCTGTGGGGCCGCTGTTGAATATTGATGATAAACCTCTAGGAGCCTATCCCCGAATCCACATTTTGCAAGGCTGAGAGCGGTCTTTGCTCCTATCCCATCTACACCTTCAGTGATATCGTTCGTTAAGAGTAGAGCGATAAGGATGAAGCCTCCTCGTGAAATGCCTATTTTTGTTTGAATATCAACAGTGTTGAAAACGTTCACCTCCAACTCATTACTCCGCTGAGGAGCACTTCAAGAAATGAGCTTCATATTCTCAGATAAAAATGTATCCACATACAAAGGAAGAGCCCGCAAAACGCAGACGGCACCAAACGGAAACACATCACTATCCTTGGTGAGGACAGCATTAATGTGTCCGGTTCGATTCAGTTCTGCTAATTCAGCATCAGCATCACCCTTGGCCTGCGAAAGTTCTGAATGAGTCCAGAGCACCGGTGTCGGTAGCTATCCTGACATACAGTGAATGCGTAGTACCCGAATAATTCGATAAGATCCCGGGCATGCTTGTAGAAATCAGGCTCTCGGTTGATGACTTTCCGGCCTCTTTTCACCGCAGGGCGTTGGAGACCATCAAAATAGAAAACACAGTTAAGTCCGGCCTCTGCCAGCTGGCATAGAAACCGGTAGAATTGAGTTAAGGTGGAATCCGAGGTATGGAGGCTTGATCTGTACTTGTGCATACCCCTATCTGCAGCACGGAAGGTATCAAGCATGATACTATGGAAGAGCACTGTAATGAACAACTAAATTGTATTCAGCAAAGATCTTGGACTTACCTTGCATCTACGCCGACAACAGGCGCACCAACGTTGCCATAATTCTTCACGAATCGATATTCAATATTGAAATCTTTGAGGCTTTGTTCAATACCGTTCTGTTGTACGAGCTGAATCGATCCATTAGAGCTCATAGCGGCTTACAGTGAGTACTATGCTTACACTCCAGAGGCCCTCGATTCCCATGCTTAAGGCCGTCGAGGAAAAGAGTAAGAGGTTTGATAGTTAGGAGCCAATTTGGCTCGAACGGCGCTTCAGGGCTTATTACAATTGGTTTCGGCATTCACGGCTTAACGCCTTTTCACGTGAATGATCTTGCTCCGCGGCTCAACCTTATATCATCAGGTTCAACTTAAGATTTCAACCCTCAACTCTCAACCTTTAACGCTCCCTGTTCCCCACGTTCAACGGCCATCTTCGATGTATGCAAATGATGCGCGGTGAGCTCTCTTTTATACTTCTCCAGCCTATGCTCGAATCCGTAGACCAAGCCGCCGCCCAGCCCCTCATCTAGGCAAGGCTCGGCATGGTTCTATAACTCGAGCAGGGCTTTCGAAGCACACCCAGCCGTTCTTTCAGAGTGCTTGGTTTGAGTTTCTTTCTCTTCATTTCTTACCAGCCAAGCGTCTTCTAAACGAAAACTCATGCAGCTCCCCCGGAGCCAAACCTAAATTGCAGTCGCATCAAGACTCCTTTCTTTGACTTGCAAGCCGCGCTCGAACGCGACAACCGAGCTCGGATGGAGGCTGAGGACGCCGGAGAGAGTTTAGACGACGGGGAAAATGTTTTTGAGAGTAGTGATGAAGAGGAAAACGCGCTTGAAGACGGCGCTGAGGAAGAGAACCTCTCAGGTACGTGTTGGCGTTGAATCACTCCCTTAGACCGCGTCTCATGGGCTTGTTTAATTTCAGGTGCATATTCTGAAGGAGATCTGGCTTCTGTAACACCATCTGAAGGCAATAACGCGACTGGACCCTCACGACGCGACAAGAAGCTTCAAAAACTCACAAAGCGCTCCCGTAGCAAACGCGTCGCAGATGCTGTAAAACGCATCTCAGAGCACGGCCTCAAGCCGCATGCTGTCGAACTCGCACACGGCGCCAAACCCATTAGCTTAAAGGCCTTCGATATGCGTTCTCTTCCTGTGTCTGCAACCGGCTGGACTGCAAACAGTAGGAAGAAGCTATCCCCTGGCTTACAAAGGGTATGGAAGAACCTGGAGCTTCTCAGCTCAATCAACGGCTTCGAGCTCCTGGAATGGGATGGCGAGTGCGTGCCTGTTTGCTTGCAGAATTTGTGACCCTAATCTCCTGCCTCTAGGACACCTCTAGCGCTCGTAGATGTCCAGGACCGAATCGTCACCGCCCTTGGGGGCATTCCAAGCGGGTCTGCGGGTGAAGACTGGCAAAGCGTCTGCGACGATGCCTCGACCGCGGTCGAGCGATGCTACACAACCAGCAGCTTTTCGAAAGCCCAAACCCATGGCCGACGTGGGGATTTCGCCTCTCGTACGGTCGGCTTTGGTTATGGGAACGGTCGGCTGAAACCGCAAAACTTTCGCGTGGCGGGAAAAGCTAACCAAGCAGCCATGAACTCCCTTCTTGGTGAACACTCTATTCGCCGAATTTGCATTTACCAAGGCTGTAAATAGTATCTCGTTATTGCTCCTTTTTACTGCTCGTTAACTGCAGAGTTTTCAGCCATCTTCAACGCCTTCAACCACAAATGCTACAAGGAATGTATGCAGTTGAAGTCGGAGCTTCTTCAGAAACAGCCGGAGCTTCGCACCCCCTTCTCGCGCTCCCCATTCGCTGCTCTCACTGTAAACCTTGGTCCACAGTCCTGGTCGCCACCTCACATGGACGCTGACAACTATGTTTCTTCATGGTGCGCAGATACACCCCTTGGCTCTTTCGACCCTGACAAAGGTGGCCAGCTAGTGCTTTGGGACCTAGGGATCGTTATTCGTTTTCCTGCTGGCTCCACTATCCTCTTTCCATCTGCCCTCATCACTCACTCGACCCTTCCAATCCAAGCCAATGAAACGCGGTATGCAATCCTTCAATACAGCTCCGGAGGCCTCTTTCGTTGGCGTGAGAATGGTTTCCAGTCAGACAAGGCTGCACTGGCAAAGGCCTCTCCAGAACAGCTCAAAGAACGGGAGTCCAACCGGTTGAATCGCTGGAAACTCTCCTTATCGAAATTTTCCCACTGGGCAGATATATCCCGAGGCGACTGGAAGGGAGTCATACGAACACAAGCCGGGCTTGACGATTTGAGTGACCTTTCGGACCTAGATGAAGTTGAAGATTCTTTACTGTTACCTCAGAGAAAACGCGTTCGAAAATTTTAATGTGTATGTATGTGTTTTTGTGCTGAATTTGAAGACTCGTGTTGCTTTCTACGTGCCTCTGAGCTATCAAGTTACCGTCGCTAAGCCTTTGCTCCCCGCTCCTCCATTCCTTGCTAAAGAAACACAGGCTGTAGCTGCCCCTCTGTCAGATAAAAGGGGCTCGTTTCTAAGCCATGAGACCTAGGACGATCCTTGACCCCTTTCCTCACCATGAGCGTCGAGTCCTCCGTCGAGTCCTCTGTTGATCTCTCAGAGGATGAAGCCTACAAAGGGCTTTTCAAAGCTATTACAGATACAGAAGAGCAGCAAACAAATGTCGCAGAAATCCTCGATGACTTAGAAGGGACGCAAGACGGTGCAGACTCAGTCGACTTGAACCAGGAGGAGAATTCATTCGATTCTTCCACACTTCAAGGCCAAGTCCAAGAGGCTTCCAAGGGTGTTTCAGCCAAAACTTCTGTGGAATATGCTCAGTACGTTCAGGACATTTATCGTTTGAGCTGTGTTGATCGTCTGGAAGGCTCATGCGAAAATGCGAGAGGTTTCTCATTGAACAAGGTATTATAAGCAAGGAAGGCCAATTTTTCTGTAAAACGCCTCATCCCCAGTCTGCTGTATATATCGTGGCATGGATTATGGACTCGTACGTATGCTGGTCTCTTTCTCAAACTAGCCTCTGTTCATTCCCTCTACTAGCTGCGACCTCATCAAACTTGACGGCAGCCCAGTCGCCGCTAACAAAGAACGATCTACCTATACAACTGCTCAGAAAATGCGAGCAGCAGCAACGTTTGGCTTCGGACGAATGTGTGGGTTAGGCAATTTGGGCTGGCACCGAAGCGAGTTTTCTGGCAAGATGCTCGGCAACCCCTCTGTATCTGAAACTGTGTCCAGCTACATGCTGAGTCTTCGCCGACGAAAAGTAGACCCTCTATCGTTCTTTGCCTATCTACCACTTACATACCTACTAGACACAAGCAGGAGAAACTTCGACTAGCGCTAGGGCAGTCACTGCAGTGAGTATCTCTTCAACGCTCATTTTTCTTACTCACATTGATCACAGGATTTATTGAAGAAACTCTTCTATTTCAATACTCAGCCCAAATACCGAAAGCCCCAGCCTCATCAGCCATCAACTCGCGGCACTCGTACTGGGGGAGAGTTAGGCTGTCGTGCACGAACCATGCTGACTCTTGCTTATAATATTGCGTTCTGTGGCCTACTCCGAGTCGACGAGCTTTTGAAGATCCAGTTTCATGACATCCGGATCACGAAAGATCCCAAGACTGGGCTAGCCAAGCTTACACTTACACTCCCTTTCCGGAAAACAAGTCAATTCGGAGGTGAGCCTTTATGAATAAGCTAGACATCATTGAGTTCTCATAGCATTTGACAAGACATCAAACCGTTCGTCTGGTATTCGATGCCATATAACCTCCAACATATCTGCGTCGTATCATCATTCGCGAGGTGGATTACAGTTTCAGGCCTATCAGAAGGATTCGTGTTTCGCAAGATCCGTTCAGGTGATTCTCTAGCTGAAGGAAATGAACCAATGGCAAGTAAACCCTCCTGCTATCTTCAATGATACTGACTTTGCATAAGACCTCAGAATATTTTCTTGAAATGTTCAGAAATAACCTTGTTGACATCGGGACCGACTTTGTTCCTTATGGCACTCACTCGTTTCGGCGCGGGGGATGCCAGTGGTTATCAGTAGAAAGGCGTTGGCCCTTGCGTCAAATATGTGAGTGGGGAGGATGGAGCCAAGAGTTTACCCATCTCACCATTGTCAAATATCTCATTTCTTGGAACGATAATCCTCACATTGACCGTGATGATTTCTTTAATATGCATCGAAAGCCTACTACAGTTTGTCCTACATGTAACCGTTCATGCCACTGTGCTTAGATTTTTTTGGTGAATAAACTCGTCATTTGATATGAAGCTCTACATAAAATAAGGAAACTAAGCTATAGAGATTATCAAAAAAATTTAAACTAATTGAGTTCAAGTGGAACGGTGTGAAAGCTCAGCAAGGTAGTGTTTAGCAATGGCCGATGGTTTTCGAAGCACCTTGCCCTGGTTATTGACAAACACCTCTGAAAACCGGTCACCGTATTCTTCGCGTGCTCTGTCTGCGAGCACCTTTTCTTCCTCAGTTCGAAGGTCGCGAAGTCGATCAGTGATCCGTTTCCAAGTGAAGGGTTTGACTTTGCCAGTGGACTCGTCCTTCTCAGAAAACTCCTTCCAGAAATCCTGAGGGCTGCCAGATTGGTAGCGTTCCACAACATACTGTATATAAAGGTGAGTAATTGGAACGAAGCTGAAGAGAGAACAACACACCCTCCACTCATTCCAATGCTTCTTCAACCAAGGCCAGATTGAGCTGCGTTTGCCACAGAATACCTCCTGCCAGTAGCGTAAAGCAATAGGCACTCCATTGATCTTGAGGAGATTCTGACCACAATCTGTGGGATCCCAATTTGGCCGTTCGTCATCCCAGACACGGTCGAGCCGGTCAATGCTACCCGAGAAGGATATCATGTTGGGCTCACGGATGCTGCTGAGTCGGTATCTGATAACCTGTCCATGTCCGATGGTAAGCTCATAGACCCTCTCTGCATCAGCTGCGTTTGGCGTAGAGGCTCCATCGCCTGAGTCTACATGAGCTGTCGGTGTTTCGTTGGCCAAGGAGCTCAAGCCAGGTCTGTCGTTTGAGGTAGCTTCCGTGGAGGATAAGAGAGGTGCTGAAGAAGTTGCATTGGCGATAAATGAAGGGTGTGTGAAAGAGGCGGCAACGGCACCGGTATCCAAGGATTGAGGAGGTTGTTGAGGTGCTGCGTTTACAGGTGGATGATAGACGGAGGGGATAGGAAGACCAGAAGGCTCTTGAAGCAAAGGTAGACGGCTAGTGTTGAAGCCTTGAAATGCGCCGTTAAGAGATATCATCTCCCCTAGCATAGACTGCATCAAAGCCGCTAACACGTTCTGCCCACAAAACACTTGAGAGATGATAACAGAATGGGAAAGTATGCTACATACAGGGCTTGCAGCCTCGTCCTTTGCCCTTTGCTCCTCCTCTTCCTTTTCCCTGCGAGTGACCTCTTCTTCGCTGAGGTATGGATACTCTAAGCAGTGCTCGTGTGCCTACGATCAATGCAATGAAGGCAGTGTTGCCAAAAAGGGCTCGAACAAAGACTTACCCAAGTTATCAGCGCGTTCTTTTCTTCAAGAGTACGCATATCCTTCGAACGCTCGGTGGCAAAGAGCTGTGTCCCAAGCGGAGCATCGAGAGGTAGACCCATGAGTTCGTTCCTTCGTAAAGTAGATGGCTTGAGCGCTTTAGCCTTGGGAGCAGAGGAATTCGATGATTTCTTGGCTGGTTGCTTGTTCTTGGTGATACCACCGCTGCGGACACCGCGGTGAGCACGTTGAGCTTGAGGAAGGAGACTAAAAGAAGATATTGAGCATGAGAAAGCTAAAGTTGAAGATGACAACGCACCTTTGCCAACGCATTCTGTTCTCACTAAATGCGATCAATTTCTGCCTCAGCAGATCCTTATTTCCAACCGATCCCAGGGAGTAAGATTTGCAGAGCTCAAGGAGCTCCGGACGTTTCAAGGAATTGCTATGTATTTGAGAGTCAGTGAGGGAAAGAAAACGAGAACGACTCTGAAGTTCTACTCACATGTTGGTATACGTAGTCTGGAAAACCCCGTCGTCTACTTTTCTTGGCAGTAATATTGTATTCTCAGGCTGAGATTCAACAGGTAGGGCGACTTGAAGTTGGTATCCGTCGACTTCAATGTCCTCGATACGGGCCGAGGGTAGAACTTGAGGCTGAGATCCAGCGTCGGGCTCGTCGACCTCCATAGCGTTAGATTCGAGCATAGTGTATGTACAGTGTGAAATGAGCGACAAAGCAGATGCTTGTATCTGCAGAAATCTGGTCAAGAAAGTGAGAGAGTCCGAGTCGAGCTCGCTGATGGTAGAGACGAGGGAGGAGAAAGGAAAGGTTCCGGTGACGGTGCCTGCGCCATTGGTGATCTCGATCGACCTGGAGGGGTATTCAGTGAGCCGAGCGTCAAAACATGTAGCAATGTAGAGGAGGACGGGGCGAATAACGAATGGTAAGGGAGAGAAACCGGCCAGACGACGGCGAACGCGATCGTGGTACAGGTATGTATAGTGTAACGTGATGAAAATGATGGAGACGATATGTGATTCGGCAGGAATCACATCGTCGTCAGCCGAACTACGGGCCCGGGACCGGTTACCCGAGCGTGACTATAGTGTCTTTTTACAGATAGAAGGGTATATGCGTCAATCAAACTGCAAGTGAAAGCATAAGCCAGGATATCTATGCAACTTGGGCGTTACGAATGAACGCGGAACGAGTGCAGAAATTTCTGGAAAGCCGATTTGTGTTTGGACGGAGACTTGCGGGAGGATGTCTTCACATCGATAGGTGTATGTGGTAAGGAAGCGTCTCCTGACGAGAACGAGCTTGGCGAAGCAAGTCCGGGGCAGCGGTCGTATCCACTAGGATTCAAGCAGAACTGCGTTCGAGGTTGGGAGGGATCGGAGCGGCAGAAATAATGAGGGTTGTTCACGATGGCCGGGTCTTCGAAGAACGTGTCGTCATAATGAAGGAGGATATCGCGGTCAGAGACCTTCATTTTCCAACGGAGACATGCAAGGAATGACAACTCGAATTCAGCAATTTCTTGCGCTCCGAAGACGGCGTTGAATTCTTCCCACATGGTGTTGCTCATGATACAATCGTTGAGATACTAGAGAGGACACATCGGTCAATGACGATTGCAACGTATGAGCAACGACAGATACACACCTTTGACGCAACGATGATAGAAGCAAGGTAAATTCTTGCTAGTTCTCGTTCATCGATCTTGGAGTACGAAAGGTAAACTTGTGCCCTTTCAATATAGATAATTGAGGTTATAATGACGGGGATTGTGACTCCAGAGCGATCAAAGAGGTTTTGGACAAACGATCTGAAGCGCAGACGGACAGCCTGACGATATGATATTTCTTCCTCCAACAATCTTGGGCGTATGTTCAAATAAAAACCCAGGCAATCGGCCACATTGTCTGCAGCGTATTCTACAAGACAGAAGCACGGAAGTCAGAAGATTATTCGAGTATAGAAAGGTAATTGATACTTACGAGCAACGTGGGAGGTCACCCTTGCGTTTATGAGCAGAAGAAGAGCTGATGAATGCGATTTAGGATCGACAAGACTCGCAGGGTGAACGACTCGGGTGGGTTTGTCGACGCGCGAGCGTGGTGTACGAGTGGCGGTTTGTAACGAATTGTAGTAAGAAGGATCCATCATAAGACAAGCCATGTCGATGAAAAGTAAAGTTCGTCAATGAAGTTCGAGTTGGTGTAGAGAGTTGGGTAAGCTGATGGTAGATTTGGTTGAAGAGTTGAAGGCTTCGATTCCATGGTTTTATACGACATTGTAGATCAGGGGAAGGCATAGAGGTGAAGCAGGAGTAGAAAATAATCAGGCCTAGGTTGTGGAAACTGGACAAGGGGAAGTGGTCTCGATCACGAGACTGTGAGACTGAACAAGACAGGGGCTAACGCGTCGCGTCAAACACAAGTTGCCCTGCGCCCTCACAATCGTACTTCGTCTCAACTTCTTCTTCCCTTCAGATGGTCGTCACAGAACTCAGCGATGGCTTTAGTGAGTGACTATAATACTAGCTGAGATACACGACAACTGTGATGACCTTGGTGTACTAAAAATCTAGATAAGTCCCCCTGTTCTCAATCTTCATCCAAGACGTCGGCCTCGACCTTTGGTTTTGTTTCATCGACCTTGGGGGCTCTCCTCCTGAGTCGTCCAGCACTGTACAGCGCTATGTTTGCAAATCTCAAGGCCCAGAATGATTTGGTTCAAGTCTGATGTACGTCATCCAGCCTTCCACATTTCCTGCCCCCAGATCTCTGTGATAATCTACACCCTGGTTATGACCAGCTGCAGTATGACAGGAACCTTCTTGCGATTCTTGGGAAGGGCTACGTCAAAAACGTCCGTCGCCTGAGGCGGCCAACTGACTATGATGATCCTCGTTGAAAGCTCCTTGATTCACTTGACTCTGAACCGTTTGACTGTGACTGGACCCGAAGTTCCTTGAAACCAGATAGGATGAAAGACGATGAGAGACTCCCCACCTCTAAAAGGAGTCGTATCGAGACCTCAAGGCCAAGATCTAGTAGTATCAAAAGTTCGTACCGGAACAACAAGCGTCGATTTACATTCCAGTGAGCGCAGAAATATCGAGCATTCGGACCCACCGCGATATCGAAATTCAAATGAGAGCAAATTTCAGTTGGTTATGTTTACACGAATATGTCAAGGAGGTTGGTCGTCGAATTCGACCCTAGTAGACTACACGTGAGGGTCCTTTTTGAAGAATCTGCCAATGGTCGATTCAGGAGCAGGAATCTTTTGCTAATGACATTTAATCAGCGACGAGTTCCACAGAAAGCAGCGCTCCGAATACGAACCTTTCCCCCTTTGAATAAGACCAACACCTTGCCATCTCTGAGATCTCGTATCTCTCCGGTAAGTCCGTATTTCAGAAGCCTGTATAGCCCTTTATCGTCCTTCTTCAAACTTTCTCTCCAATCAAATCTCCCAGCATAAACAGGTGCAGCATTATCATTGGGAGCAGACCATTCTCGACCGCTCCGATCGAAAACATTGATCAAGGCGATCTGAAAGTTTTGGTTGTTCGCGAGGTCTGCCTTTTGCTTGTGAATTACTTGCCAGTCGAATATCCATTGGACGTTGGGTAAAGTCGGAATCTCTTCCTTGATTCTGTCCCGAGTCGAATGGGAACTTCTAAGTGGCGCCAGCAGTTTTTCAACAGCGAGCGCGAAAGCCTTTTTGAAATCATTGGTCTGGGCATCAAGATCTGGATGATAGAGGAGGTTGATTCCAGCGCCTGCCCATTCAATCGATCCAACATGCTAGTCAACGCTTGAGTCGGAACGTTCAGATAGAGATAGAATCTTATTGCTAACCTTTCCGTCCTCGTACGAAACCAAGGCCTTATCTTGATCATCTCGTAACTCCCCGGTAAACCACTTGTGATGAATTTGATATCTTCCAGCCTGAGAGTCTATGTTTTCGATACAGCCATCCCAGACGATCTCTCCGGTGTAATGCGAATCGAGTTCCGAGACAGACGACAACTTCTTCTTCTCCTTCGGGACATAAAGGGAGAAGCTGAGTATGAACGCGTCGCGATTCTCGATTCCGTTGTCAGCAACGATTTTGGTGATGAAAACCTTTTCCACGTCTTTCAATCTCAACGTGGGCTTGCTGTCCTTAGATTTGAGAGCTTCCAAGAGAGTCTTCCTTTCGACGGTGTCAAGCATTTTCTGAACGGGTCTTCGGTAGGCGGAAAGAGTGGGGAATTGATAGAAGTCATTGAGTGCACTGGAAATATGAAGAGTCGCTTGTATCGCACGTATGTCCTTCACGGCATCTGGCTCATTCGTCGTGTAATAACGTAGCTCTTCCGCCGCACCATTCGCGATTCCCTGCAAAGAAATCAGCACAAGTCGGAGACAGAATATTGAGCGAAGCGCAGTATTAGCCTGGAACCCAGGGCTCGTAAGGCCATCGTGCTCGACATGTTTGAAACTCCGACGCAATGCCAGGTGCTGCCGGTCGATCAATCTCACGTAACTGATATGACTCTCATACTGACTCTGAGTCTTTTTGCCAATTTCTTCTCTTACATCAAGCTTAATGATACAGGAAACTGTGTGAAGACAAGCCAGACTCTGAGCGCAAGAATCCTATGACATTCTGGGTACATTCCTTGCAGGAAACACCAATTTGGCCACCCAGAACACTCAGCTCGGGCCGCTCAGCCAGATCGTACAGATGTCACCATGTCAGATTTGCATGGCTTTTACAACTCTTGCAAGTGAAGGGACTCCAAGAGAGAGCTGACAGAAGAGTCTGTCATGAAGCTGATTCATTGGCATATAAGCTCAAGACAGAGCACATATACAAGACTTACAAGTCAAAGAAAAGAGAATCAACGAGCACGAGCGTGCTATTGCATCAAATTCTCACAGGCCAGCATCAAGCGGCAGTGTCAAAATATTTCAAATATGTCGAGCACGGGGATCTCAGCCTTCAGGAGCCCTTGGTACCAGGCATTATTCAAGAACGACTTTTCTTCTTGAACTATTGCGGCTAGCCAGGAGTATGAAAAATCACTTCACACTCACATGTCCCGGTTCATCTTGCGTCATTTCGGACTGATGTGGCCCTCCCGCTCCACCACTCATGGTGAGTGCCTGCAAGGAAATCAGCACCAGTTGGAGACAGGATATCGAGTCAAACGTGTTCTGAAAATACACTCACATCTTCCGTCTTTGGTGCAGCGGGGGCAGCAACGGCTAGTAGCGCTAAGAAGGCTACGCCCAGTGCCCACAACTTGAGGATTGCGAGGTGAGTCTTTTTTGGAGAAAAAAATCGCATCGCGATTCTTTAGAGGCAAAAGGTTTTGTTTTTTGGTGAATGAGGAGAAGAAATAAAATGTGAATGTCCCGCCAGCGGTGTCAAAGAGTTTGTCGAAGTAGTACAAGGTTGAAGTGGGCGAGAACGGAGAACTTGAACAACTTGCTGATATTTACTGCTTGATTCTATACACAGCTTCGTCCATCGGATCTGCCGCTGGGGTAGGATGACAACTCGGAATAGACACTACTAAGGAAATACGACCACAAGGTCTGTTTTAGTTCCAGTGTAGACCAGTGCTGTTAGAAACAACTTAAGTGTTTAAGGGTCTGAGCATATGCACGATTGTGATTCGAAAGATAATATTAATGAAAAATTAAAAATTTCCCTCCTCCGAAAGGAGTTGGTCTTGAGCTTGAGGTTTTGATCTCTATCTGACACCAGAATTGAGCCGTACTCCCGAACAGCATTGATTCATATCTATAGGCTGTGCGCACAGGCAAGAATGAGCTTTTCTCCCGAAAATAGCGAAGAGGACATTGAATACATACCACAACGCCAAGGTCAGGTGCACTAATCTCTACTGCAACATCGATATCCAACGCTTGAAGTTTTGAAGCTTCGTCCATCGGGTCTTACACGATATCGAGCTGAGAAGTCGAACTTGAACTGGAAGTAAAAGTTATGTTTAAGTACACGAATGCATTCCAGAGGCACAAGAGAATACATATAAGATGAGTCTATGGTGACTATGTCGAGGAGGTTGACCGTCCAATACGACCCTAGACTACTACACGTGAAAGTGCTTTTTGAAGAATCCGGTCGATTTAGGAGCAGGAATCTTGTGCTAATGAATATCAATCAGCGACAAATGCCACAGAAAGCAGCGCTTTAAACACGAACCTTTCCCTCTTTAAACGAGACCAACACCTTGCCATCGAGGTCTCGTATCTCTCCGGTAAGTTTACCTTGTTGCAGCTCGTATACCCCTTGCCTATTCTTCTTCAGACTTTTCGCCCAATCGATTCGCCCAGCATAAACAAGTTCAGGACCTTCACTGGGAGCCAGCTTCTTCTTCTTGCTGTCACTGCTCTCATAGGAAACATCAACCAAGCTGATCAGGAACTCCTGGTTGTTCGCCAACGAGTCCGCTTTCAGCGCGCTTCGAACTGACCAGGTAAATATCCATCGGACGTGTGGTAAGGTTGGAATCTGTTTCCTGATTTTGTCCCTACTCGTCTGCGAATCTCCAATTGGCGCCAGTAGTTTATCGAGAGCGAGCACGAAAGCGGCTTTGAATTCAGCAGTCTGGTCAGCAAGATCTGGATGGTAGTGGAGCTGGGATTCGATCCTCCCCTGTAGTTCTTTTTTAACAAGCTATTTATGGAACTTTTGAATCACAGCGTTCGGACAGACATGGAATCTGCTGCTAACCTTTCCGTCCTCGGACGACACCAATACCATATCTTGATTATCTAGTAACTTCCCGCTACACTCCTCGGTATACAGCCCGTACATTTTTTCAATTGTTTTGGAGTCGTCGGTTCGAAAAGTCGGATGCAGCTATCCCAAATGATCTCTCCAGTGTAACGCAGATCCGTTTTCGAGACAGAGGACGGCGACTTGTTATCCGTCTTCGGGACGAAAAGGGAGAAGCTGAGTATGAACTCGTTGCGATTCCCGATTTCTCCGTCAACAACGACTTTGGTGATGACAGCCTTCTTCTTTACGTCTTCCACCACCACTTCGGGCTCTAAAGTCTTCAAAAGAGGAGTCTGTTCTACGCCGTCGAGCAATCTCTGAACGGGCTTTTTGAATGCGAGGAGAGTGGAGAATAGATAAAAGTTCGAATTGAGTCTATCGAGTTCTTTGGAAATATGAAGAGTCGCTTGTATCATGGGTGCGTCCGTCACGGCATCATCTGGCTCATCTGTCGTATAATGATGTGACTGTGCCACTGCACCACTTGTGGATCCCTGCAAAGAAATCAGCACCAGTTGAAGACAGGATAGCGAGTGAAGCGCGGTATGAAAAATCACTCTTAAACTCACGTGTCTCGGGTCATCTTGCGTCGATGGAGACTCAGGTAGCCCTCCACTCATCAAGAATTCCTGTAAGGAAATCAGCACCAGTTGGAGACCGGAAATCGAGATTCGAGTGAAGCGCGTCATGAAAAAAGACGTTTACACTCACATCTCCTGGGTCATCTTGCGTCGATGCGGTCTGATGTCGCCCTCCCACTTCACCACTCATGCCAGTGAGTGCCTGCAAGGAAATCAGCACCAGTCGAAGACAGGATATCGAGTGAAGCCTGTTTTGAAGAAATGACTTTTGCACTCACATTTTCCGGCTTCGGTGGAGCGGGGGCGGCAGCGGATTGCGCGAAGAAGGAGGCTACGCCAACAACGAAGATTGCGAAATGAGTCTTTTTTGGATGAAGGAATCGCATCGTGTCTTTTAGAGGCAAAAACTGTTGTTGTTTTTTGGTGAGTATGGAGAGAAAATAAGATGTGAATGACCCGCCAGCGGTGTCGAAGTAGTACAAGGGTGAAGTGGGTAGAAACGGAGAATTTGAACAGGCTGATATAGTATTTGCTCTTGCTTGTACACAGCAAGTTCGCCCATCCGATCTTCCGCTTCAAGGGTGGATAAAACGACTCAGAATTGACAATTAATACACAGGGTCTATACTTTAGTCCCAGCGAAAACCAGTGCTGTTACAAACGACTTAGCAGCTCTGACTCTAAGCATATGCACCATTGTGGTTCGCCTCTGAAAGGAGTTCGTCTTGTAAGTATCATCTTGAGGTTCAATCTCTATCTAATTGAGCCGTACTTCCGAAAAGCAATGACATTCTGTGCCTTTCTGTGCGCACAAGCAATGACCCGAAGATAGCGAAGAGAATACCGCAACGCCAAGGTAAGGTCGCCATGAATACGAGCACTACTACATAATCATGATAATCTCCACTGCAACATCGATATCCAACGCTTGAACTTGAAGCTTCGTCC
The DNA here is from genome assembly GCA_027919835.1 of Lentinula raphanica. Classification (NCBI taxonomy): domain Eukaryota; kingdom Fungi; phylum Basidiomycota; class Agaricomycetes; order Agaricales; family Omphalotaceae; genus Lentinula; species Lentinula raphanica. The sequence goes on from JANVFP010000038.1 coordinate 69,334, forward strand.
ATTGGGTCTTACGCGATATCGAACTGAGAACGAGGACTCGAACTGGAAGTTATGTTTACACGAATACATTCCAGAGCATAAGATGAGTCTATGGTGACTATGTCAAGGAGGTTGAACGTCGACTCGGAATACAACCCTAGACTACACTTTGAAGTGCTTTTTTGAAGAAACCGGTCGATTCAGGAGCAGGAATCTTTTGCTAATGAATTTTAATCAGCGACGAGTGCCACAGAAAGCAGCGCTCCAGATACGAACCTTCCCCTTTTCAAATAAGACCAACACCTTTTTATCTCTGACGTCTCGTATCTCTCCGGTAAGTTTACCTTTTTGCAGTTCGTATACCCCTTGTCCATTCTTCTGCAGACTTTTCTCCCAATTGATTCGCCCAGCATAAACCATAGGTTCAACGTCTTCACTGGCCGCCGACCACTTTAGAGTTTTCTGGTCAAAAACCTTAATCATGGTGATCTGAAAGTCTTGGTCGGTCTCCAAGCTATTTCCTGTCCCACCTTCAACCACTCGCCACTCGAAGTTTTTCCACTGGTCGTTGGGTAACGAGACCACATTCTTGATCTGGTCCAGACCCTCCCGCGAATTCGCGATTGGCGCGAGCAGAGTTTGAACAGCATACGCAAGAGCCGGTTCGAAATGCTCATCCGAATGGGTCTGCTTAGCAAGGGATGGGTGGAAAAGGAACCGGGCTTTGACTGTCCAAACATGCTAGTTGGCAACGCTCGAGTATGAATCACAACGCTCAAACAGAGATAAAATCATGTTGCTAACCTCTCTCTTATACGACCACAATTGCTTATGTTGATCATCTCGTAACTCCCCGGTACACTCGGAATGAACCCAGTATCCTCCATCTTCCATCTTATCAATGCAGCCCATCATCCCAAACAATGTCTCCAGTGTAACGCAGACCGGTCTTCGAGTCAGACGACGGCTCGGAGCCCTTCGTCTTCGGGACAGAAAGGAAGAAGCGGAGTATGAACGCGTTGAGACTCTGAATTTCTTCGTCAGCAACGACTTTGGTGATGACAACCCTCTTCCCCACGTCTTTCGACCTCAATTTTGATAAACTGCTGTCCTTGGACTTGAGAGCTCTCAAGAGAGTATCGATTTTTACGGTGTTAAGCATTTTCTGAACGGGTCGTCTGGAAATATCGGGGAAATTCGGATACTTGCTCTTGAGTTCGTTGGAAATATGAAGAGTGGCGTGTATCATGGGAGTGGTTCTGTCTAGCAAGCCATCTGGCTCATTTATCCCATCCGCCGCACCACTGAAGGATCCCTGCAAGGAAATCAGCACCGGTTCGAGAAAGGGTAGAGAGTGAGGCGTATTCTAAAGAATTGCTTTTGCACTCACGTAGTCTGGGTCATTCATTGGTGAAATGACATCCGATGGCTCTTGCGTCGATTCGGACTCATGTTGTCCGCCCACTCCACTACTCATAGTGAATTTCTGCAAGGAAATCAGCACCAGTTGGAGACAGAATATCGAATGAAGCGCGTATGGAACATCAATTGTACACTCACATGTTCCGGGTCATTTTGCGTCGTTGTGGTCTGATCTTGCCCTCCCACTCCACCACTCATAAGGAATTCCTGCAAAGAAATCAACACCAGTTGGAGATAGGATATCGAGTGAAGCCTGTTGGGAAGAAATGACTTTTACACTCACATTTTCCGGCTTTGGTGGGGCGGGGGCGGCAACGGCTTGCGCGAAGAAGGCTACGCCCACAACGAGGATTGCGAGATGAGTCTTTTTTGGAGGAAGGAATCGCATCGTGGCTCTTTAGAGGCGAGAGATTTTGTTTTCTGGTGAATGAGGTGAAGTAATAGAATGTAAATGTCCCGCCAGCGGTGTCGAAGAGGTTGTCGAAGTAGTACAAGGTTGAAGTGGGTGAAAACGGAATACTTGAACAAGCTGATATTTACTCTTGCTTGAGTCTATACACAGCTTCGTCCATCGGATCTGCCGCTGGGGTAGAAAAAACGACTCAGAATTGACTACTACAAAAATACAACCACAAGGTCTACTTTAGTCCGAGCGTAAACCAGTGCTGTTAAAAACGACTTAGCAGCTCTTAGCATATGCACGATTGTGATTCGAAAGATGATAAGAAAATTCCCTCCTCTAAAAGGAGTTCGTCTTGAGGTTTGATCTCTATCTGGCACTAGAATTGAGTGGTCTCCCGACAGGCATCGATTTACATCCTGTGCGCACAGACAATGAGCTTTTTCTCCAGAATGTCAAAATTGAATACGTACAGCAACGCCAAGGTCAGGTCACCATGAATACGAGCATTGATCTCCACCGCGACATCGATATCCAACTCCAACTTCAACTTGATGACATGATCATCATGCGTATCCAAATCCATCTCCCTCAACTCGTCATACGAAGGCAGACCCGTCCAGTTCTCCTTTTGTACAAGCGTCCCATCAGGGTTCTTGAGGGGTTTACCCCAATGATCCAGAGGCTTGACCATGATACCGGGATTGTCACCATATGGCCAGGTATCGACTCCAGGTAAGGAGGATCGAGACCAGTCACCAAGCGATAGGCCAGAGACTGAGCTATTCAAGCTGGCGTTACTTCCAGCATCGGAAGGAGCATATGCAGGGCTGAAGTCCCGTACGCCTTTCGGTCGTTGCAAGACTCGACCAGACGTACCGACTCCCTCGCCTTCTTCGTCTACGTGGGGCCAATCGTTCACGCCATGAGGAGGCTCCATTCGACCGGGATTGTCTCCGTGAGGCCACTTGTTAACACCGAAGCCTTTAGTGCTCTTCTTGCCACGGCGACGGCGTTTCTTCTTATCTTTACCTTTACCGTCACCCCCTTCGTCTTGGTTTTCATCGGCGACAACGCCTCGATCATCTTCGCCTTCTTCCTCTACGTCAGGTAGCTCACTCTCAGGCTCAGGATAATCAGCCGTAGGCGTGGGCGCTCGGTTCTCTTCGTCAGATCCGCCGTTGTGCATGGATGAAGCGGAAGAGAGGCTTCGTGGGGTGCGACTGCGTCCACGGGGAGTCTGACGAGGCTCGCGGGAGATAGAAGGTGATGTGGTACGAGAAGGAGCCTTGGAAGACGATTTAGAAGGGGGTTTGGCAGCCTGGGAGGCTGTACGAGACGGAGGTTTATTAGATGCCTGAGAAGCTGGTCGAGACTGGTGGCTCGAAAGATCCTCTTTGTTAGAGGCCTGCGATGCAGGTCGATTGGAGGCTTGAGAAGTAGAACGTGAACCGGCTTTGGAAGCAGGCTGAGACTGGTTTGGGGTTGGCCTCAGATTGTTGTTCGATTCGGATTCAGCGTTTGGATTAGAGGCTTGAGAAGGAGGACGAGAGTGCTCCTCGTTCTCGGGTTGGCTCATTGTCTTGTCAGTTGATTAGTGTGTTGATTGATGAGCAGAGGTACTAAACTCACCTTTTGTTCGTTATATTCGTCGATGATGGCGGTAAGGAGGAGAGAAGAGCAGAGAGGAACTCAAGCTCATATAACTTTTGGCGTCACAAATCGTCATAACACTCCACTGTTACTGTAGTGTTTTTTGGTGATATGGGATATGAGCTCATCTTCAGGCACGCGCCACTGATTGCGCAGGTCGGTTGTAAGGCCTTTCCAAAAGGATATTCTGTGGCTTTATCTTTGTGGTAGAGACTTGGAACGTCGAGCAAACAGTTGGGCAGAGTCTCTGAATGAGAAGGATTGAGGTTGTTAGCACGTTTAAAGTAGCGCCGGTCGGTGGAACGATGCTGTAATTAAGCGCTGGTGATTCCATGAATGATGATACCGGGTGAGCGCTAAACATGAACACTGGGTTTATCCGAATCTCTGACGACCGACCAAATGGCAAAAATCTTCTCTCATTCTGTCTATTACAGCCTCAGGCTTTCATAGATCTCTTGATGGATTCAGGATTCTTTTGTCAAACAATCTCAAATCTCACTGCTCTCTGCTGAGAGCCGACCGGCGATGTGTTCACGCGACCTCACGCGACGGGGATCCTCACACAGCCTCTTCGCTCAACATAAAAGCTAGGAGGACATGCGTGCTTATGTATCCTTCCTTTATTCTACCAGCCGCTGGTCGGTTCGACGTAATCTTGTCTACGATAATCAAAACATCCTTCGTTGGCACACACACCGAACTTATAACTCCATCTTCCCCCTCGCGATGCGACTTCTTCATCATACCAAATCAAAGGTCGCTCTTCTCGTGTGCCTTTTTCTGCTCTTCGTAACTGCCGCTCCTGCACCTCCGAGCCCCTCCGTTGATCTTGCAGTACCGCCAGTGGGTTCTACTCTTTCGCTCGATATGCGTGTGTATCACTCAGCGTTCCTAGCCTGTGTACTCGCCAGGTTCTTCAGGAAAACCCACCGTCACATTTGTTCATCCTCTTGACACTGGCCAGCAGAAGGCGCCAGGAGCAGCTGTCGTAGCTGGAATCGTCATTTATGCACCCAAATCTCTCACTCCAGGCCTCATCCTTGCTGCCAAAACACTCTTGAAGCCAGCTATACCGGCAATCATGTCACATCTCCGAAAAAGCAAAGGCTTAGATTATACCATCACGGATGATTTCGAGGTCTCCGTGACTAAGGTCTGGCCGCGTCCGGAACGGCGTCAGCAGACAGAATTTTTTCACCTCGTGCTCTCTTTTGCAGGACGAGATAACAACGGGAAAGTATGGGACATGAAGTCGCCCAACGAGGCGTATCTTCTGACGATCAGCAAGCAGTGCGTGGAGCAAAGAGCAAAATCCACAGATAAGCTTCAATTTCAACCGAAATTGCTGAGTGGAGAGTTGAGACAGATTGAATCGATGAAATTACTCGCCAAATTTAAGAATGGGATGGTAAGCTTTCCCAACTTCTAAATATCACTGCGACTGATACATAGATACTAGCAACTGGATCTTCAGGCAGCTGCTACTGCCCCAATGCCTTCTGCTACTGTCAAACAGAAATCCAGTTGGTTTGGTATGCTGAAGGACAAGGTTTTTCCGACAAAACAGTCCCAAGGTGGCCAATCTTCGTGATGTATTTGGTACGGGAACAATGTTCTCAGATTCTCCATACTAATCATTGACATATTCTTCGGTCGGCGTGTCCTCCTACAGCTCACAAATGGCGATCATCATGATCTTTCATGCATCAGCACCTAAGAGCACGTCCTATCTTTCCTTCTTCCCTTTACGACCGACGATTCGTGCGACAGATATTGCATTCCGGATTTCCATAAAGCAACCCTAGTTATCGTCAATTTGTATCATAGAATTTGTGCTCTAGAGAAATTTCTCCGCGCTTATCCCTTCTCTGCATTGACCGACCTCAGATCTTCTCATACTGAAATTTCGTACCGACGTAGGCTTTCGTAGGAGGCAGCCCTCAAACTTCAAAGTGAATTCCTATCTGCCAAAGGAAGTGCAAATCCATTCACCGCCGACCGGAGTCTGAAGCTAAGACTGGCATCGCTTTCGAGGGCCGACGTGCTTCTCTGAGTCTGCTTACAGTTGCCGCTGGTGCCCGACGCCCGTCGGTGAATCACATTCGTAGGTCATTTGATTGGAATCACAGTTAACTTGAATCACAGCCTCTTCCTGATATCAATTGCATCTTGAACTGAACGTAAAAGGCTCAAAGTTTAGAAGGTCCTATATACGTATCATTCTTCCCTTCTCGAGCACCGCTGGTCGGTGGGACAGAGTCAGTCCCGTCTGCAATAACCAAAGCACATCTTTCACTAGAAAACACGCCGAACTCATCTTCCCATCTCCCATTGCGCGATGCAGCTCTTTCTTCATACCAGATCAAAGCTCACTCTCCTAGTGTGCCTTCTGCTGTTCGTCGCGAATGCTGTTCCTGCGCCTACGACTTGGATCCCAGCACCACCGCCGGTGAGTTCGCCTCTTTTGCTCAATATCTCTGTATTACTTAGCGTCTCTCTAGCCTGTGCACGTCGAAGAAGGCAAATCTGCAATTTCTTCGAAACCAATCATCGCGCGCCCTCTTCCTCTTCTTGATACTGACAAGGCGATGCCCAAAGCATTCGTAGCAGCTGAACTTGTCGTTTATGCTACCAAGGAAGTCCTCCATTCAGAAAGTTTCGACAACTCTCTCATCCTTGCTGCTAAAACACTCTTAAAGCCAGCCATACCGACCATCATAGGTCATCTCGATAAAACCCACTCAGGCTTGGATTATACCATCACGGATGATCCCCAGGTTTCCGTGACTGAGTTTGGGACGCTTCTAGTGGAACGACCTCCGCCGGAAGAATTTTACCAGCTCGGACTTAAATTGAGAGGACGGGATAACAAGGGAAAGCTCTGGGAAATGGAGTCAGTCGACGAGACGTATGTTCTGACGATCAGCAAGAAATGTGTGGTGCCGGTCGGACTTCAACGTAGGACGAAGTCTACGAAACCAGAGGTTTGGCAATTCAAACCACAGCTGCTGAGTGGAGAGTTGAGACAGTTCAAATCGAAGGAACCCCTCACTAGATTCAAGAATGGGATGGTAAGCTTTCCCTGCTCTCGAGTATCACTGCGATTCATTCGTTATCACCAGCAACTGGATCTTCAGGCAGCTGGTACTGCCGAAAAGCCTCCAACTACCGCTAAACAGAAATCCGGTTGGCTCGATACGCTGAAAAACAACGTTTTTCCAACTTGAAGGAGTTTTTAACTTTAAGGAGTCCCATGAAGGTGGAGGTGCTTCGTGGCATGGTACGCGGACAATGTTCTCAGATCAGAGTCCATCCTGCTCATTGACATACTACTATGCTTCGGTTAGCGTGTCCGACTATTACAGCTCATAAAATTCGCGATTATTCATGAGTATGTCTTTCATGTATCAGCACGTCCATTCTTTCCTTCTCTCCCCCATAATTCACGATTTGTGGTAGATATCATATTCAAGGTGCTCCGAGATTGTGACCATACCCAGTTCTAGTCAATCTGTATCATTGAAATCTGTACTTTCGTCTATATGTATTCCGACATACTCGACTCGCCCTCAAGTTCAAATAATAGCTGTGGAACAATTCCTAGTGAGGAAGGAAGGAAGGAAGCTACTCGGCTCCACCAAGGGTGGGGTCCCACAAGGGAACAGGCGGGCCCAATGCCTTTCGTGAATACTCAGGCATTCTTTAACTTTTTGGTCGAAACAGGTCGAAAGTCGGAATATCTAACAAGCAGTTGAGACTCCTTGCGGGCCAAGAGGCAGTGTTTTCGAATGAAAAAGACTGCGCAAGTACTCTCGAGTCTCAGTGGCCGGCGGTGGTTCTTTTGACGAGATCAGGATATAATCCGCTAATATCAGGCCATCGGATAAGTAAGTACATAGGCAGTGCTTCAAGAACTTTGCTCGTATCAGGATTCAGGCTAAGGCCCTATCAGTATCCTACTATGTACGGGTTTCTCCGGGCTTACATATCTGTGATCGGTCTTTGCATTGAGCATTGACCGACTCTCTCAAATCTTCTGCTCATATTTTGTATCATTCATATGCATAGACTTTCATAGGAGGCAGCGTTCACAATGAGTTCAAACGATGTCAATGAATCCCTCTCTCAAGTCCAAAACCATTTATGTAACAAATCCTGGCATCGCCTTCGAGAGCCGACATGCTTTACAGTACCCGCCAGTGGTTCCGGTCAATCGCCTTCAATCGCTCACGCTGCTGTACTTGAATCACAGCCTCTTCATGATATCAATCGCATAGCTTTCCACACATAAGCACTCGGAACGGCTTGGAACTTGGAAGAACCCCTACGTGTCATTCAATTCCTTTCTCGAACGTCTAACCGCTGGTCGGTTCGACACCAATCTTGTCTTCAATACTCGTAACCAAAGCGCATCTTTTACTTGAAAACACGCCGAGCTCATCTTCCCTCCTCTACCCTCCGACGTGATGAAGCTCTTTCGCAAGCTCACTCTCGTAGTGTGCCTTCTTTTGTTCGTCACGAACGCTGCTCCTGCTCCGACTGCGCCTACGAGCCCGTCCGTCAGTCTGGCAACACCGGTCGTGAGTTCTATCTATTTTTTTTGCTTGATATGTGTGTATCATCAAGCATCCCTAGCCCGTGTACTTTGGGGGTGCGAGCTTTGCAGCTTCTTCAGCACAAGCCATTGCGAATCGTGTTCATCCTCTTGGCCCCGGCAAAGAGGCTCCCCCACCATATGTTGACGCTTCAGTCGGTTTTCTTCGTACCAAGTCCCTGGTCGATTCGAAAAGTTTCAATGACGCTCTCCTTCTTGCTGTTAAAACACTCTTGAAGCCAGCTATACCGGGAATCATAGAAGATCTCAGAAACCACGGGGGCTTTGTAGGATTGAAGTATACCGACTCAGATGATCTTCGGATTCCTATAGTAAATTACATGGATATTAACAAGGACGCTCAACAGGACAAATTTTACGAGCTCGAATTGGCCTTTTCAGGAAAAGATGATAATGGGCGACGCTGGCAGATGGAGTCACTTAACTCTGCGTATGTCATGAGAATCAACAAGGAATGCGTGGTGCGGCAGTGGAAAAATACAGAACCAGAATTTCGATTCAAAGAAAACTTGCTGACTGGAGTGTTGGGTGGCGGCAGCATGCCGGAGAACGTATACTCTGTATTCAAGGAAGGGAAAGTAAGTCTTCGGAACTTTCGAATATGTATCACTGCGACTGATATGAGATACCAGCAACTGGATCCTAAAACGGCTGATACTACCAAAATGATGTTATCGACTACAGCCCAACAGAAATCGAGCTGGTTCAGTAAAATGAAGGACAAGGTTTTTTCTCCAATTGCAAAGAAGCCCCAAGGTGTAGGGTCTCCATGATGTACTTCAGTACCTGGTACGTGATGCTCGATGTTTTCAGATCCGTAAGTCCGTTCATTGACATCTACTTAGGTCGGCGTGTTCTAGTAAATTCTGTCACAGCCTATAACTCGCGATCATCATGATCATCAGGCTTTCAGCGCATGCATCAGCGCGTTCATGGCACCCGTTTCTTCCTCCACGGTTTTACTATGATACATGACAGATATCGCATTGATCACATCTCATAGGGCAAGAGCTCCATTGGTCTATTTGTACCATAGAAATACAGCAAGATATACATTCATACTTTCCGAAAGTTCGTTGTTCGAGTCGCGTCTTTGGTGTCAGCGACTCCCAAAAGTTTGGACTCGGGAGTCTATCATCTCTATGTATGGCAGATGTATAGTCACAAACACTGAACACACTGCCCCGTCGGCCCTCTTAGCCTATCAGTATTGCCCCATCCCCTTCCCCTCTGACATCCTTGCCAGTCCGGGTTCGTCCGATCTCCGCATTGACCTGCACCTGGTACAAACTTGGTACCCGCCTGATACCATCTCCGAGCATCCAGGAGTTTTCATAGGTGGCAGCCTGTGGGCCTAGGTTGGAATCTGAAGGTTCAAGTCGAAATGATACATTCAGGACGGCCAGTGTTGGGAGCCTTGAACGTGCTCTCACTGGCCCAGGAAACCCGTCGGATTCCTCTGCAGGCTCTGCTCACAGCCTCTTCATAAGCGCCGCGATAGTGTCTCACATAAATGCTCCAAAAGCGTGCACTTGCGTGACATTCTGCCCTCAGTCTCTTCCTCTAACCGCTGGTCGGTTCGATATCAACCTCAGGCTTGTCCTCGATAACCAAAGCATCTTGTACTAGAAAACGCACCGAACTTATCTTCCCTTCCTCTGTCCTCGTGCCAATGCAGCTCTTTCTTCCTTATTCCAGTTTACAGCTCACTCTCCTCGTGTGCCTTTTTATATTCGTCGCGAATGCTGTTCCTACGCCTCTGAGCTCATCCGTCGATACGAAATCATCGTCATCATCAGTGAGTTCTACATTATTTCCTTGCTCAATATGAGTGTATCATTAAGCGTTACCAGTCTGGGTCCTCCGAGCCTAGCAAATACTATTTCACCCGAAAGACTACTGCATATCGTGATCCACCCCCTGGCACCTTGTCAAACGGCATGCCTGGTACAGGGCCATATGTGCAAGCTCAACTCGCCATCTACGGTACCAAGTCCCTCGTCAAATCAAGGGATTTCAATACAGCTCTCGTCCTAGCTGTCGAAACACTCTTGATGCCAGCTATGCCAACAATCATGCGAGATCTCAAACGAACATTCCTCGGAATGAAATACGATTTGGTTCATCCCCCGGTGATTGAACCTATAACCTGGTTCTATGAGTTTGAAGCACGGGCTCAGCAGGAAAATTTCTACCAATTCGAAATCTCTTTCTATGGACGAGATAACCAGGGGCGAAAATGGGCCACGCCATCGCGCGACATGGCATATACCTTGACGATTAGCAAGAAATGCGTGACTCAGGCCCCGTCGCAGCCAGGAAACTCGGATGGGAAGTTTCGATTCGTAGAAAAGTTGTTGAGTGGAGAGTTGGGAAGGCTCAAAACGAAGGAAGTACTTGTCAAATTTAAGAATGGGAAGGTAAGCCTAATTTCCTGCTTCGTTCCAATGCCATTGCGGCTGATTCAGAGTAGCAGCAATTGGATCAGAGATCTTGGTACAGTAAGCTGAAGGACAAGGTTACTCCGACCAAGAAGTCCAAAGGTGGAGTGTCTTCGTAATGATGAACCTGGTATGTGAACAATCTTTTCAGTGTCTCTCAATCTTGTTCATTGACATCCTTGTTCAAATACTACTTAAGCGAAATTGGCCTATAGTGACAATGTTTCCGCGAGCCTATCATCATGATCTTTCATGCATCAGCGCGTTATTGCTTTCAATCTCTCTCTCTCTCTCTCTCTCTCTCCAGTGTCCACGGTGTACGATAAATTAATAATTGTATCGAGTTTCATAGAGCTTGAAGAGTTCTAACTTCTACTAGTACCATAAGTCGGGTATCATAGGAATCTATCTCAGCTGCACGACATGGCACGTCCTTCTCGTTCATATTTTATTCGAGTAAACCTTGGTATAGCTCGAATGGACCTTTATCGATTATCATTTACATATGTATGCGAAAGAGAAAAAGAGGTGCCTGCCACTGCGGCACCGACGCAGCGACGCAGAATTCGGCATGCATCCTCATATGATCTTGACTCTTTACCTCTCTTTACTTCAACCATCGCAATATGATCGTTCTCAATGATATGATAGGCTGATATTATTAGCAGGCCCATCGGACGGCGGACTCTAGCTAGTGTTTGCTAGCGTATCAAAGACTAAAGTAGAGGAGGACTGGCAGGGCTGACCACTGCTGACCAGGGCTACTACATAAGAGGCTCGTACTCGGAGTCGTATCATGGTGTTTTGATTAAGATCATCCGGGTTTATCCGACCGTTCTTTATTAGATTGACCAACTTCTCGAATCTTCTCATATTTTGTGTCATCCATAGACTTTCAGAGGACTTGGCAGCGTTCAACACGGGTTGAAATCCATATCTGCCAAAGGAAGTCCAAATCCATTCACCAAAGCCTGGCATTGCCTTCGAGAGCCGACATGCTTTTTACAGTACCCGTTGTGCCCGTCGGTCTAAGTATAAGTCAGTACCAGCCTTTATAGATAGCCGACTTGCTTTTATAGTACCCGCTGGTGCCCGTCGGTCGTTCAAGCTGACCAGCCTTTTTATGATATCAATCGCATAACTTCCAACACATAAGAGCTTGGAGGATCCTATACATGTACGTGTCGTTCGATTCCCATCTCTGAACGTCCCTCCGCTGGTCGGTTCGACATTGTCCTCTATAACCAAAGCGCATCCTCCACTCAGAACAACACGCTGATATCTTCTTCTACCTCCTATATCGCGATGCAGCTTTTTCTTCATACCAAATTCAAGCTCATTCTCTTAGTGCGCCTTCTTCTGTTCGTCGTGAATGCGGCTCCTGTGCCCATCAGCTCATCTGGCAACTCGGCATCATCATCATCATCATCGGTGAGTCCTACTCTTTTGCTCAATCATCACTGGGTGTATCAATACTGAAGCGTTGCCAGTCTAACCCCAACCCTTCCAACAAGAACCCTCTTTTTGACGCATATACTCTTGCGTATAATGGTCCTCCTCCCGAGCCGACAGAGCCCTATATGGCAGCGCGACTCGTCGTTTATAATACCAACAATCGCGTCGAGTCTAAGAGTTTCAATTCAGCTCTCGCCTATGCTGCTCAAGCAGCCTTGACGGCAGCTATGCCGACACTTATAGGAGATCTTCCGAAAACATTCAAGGGACTGAAGTACGACCCGGTTCATCCTCCAGTGCTTGAACCCATAACCCAGTTCAAGGAATATTCGGAAGGACCAGCTCGGCAGATCGACCGGCAGATCGACTTCTACAAATTCGTGATCTCTTTCAGTGGACGAGATAACAATTGGCGATACTGGGTCATGCCATCGATTGACTATGCATATACTCTGACGATTAGCAAGGACTGTGTGTGGCAGGATAAACGGGAAAAGTGGTATTTCCTTCCAAATGCTCTGAGAGGAGATTTGGCACAGTATAGATCGAAGGAAGTACTCGTTCAATTCAAATATGGGGTGAGCCTTTCTGGCTTCTGCCAAATGATACCAGTGTGACTGATTCAGGATACTAGCAAATGGAGTTCCCACCAAAATTGGTCCAGAAAGCTGAAGGCGGAATTCACCCCGATAAAGTTCAAGGAGTCCCAACTTCACCCGCGGTCGCCCCCGCGGTGCCCGCCAAGGCTCCGAGAGGGTGAAGGGTTCTTCATAACGGACATGGTACGACAGTGATATCAGGGTCTTCATCTTGTTCATTGAAATCTCGTTTGGTCAGCGACTCAGCGTGTCCTATGATTGATGATGACCTAGCCATTTAGGCGATCATGATGATTTTTACACGTTCTCTATTCTCTCTCCCTTTCCAGTATGTACGATGATGGCTGCATGATGTTCAAGTATTCCACGAGCAAGAGTTCGGATTCCCCAGTCATGAAGTGGTCCACTGTTCTAGTAGTACATTGATGGTGTATCATAGGAATGTTCCACACGATATACGTACTTCTTGTTCATATTCTACAGTATAGCGCGAATGGACTTCCGAAGATTGAATCAGAGAGAAAAATCAAAATTAAGGCAGGCTCAGCCTTCAGGTCTTGAATTGACGCTGAATTATGTAATAGCCTGCTGGCATCCCCATCTTGACTGTTTACTTCGACATCATCATGTTCAAACGCATCGCACGAAAGCGTAAACGCTTAGAGGAAGAAGAAGCCTTGGGAATTGACGAGGAAATGAGGGAAGCTCTGGGGATCAACGCTGTGAATACGGATTCGGATGAATCCGAGTCGGACTCTGACCAAAATGATCCAGACGAAGATGAATCCAAAGTTTCTGAGCAAGCCTCTGCCGACGAGAGTGATATTTTGGATGAGGAAGATGAAGAAGATGGGGAAGGACAGTCTCAAGCTGAGGAAGAAGTGTCTGAGGTTGGAGATATGGTGGATGCGGATGAACCTCCAGCTATATCAAAACGCGCGTTGAAAAAGGCTAGTTTTCTATGGCGTAGCATGTACAAATGTGAATACTCCTGCTCATATTACATCTTCAGCAAGCCCGCCAACAACAAATCCAGAAACTTCGCGAACGAAAACAAAGGTGGAAGCGGAAGGTGGCGAGCACAAAATCAGAGGCAGCGACGATATCCTCACCAACGGATGAACATCCTATTGTTCAAATCTCTGCGAAGTCCCATTTCGGAATCTCCGCTGTCTCCTCGCTCAGGTCTCCCGCTTCCAGTCAATCTCGAACCTCAAAATCCTCCAAACCCAATTCGTCCTCAGACTCAAGCGTCAGAAATAAATCCATAGCACCCAGATCACAGTCCAAATCTCGCTCTAAAATCAACGCGACTAGCGCCATCTTCACTGTGCCAGATCCTTTGTACGAAGATGCTCGTGCGACTGATGCAGTCAAGACACCAAAAGTGATGAAAACTAAGAAGAGGTCGATCAAAGGTGACAATGATGGCAACATGGATAAGACGAAGAGGCAGTCGGTGAGAAAAGCTAGTACAGACTCGAGCGGGACAATCGAATCCGCGAAAATAACAGGCACAACATCCGTGTCGGGTGTGCTTATGGGTGGAAAGGCAATGCCCAAGCCCATGCAGTTGCCTACTAAAACTGCAAGAGGCACGAGTAAAGCTCTCGTGACGAATTCTGTATCAAACTCAGAACCTCTGCTGGATTCTATCCGTCCGCGGAAGAAGAAGAAGAAATCGAAGGAGGTGACACAGGCGATAGGCTAAGTAGAGTCTACTAGATTTCAGAACTTTGTTGATGCTCGACTACCTGAATTGCGAGTTGCTTATGGAGCCGTCTTTGTGTTCTCATTGGTCGTCTGCCATCTGCCATCCCACGAGCTTTCTGGAAGGTCATTGCACTCATTCCCATCCTTCACGCGTCACGAACCATCCAACACTCTCGAGCATTATTATCCCGACCAGTGATTGTGAACTTCTGACGACGACGTGAACGGATCACTCTTTACCTTGTTGTACTACCTGCCAGCTCTAACAAGTGGGACAAGGTGTAATACTAATAACACCAGATTCTCGTCTCATTCATTATTTCTCCAACTACACTCTAACTACACTACTCTGATCGTCAACAAACAGCGCTGCTCGCGGCATCGTTGACAAATTCACTGGTAGTGGTTTTCCGAATCAGACGAAGTCAAGAGACCAAAAAAAGAGGTATGTAACACTTACCCGCTTGCTGTAAATCTTCGTACTGTCATGCTTGAAAATTTCGCCCTTAGAGCCTCCGAAAGCATGCCCAGTACATTCTCCTTCACAAACGGTCTCCTCAAAGGTAAACGTAACATGATTCGTGTCCTCCGAGCGACTGGTGTGGTAGTCGTTCAAGAAAACGACATCCAACGTCTTTCCTTCCAAGTCCAACTCCTTCGCTGCAGCATTGAGCAAGGACTGAACAGCTTTCTTGGCGTTGGACTGTGCTTTCGCCCGATCGGGGTTGTTCGAATCGGACGTGAGATCGTTGTGGAACGTGACTCGGATCGTCACTTTGTTGCGAGCGCGGCTGGAGAGGTTGGATAGAGCTGCTACGAAGGCTTCGCGGGACTCGAGGTCGGCGGAGGTGAGCCCGAAGGTCTCTCGAGCATCGATCTCTTCGCCTCGAGCGTTGAAGAGCTGTGTACCGCGAGCGTGGTAGACGTTCACTGCGATAGGGCCTCCGAGCTGGCGAAGGTCAAGATCGTGGTCAGAGGGAGCACGAGCCTCGACGGCGGCTCCGTTGTTGTCGACCTGTGTTATCACGAGATGATCAATGTCTGCTTTCAGATGTCATGGTATGACTGGAAGGCGGTACTCACGGCAATGGGGACTGCAGAGGCAGCAGCGAACAGCCCAAGGACGAAGCAAGCAATATTGAAACGCATGGCGACTGACGGGTTAAGTCAAATTTAAAAGTGTCGAGTAGGAGTTACTAGTAGGGGGTAAGCTCGTGAATGCGAGCTTTGTGTGTGCGATGGAGAATTTTTTGGTTGGTCGAGTGAAGACGATGATACAATTCCTTTGGCCGGCAAAGAGAGTTGTACTAAGTGTTGTGAGTGCTGAAAGGCTTGCCAGAAGCTTGAGGCTTCTCATGTCGATCTTCGCCCACCTTTTATACTCTAGCTAGCTGGCTTACGCGTTACGAATTATCCTGTTTATGGGTGAGTGTGCTTACTACATCCGTTCAAAAACTTGGAGTCTGTCTACACTCTGGCACTCGGAGTAGCAGATGCTCCCCGCCTTGTTTCAATGCATAATACACTACGGTACTGTCTTTATCTCCCGCACGGTTTAAAATGCAAGGCTGCTGAAGTGATCTATAGATATGTCAAAATGTCATTGGCAATGCATATTCAAAACCCCATTCCAGATCTGCGTATGTACTAGTTCTTTGCTGTCTCTCTTACCTTCGAGCTTGGAAATTGTACCCACAGTCTGACCTTCGACTTTGAAGTTTGTAGGTCAGATTACACCTCAGGAAACTAGCCCAGTGAGGGATCTGAGGAGACCCTTGAAGAGTTAACAGAGTAGTATCCAGAGTTAAAGGTGCTGTGCCAGGCTCTGGCTCAACGCGACAGATGAAACAAAAACCAGGATAATTGACAGACCATGATTGTTGTATGATACGAGTTCGGGAAGGGGGACATATAATCGGAAAGAATCGATATCACGATTCCACCAACGGTCCTCAATTTCGAATTCGTTTTTGATTTCACTGACGGATACTATATCAGTGTGCTCTAGAAGGATGAACGAGAGAAGAGATAAGTCGGGACGCGGTCCATCATTACCAGTGAACACAGGGTTAACATTTGCCCTTCCGCGCGTCCACAATACAAGATATATCAGATGAACCCATCATAATACAATGTGGCCAGTCTACGGATGAGCCAAAGTTGTGCCATCGTTAGCTTGTCCAGGCTAGTAGCTGGCTGACTCGAATAATATGTCGGAAAGAGAAGTGGCCTCGCTCATGAAACGTCCAACTCCAATCTATGTATGTCTACTAGCTCAAGGTCGCTATGTTCCTGGCACAGAGTTTCGAGTTCTTTGGAAGGAACAGGTTTTAGTATTTATCGTGAAAGGTAGTACGTGATATATTCGAGCAGGGTAGGTACTATATCAGAGTATCAGCTCAATATATCAGCTCAGAAACAGCTCGGAAAGTGGGTGGCACTATGATCAGGATTTTTCGTATCCTTAGTACGGTCGTTAGATTCAAGAGTCTAAACAAGTTGTAATACTGTCGTCGGACATCTTCATGAAAACTGAGGGTTTTCAGAAATGACAGTGTTCAACTAACCTGAATTTGAGTGCGGAGGCTTGAAAAATATAAGATCGACCTGCTTTGGAGAGCCTTTGCGAAGGTCGGAAGATCGAAGTATTCCGAAAGTCCATGGTGCTCGCTTCCCTTGAGCTTACTCTCCCGTAGGCGGCGGACTCATGTAAGTCAAGCTTGCTAATTTAGACCTTGAGCTCGATAGCGTGGCAGGACCTAGTCTCGCGAGCCAGAATTCTCGAGAGAGAAGATGAAGTCGTTAGGCAGGACCCATGCAGAGGAACAGCCGTGGTTTCATGAATTCAAAACATGGGTTTCAGATGAAGGTAATAATGTCCTCGCTAATTACCCACAGAAACTGACCATATGCCACATCATAGATTCATAAGATATCCAACCTTCCTTCCTCCACACATTCTTTTTATGTAGGAAAATCATCCTTTTTGAATTAATTTTATTTTCACCCACCCGGCTGTTCCCTTGTGGGACCCCACCTCTGGTGGAGCCGTGTACTTTCCTTCCTTCCTTCCTTCCTTCCTTCCCACAGACATATCGCTATCGGGCCCACGTTCGTTATAGTCAACTCTAGTCAACTTCGAATGTAACAAAAAAAGGCAGAGAAAAAAGAAGATAGCCCACCGCGAGGGTCGAACTCGCAGCCTTCAGATACCTGCCTAGTACATGTAGTAAGAGTCTGACGCTCTATCCGATTGAGCTAGGCGGGCCGATATGTGACAGGGTTCACTGACCAACATCATTGTTAAACAAGCAATACCAGCACATCTCGAGGCAAAACAAAGAGAGTGATCAATGGGGAACCGTTCCACACGTGGTAGAACCGTATAACCCCCAGCTCAGTGTCGACCGAACCATGGTGTAAGGTAGGAACGACTAAATAGTCATAACAATGGAACAAAACATAGCACCTGCCCGGCTATCTTCTCTCTAACGACTACCTCAACTTCCTCTCCACGCTTTCACACATCGCCAGAACCTCCCCAATCCCAGGTCTCTCCCCAGGATCCACCTTTAGCATTCTGTCAATCATCTCCTTCAACCCATTCGAATACCTTCCTTCGCTCCCACGAGGGTGCTTGTATTGTGCGTTGAGCACAGCCATGGCAATGGACCCGCCTTGTTCAGTCGTCTGGGTGTTCTCGAATGGGGAGTGTGAGTAGGCCATGGCGAATAGAAGGCATCCGAGGGACTTTGTGGGTAGATATATCAGCATTTGGGAGATAGATTGGACAGAGTTGCGGGAGGCTTACCCATATATCAACCTTTTCGTCCAACATAGTCCCAGTCTTGACGTCGAACAGTTCTGGTGCGCGGTATGCCATTGTTGATTGCTCTGCAGCGATATCCTGATATGACAAGTGTGAGTATCCAGTCGAGTATGAGAAACAAGTGTATCAAGCTAGGAAAACGAACCTGCTGATATAGCGCCATCGAGCGATTCTCGATTTTGATTCGCGCTCTCATGGTGGAACCAAAGTCCATGAGTATAGGTCGGCCCTCGTCCGATATCATAACGTTTCTGTGGAACGAAACGAGAGCTCAGCATCTACGGCAAAAGAAAGTAAGGAGAAGAGCATTACTCACCCAGGCTTGATATCCCTATGTGCATACGGAACGATCTCGCCTTCTTCACCAGCGCCACCTTCACCATCTATTCCAGCAACATCCTCATCTCCATCGAACAACACCTCTCCTCCTGTATCATTCCCTCCCATCAATCCTTCTTCCTCATCCCTGTTAATTAGCGGCACAGAACCGGAAGCACTCCGTGATGGCTTGTTTCTAGACAAAGACGCTGAAGGACCATAGGAGTATCCTCCTTCTGCATCGCCCTCTGGTTCAGGGAACCTATGATCGTCATCTTCATCGCCGCTTCCTCCTCCTCCATGCGAATTCGACGCATTTCCATTGGGCCTTCCCTGGGAACTCGACCCGCGGACACCATTCGCTCTTCTGTTCCGGTCTGCATTGGTTCCCTTGCCCTTCTTCGAGCCCTTCGTAGGTCTCCATTCATGCATTGCCCTCACAGCCTCGCACGTGCCTTTGAATAGCTTGATCATTTCCAGTTCGGAAAAGTGGGAATGGTTGATGAGATGGGCGTTAATGAGGTCTTGGACGTTGCCTCGCTAATGAACACTGAGTTTGAGCCAATAAACCTAGTAAGGATGAGCGAAGAGTATTGGCCTACCTGGTATAGTGGGAGGAATAGATAGACGACTTTCCCTTCTCCGTCATCGTCCTGGACAACAGCCGAGTCAAGGATGCGTATAATGTTTGGGTGTCGGAATCTTCTGTAGGCCTCGACCTCGCGCATGGCTTCCTTCACGCCATCGTTGCCTGTCGGACAGCGGATCTTCTTGAGGGCGAATTGACGCTAGAAAGACTGGTGTAAGCGATATTGCAGCAACATGGCCAGTAGTAAGATAGAAGCACTCACTCCACTTCCTTCATCTTGCGCTAGATAGACAAAAGAGAAACCTCCTTCTCCCAGGACTTTTAATATTTTGACTAGATACGATGATGGGAACAGCTGGTCAATATCTAGTTCTCCGTAAAACATGCCAATGAGCTTACACGTTCTACCGTTAATCTTCACCTTGGCCTCCTGCTGACACATCACACAGCTCGACCAGCCTGCGGAGAGAGCCCATAGTGCGTCTTTGGCTTGGTCTTTGAGGTTTGTTAGTGTTGAAGATAGATGGTCCATTACGCTGGCACTCTGGTGGTTAGATAATTTGTGTTATCCGCTGGTGGAGTAGGCGGTTCTTTTCCAGCTCTCGAGTGTAGTCCCGGCGTGAAATCAAGATGTGGAATGAGATGGGCGGTGTGAGAGAAAGACAAGTTTGGCAAGGAGTTTGGCGGGGCTGCGGTGTACCACGTATATTTTGAGTTTCTGTAAACAAGGCACTCTAACATAAGCGCCCAACTCATCTCGTCGGCGTGCGAGCGCTTAAATTTCCATTCTAAGTTCCTTCGACTCTCGAGTCATTGTTAAAACAAAAAACCAGCATGCCCTTCCGTCACCTTGCGTATTCGCTCTACGCATGTAACAGCAATATGTTCAACATGTTGGGCTCTCCCGGAATATCTACTGGAGCTGGTGTGGTCAGGCATTGTTCGAGCTCGACCAAAGATGTTCAACCTCCGATTGCTTTGCCCCCGACAAAAAAATTGGCCATAGGTATCTATGTCTTGATCTCTTTCGAATAATGTTGAATCACGATTATAGTGACTTGTATGGACGCACGAATCAAGTGGGTCCAATCCCACTTCGAAACTATGCTCATTCACCAACTGAATTCCATACGTTCCTGTTCATCATCCCGGGTCTTTTCTCCTTGAATGACAATTCGGAAAAAGTCCGTTCACCCAACTAGGCATTAAACCAGGCGAGGCTCATATCATTAGGAACGCCGGTGGAATGGCGTAAGTCTTCTGCCTCTATCACGTCTATGCTAGGTAACACTTCCTCTTTCCAATTCTGCCCTTCTTCAACCGTAGTCGAGATGCTCTCCGCTCACTCGTCATATCCCAACGTCTTCTGGGCACTCGTGAAATCGCGGTCTATCATCATACCGGATGCGGAATGGCCACTTTTTCAAAACCTTACTTGAGAACTCTTGTCACGGAAAATTCAATGGATGAGGACAAACAATTGACTGGACGTATGGTGGACGAGATGGACTTTCTGGAATGGCCTGGTGTCTCTTCGAATCTGTCTAGTACATCAACAAGCATACCCCAGGCGAGCGAGTCTTCGAAACCGACAAGAGGATTAGATTCACCGTTGTTATCTTCCCTGAAATCCGAAGTCGATTTCCTTCGAACCCATCCCCTCATTCTGCGAGGGACAAAGATCAGTGGGTGGGTGTGGGATATCGGGAAGGAAGAGGTGAGATCAATTCATCATGTATTGAACAAGCTGATTGACTCTCTGTTAATCAGGCAATTCGAATCATCTAACCTATTGCACAATAACATGATATCTAGTGTGCATAATGCATTCGTCGAAGATTTATACAGGGAATATACGATTGGCGTCTTTTTCTGTCATACATCTCATCGCGCGGTACATCATCTGCTGAACTTGAGTATTCTTATAATGTTTGTAGCACCTCCTCAGACTGATCACTCGTCAGCTCTTTTCTATTGCAAGTTAGTACATAATCAAAGGGGGTCGATTCGCGCCAGGTCGCGCCTGGTCACAGTGGTCAGGCCAGTTCGCGCCCTTGGAAATTATATTGATACGGAGCGAAGCGAAGGCACTGCCTTGTCGCTTATACGCTGATGTCCGTTGGACCGATGGTCGATGGCTTGAAAGTTGAAGTTGCCCGGAGTGTAGGCCAAAAAAGCTCAATATGTATGCAATCTTTCTTTCGTCTTGCCACCCTCACTGCGGCTCAGCGTACGTTCCCCTTGAAGAACAGCAGGAGTCCAACGGTGAGGAATCCATTTTGATTGCTGACAACGTTTCCTCTTCTGATCCATAGTATAGGCTGGACTCCACCACTTGAACCAAGTTTTCAAACGCATTTGCAATGCCTCTCGTCCACGCTTTCACCCGGATTACACGGGCTCATGTCTCAACTTTGTTTTCTCTGCGCCCTTGCTCCATCTTTTGTCTTGCTGCGTGCATCAGCAGCATTGCCGTCATCGCTCGTCCAATAGACCAGAAGTTCGCGTACGAATACCGTGAGTGAGGCTAGCTCGCACAAGGCCCTGTTATGCCACCACCCGATCATAGGCTGAATCGAAACCCGAAATGCAGCGATCCTTCTCTCCGAAACAGTTTCCAATTACCTCGACTCGGAGGGAAAGGCCGCAAGTATGGTACTCCCGATTCTTACCATAGATCACCATATCTTCGGACACTTGGATCCAGGAGCGCAAGTGCCCCCCGGGAAACTCATTGGCCAAGCTCGCTTCCTTTCTGATTCACAGGGCATATTTTGGCCTAGCATATACCGAGTTTCTGCGGCACGATTTTTGGCTCCGGGTCCTAAGGATAAGGGTTCTGTTATATATTGGAGGTCTCTCGATGATGTTATGAATCGTCTGAGGGAACTACATGTAATCGATGATGTGTCGATGGAAAACTGGAAACTAGAGCTAGAGTCGGCGCAAATGCCACAAACAACGGGTGAGTAGGAGATTCTCTGATTTTTTGTCTACTACTCATTTGATTGGGATTTAGAGATCAGGCTATATATATCAACAGTTGTCATCGACGAGAAAGAGAACCGAAGGATGGCAATTCCGAGTCTCCACATAGGTGATCAATATTTTGGACAGGAACCAGCAATGTCAGCGTCCCAAGCTGGAAAATACATAGGCAGAATTCACTCAGGAGTTTTCAGTACATTTTGGGCTGACACACACCGTCTGTTTGGGGCACGATCTTCGGCTTCGGGTCTAGTAGGCCTTATGAGGGTTCCATTGATTATTGGAGGTCTCTCGATGATGTTATGGAACGTCTACAGAAATTCAACCTGATCAATGAAGAAGCGATGAAGACTTGGAAGAAAGAGTTGCAGTCGGCACTAACGGCCAGAGCTGGAGAATGTCAGTAGTAGGAGGATTCCTGAATTTTTCTTGCATACGCTGACTCTTTTGGGTTAGCGATCAGCCTAGTCGTGTATCGTGACAAAAGTGGCAGCCGTATGACCGGCGAGGTTTCTCTGCTCGTTGGTGACACTGGGAAGATCATTTCGCCCGATCATGATAAGCCGATTACCGCTGGAAAGTTGCAACACAGGACATCGTTCCATACCATCAGCAAAATCACTTCTGGCCTGGAGTCTCTAAGAGACTCCAGGCATACCCCCCTTTTCCTACAGGCTCTAGAGTCTCTGAGAGTTTCTAGGCACCCTGAGGAAATTTGAAGTTTCTTTGAATGTCTTCTCAAGTTCTCTAGAGTCTCTCAGGCTCTCTCAGAGACTCTAGAGCCTGTAGGAAAAGGGGGGGTATGCCTGGAGTCTCTTAGAGACTCCAGGCCAGAAGTGATTTTGCTGATGACCATTGGTAGGGTTGCTAAAGACATCCACATTGACGACTTGCGCGATTACGCTGCATCTCCGGATAACGAGCATCGATTCAGTGGACATCAAGAAGACGTCGCTAAATGGGAGAAAGAAGAAGAAGAACTCGCACCGAAAACAGGACGCACCTGGGGTCGCTTCAAAGAATGGAAGTGGCACTGCATGCACGACCAAATAAGTGGCCCAAGATTATGATGAAATTATCTTAAACTCTCGAATAATGGGAAGATACTAAGTAGCACCATATATGGTAAGCTTAATTAGATTTTCTACCAAAAGTTGACCATAAGTTTACATATGTGGTCATTTTTCAAAATATGTTTAAGATGAGTTTTACCATATGTGGGACTACTTAGGATTTTCCCATTATCCGAGAATTCAAAATAAGTTCAGTATAACTTTGGACCACTTATTTGGTCGTGCATGCAGTGTGGATCGGCAGAGTCATAGAGCGTGCCCTGGGAGACTTGGTTTTTTCGAAAGCGACACAGGATAAATTTTTCAAAGAACAAAAAACACTCCTCGGAAAGGCATTCAGAGAACTGAGGCAACAAAGAGGGTCTTATGGAATAGGAAAAAAGCGAAAGGCTTCTTCCGAGTCGCTGCGAGAATCGCTGAGTGGCTCTAGTAGTAAGAAACAAGGTAGAAGGTCATCTCGGACTCCGTAGAGTCGCTGAAGGAAGGAAGAGATTGCAGTAGCGGTAAACAAACAATACCATTCCCAGATATCTCCTACTACCTTGCTAACCATCCAATTTGTAGCCATTTGGAGAAGATCCTACCGCGATTCGAGGGAGACCTTGAGCTCTTTAGTCCTCATGAAGCTTCGAAGGCTCATCATTGGATTTGGGCGCCCTCTAGCGAGAGGGCAAGTTTGCTTCTCCTGTCGGTTTCGGTTTCCTTTTTATGTTCACACTTCTTCCTGCCTTGGTCACGACTCGGAACCACTACCTTGGCCGCCAATATTTATCCTCGTATTATGCTTGTAAGGCACTCGCCTGCTTTCTATTCTTCACCAATGCTGTATGTAAGACCACCTTGCCAAACAATTTTCCACTCTTCCAGAGTGGGCGATATCATTGCTCTTACACCCTTGTAATGAATATATCCAGAAAATTGTTCGTGCATTCATCGACGGTCAAATATATAAAGTAACCGTGGCACACGGTTTGGTGCTCGCGAAGGAAGCATATATCCTAGTTTATTACACA
Source organism: Lentinula raphanica (assembly GCA_027919835.1). Classification (NCBI taxonomy): domain Eukaryota; kingdom Fungi; phylum Basidiomycota; class Agaricomycetes; order Agaricales; family Omphalotaceae; genus Lentinula; species Lentinula raphanica. Next base: position 93,424 of record JANVFP010000038.1, read on the forward strand.
CTAGACAAACACTGCAGGGATTGGCCCATTTAATTGCAGCTGAAAGGATGATTATATGAGGAGGTTAAGTACAAAAACATGGCACTGGATATTGAAAATAATCACCTCGAGATTAGATTGATTATATCAAGAGGTAATTCAGACTTTCCGCGCCCTCACCCAGGACCACCATACTTGCTGCGAGGAAATTTTGAAAAACCATGGAAAAAACGTGCTGATCATTTTTGGTAAATATTGTACTAAACCTCCCAATAACCGCTGAACAGAAACCGGCTCATCCCCGCAGTGAAATGAATACATGATTAAGGAGCTACACAGAGCGGCAAAATCCTGAATGCGCCTCCAAACATTGCCTACCTGCATCTCGGTATGTATGGATCCTTCCACCCATGTTAGTGTCTATCAACGAGGCATGATTAGGTATAGTAATAAGCTCTCAAAGTTTGGAAGATGGCCGAAAGAAATTTTAGTAATATCGTCGAAAGGAAAAGGGTAACGGCGAGATACACTTATTGCACTCAATGCATCTTGGAAAGCTTTAGAACAGCTTCCAAGCGAATGAAATGAGCGACCACCTCAAGTGAGTAGAAACGCAAGGAAACAAGGAACACACTGGCCCAAGGGCAGGGAGGAAATGAGGAAGAGGTGTTGGGCCATGCAGCGAGAAATGAGGAAACGAAAATGTGATGGGCAACGGGGAAACAAGGAATGCAATGCACCACGGGAATGAGGAATGCAGCATGCCCCGGCCCACAGGAAACAAAGAATACCATGGGCAGCAGGAAAGTGAGGAATACAATGGGAATGAGGGAACAAGGAGCAACACAGTTAACGGGCAAGGAGGATATCAGGAACACAATGGCAATGAGAGAACAAGGAAATGAGGAACAGCACCACAGGTAACGGGAAACATGAGAATGAGGAGCGAGGAACGACCTGGAATGACACCACCGGTAATGGGAAACATGAGAACGGGGAGCGAGGAATGACACCACTGGTCCCGAAAGAAATGAGAACGAGGAGTGAGGAATGACACCACTGGTAATGGGCAACACAGAAACAGGGAATGCAAAGGCAACCAGCGAATGAGGAAACGAAGGAAAAGACAAGAACGAGATATCAGTTTACCTCAGGATAAGATAAAACTCGAACAGTCACATCCAGTCATCAAGACAACACTCACCCAATTATCACTCAGAGTCTTTGAGTCATATCAAGAGTTTTGGGAAGTGCTCTTCTAACAAATGACTTGATCAAAGGGAAGAATTCATTGGATAGATCCCTACAAATCCAAAGTTTCCAGGGCTTAAAGGAAACCGAATGAAAGGAGGACCGGTGACAGGGAAAGGAAAGAGGTAACAGGGAAACACAACAGATAACAGGGAAACACAATGTCAATAGGGAACGGGGAAACGCAACGGGAAACGGGTAATGGGGAAACGCGACCAGGTAACACTCGGAGAAACGCGACCAGGTAACACTCGGAGAAACACGACCAGGTAACGGGAAAAAGCAACGGGTAATGAGGAAATGCAATGGGTAACGGGGAAACACGACAGGTAAAGGAGAAGTGCGACAGGTAACGGGGAAACACGACAGGTAACAGGGAAACACGACAGGTAACGGGAAAACGTGACAGGTAACAGGGAAACACGACAGGTCATGGGGAAACGCGACAGGTAACGGGAAAACGCGACAGGTCATGGGGAAACGCAAGAGGTAATGGGGAAACGCAAGAGGTAATGGGGAAACGCGAGAGGTAACGGGGAAACGCAATGGGTAACGGAGAAATGCAACCAGTAATGAGGAAACGCAACCGGTAACGGAGAAACGCAATGGGTAATGAGGAAATGCAACGGGTAACAGGGAAACGCAACGGGTAACGGGGAAACGCAACGGATAACGGGGAAACGTAACGGATAACGGGGAAACGCAACGGGTACCAGGGAAACGCAACGGGTAATAGCTATAATGGGGAAGCGCAACGGGTAACGGGCAATGCAACAGATAACGAGGGACCAGAATCGATGAAGCCCCTTCCCAATGAGCAATATTTGGTGCCAGATCAGATATGGCGGGAAGAGATCCTTCTCAACACAAGAGTTGATTGAGAAAGGGCATCCGGAAGACTCTTTCCGGTCCTGCAAAGCCGTTTATCTGGACACTGGACCGACTCGGCAGCAATGAGCGGCGTAGAGGGTATCTATCGAGTGTTGGGTGTTCCCCGTAATGGAGGAGTATCGATCAGTTAAGACTTGGCTTGGTCAATAGCTAGACAAAGACAGGGTGCCGTGAACCTTCCGGGACGCGTGACAAAATGCAAGATGAGGTAGATAAGGGCTGATAGATAATACACTCGAACCCTCGGATGTGACACCACCGAAAAGAAAACGAGGTGAATGGATGAGATAGCCTCAGATAGGCGATGCTGGCTGCCATCGAAGAGTCAGCTGCTATACTGCTGGAAAACCTAGGTGTCGACAGCAACACCCTGGGAACGACCTGCACTATCGAGTGTCTGAGAAACCATGGAAAGGGAGCGGGAACCATGGAAGGGGAGAGGAAAGGATGAATAGGGCTAGCGAAGGTACCACTAAGAGGGTGGATCTGGACGGTCAACGTCACAGTCAAAAGCCAAAAGACCGTCTGTGCTCGGTGGATACATCTCCTTGTCGCGGCACATACAATTATATGCCTTCGATATCGAAGTCACTTCCTTTGTTGGTATAGAGTTCACTATTCCCAACGTGGGATGCACAGAGAAGAGGACCATGCTCTGACTTGAGCTCATGGACTGTATGTCCCCTCTTACCACATCCAATGCGGCAGGGTGGGAGGGAGTAGACGGCGGTGGAAGAGAAAGGGCAGTGTAGGGCAATCGGGTACGAAGGGCCAGAGTGAGAAGCATACGACGATGCAGGTTTATGAGTGAACGACCAAGGCAGAGGAGAGAAGGGCCATCCATATCTCTCGTCCATCTTCTCAAGCCATCTTCATTGTCTCCTCTACCTACTTCCTTTGCAGAATCCTCAGAACGCGAGGAGCATAAACGCATGTACTTTGAGTTTATTCGGGGACCAGAATCCTGCCAGGTTGCCTTCGTCATCTAACAGCCGATCTTCTGCTGGCTCGAAATCTGGATCCGGAGTCTTTGTTCGTTTGATGTTCTGGCCTGCGGGTTCATCCTATGTGGATACCCTAGGACGTAGTTCCTCCTCTAATTGGTCCAGCTCTGCATACTTAGATCAGAGTCCAACCAACCCTCGACCGATATCTTCTTCAGCCTAGCGTACTACACTGGTGCTGCTCGCGTACGATGAGTTTGATACGACGTGTCCAAAGATTGCTAAAAGAGTGGGCTTAGTCCTGGATACTTCAGAGGATTGAGCTATGGAAAATTCTGTCGTCAAGTTGAAGAAATAAGCTCGCTGTATGCAGAGGCGATGAGAGTTCGGATGCAAAGAGTTAAGCGCTCAAGCGAACTCTCACGCCTCTATTTCGCTTATCCTCCGATAGGCTACACCTATCTCGGACTATCGCGCGTGCAAGTAAGTAGTATCAGCAACAATACTCATATAACGAAAACGATGGATAGAAAACAATCTCCAAATAGGCGGTTACCGTTCTACAAAGTAATCGAAATAACCGAGTGAAACCGTGACGATAGTCAACAAAATACGGATACTAGGATTTACTAGTGACTACTATGATCAGTCAGTTCAAAGTTGTCACTGTGTAAATCGATTGAAACTGAACTTACATTTGAGTAGAACAACAGGAGAATTCCACTCATGAACAGCTGAATAGAACGGCGACCACGACAAGGTGACCTAGCGAGAGGGCCCGGGCACACTTGCTTCTCCTTTCCTTCTCCTCCTGTCTGCTGTTCTTGCTGCATCGACCGCCGCCTTGGTGGCCAATATTCTCTCTCTGTTCTTCATATAGTAACGTGTTCTTGAGTCATTCATCTGCTTTTTGCTCTTCACCAACGATTCAAGACCACCTTTCCAGACGATCTCCCATTCTGAAAGAGTGGACGATGTTATCGCTTTGACGCTCCTGTGATGAACGTATCCAGAATCTCTTTCCGACAAGAGTTTCATGAATTTGTTGACGCGAGTCCAAGCGACACAATACTTCGGCAGCTTCTTCGGATTTCCTTTGGCTACCAGACCAACGAGCCAGGGGGGTGGTTCATCATTCGATTTCGAAGCAAGTTCGTGTATCTCCGAGAGGGCTTTCTTCATCACAGCCTTATTCCGGAAATGAACGACGACTCCAGAGAACGACGGGCGAGGTTTCAATTTCAATGATTTCATATTGCTGCCATGGAACATCATCGCTTCTTCACCAACAAGTACTTTCAAGTCTCCTGTCGACCTTTGATCCTTCGAGCTAGTGATGTATTCTCTTACTTCCAGCCCTAACACACAGTTCGGTATGATTCACACGGAATCCTCATATCGTCGATTTACTCACTTGTGGGCGTATTCTCGAGCAATATCCCTTCCCAGGTTTTCAATGTTTCTTCAGTGAGGACTGTCACGGGGTTCTGCAGGCCGGAGTATGACATGGATAGGAAAGTCATAATGCCATCAACATATTCCCAAGGAGTACGTTCATCTTGCCCTTCACTGGGCACTAGACTGTGCCGCAGGGAATTGAAGATATACTCCCCGTGTTCCTTGTTGGCAAAGTACGCGTGACCAAGGGAGATGGACGGTACCCCGCTCGGGAGCCATGAGGTCGACGGCGAAGATGGAGTGCAGATTGGGTTGGGTTGGAGCTCGAGCCCTACAAAACTGAGGCACAATCTTATGGGCTCCTGTGGGGATTCCGAAGTAGATTTCTGGAGTAGAAGCTCTAGAAGTTCCAAGGCTATTAATGTGTGGTATGGGGGAGTCATAAAGAGCAGCTCTCACCGTAGCTTACGGGTTCCTGAGGGTCATGCGTTTGCGCGGTACCAGACAGAGCAACCACAAAAGTGTTGAGGAAGCAAACAGCGAGCAGAAGGGTACGGGGTAGGTGAAAAGACGACTTGAACGGCTGACGCAAATCGAAAGGGGGCCCGACCATGGTTTGGCGAGATGAATACGGTGACAATGGTTGAATTACTAGTAAATAGTAGGGAGTCGGGACTGAGAACTAGATTGACCAGCAGATCTAGGACCCTTGAAGGCAAATTCTACCATGAATATCAGCGTGCATGTTCTGGAGAGCAGCGAGTGTTGCGCACCAGTGTTGCTCGGTTCGAATGGAAAGCAAAATTGTGGTAACAAAGGGGAAGAGAAATCAGAGAGCCTGATATGATATAAATCGCAGTTTCACTTTAGCACTGCCATACTGACTCTACTTCCAGGAGAACCCCGGCAAAAACTCGAAACATTGGATCATGCGCATGCTAATCATCAAGAGGAAGGAAGAAAATTAGACGGCTTATTCGAGAACATCATAAAGTAAATAAATCAGAGGACATTTACTTCGCTCTAGCCTCTGATGGTAGGTCACTTGAAAAATAGACATGAAAAAAAGACTGTCATGTATTCATTATAGCCCACCGCGAGGGTCGAACTCGCAGCCTTCAGATTAATCCGCCTCTTAGTTGTAAAAGTCTGACGCTCTATCCGATTGAGCTAGGCGGGCAATAATGTCGAATACATTCATAACATACATAACGGTTAGTATTCCGTGTTTGTTCTCGCAATACTATAGTATCCAGTAACACCTTCCTACTACATGTTCCATTACTCTTCCCAACCCCCAAGACCCAGCTCCCTATCCCTCTTTGCCCTCTTCATCGCCTTCCTCATCTCCTCCCCCATCGCCAACCACTCTCCTACCCCTCCGACCCTCTCCACCAACTCCTCCTCCCACCTCTCCTCCAACTCCTCCTTCTCCTCTTTATCCTTCTTCTCCCATTCCATCTCCTTCCGCGTCTTCTTCCGAGGCGGAGGCGCAGGAGGAAGTGGAGGAGGCGTACGTCGATTCGGGTGCAGAGGTGCGATTCGGGAGAGAAAGGTCCGGGAGGATTTGAGGTAGGGAGAGTATGCGGTTCGACCTCCGCTTCCGGTTATACTTCCGTTCTCGGTTGGGTCTCCTGTGTCTTTACCTTTACTCCCGCCAGCGATACTTCTGCCTCTGGGCATCGGACTCTTGAATTGTGAGTTTGGCATGGAATTGACTCGTCGAATGAGGTCGGACATTGGCGTTGACTTGCGCGCGGATTTGGGTGCGATGGTGTAGCGGGAGACGAGCGTAGGGTATTTGAGTTGCTTTTGGTCTGTAGCGGGTGTCGGGGGCTTTGACGAATTTGATGTGGATGCTATATGTGCTTGAGGTACAGGTGTTTGTGGGATGGCCACGGAAGGTGAAATATTTTCCTGCGTTTCCAGATTATTGGAGTTAACATACAGTGTAGCGATATTCGAAGCGAACCCTACCTTCGCACTCGAGTTGAATGATCTGCCATCCTCAGCAAGATCGTCTTCATCTTCAGATACCACTCTCTTACCAGGTTTCGATTTCGATTTCGGTTTTGACCTTGTCCCCTTCGAGTTTGTCGATGTCGATGTCGATATCTCCAGCTCGCCCTCGCTTCCATTCATTTCCAACTCATCTTCGTCGTCCGAGAATACCACTCTGGCGTTCTTCCCCTTGCTATCTTTCTTCTTCCTACTTGATGTATGTGTAGTCGCTTTGTTTGTGCTAGCCTTCATTTGCTCGTTTCTGCCGTTATTTGAGACGTCCACATCCGCGTTACCGCTAGTTTCCACGTCCACGTCGCTTCTACGCGGCTTCTTTCTCGGCGCCTGGGCATGATCCACATATGCTTCCCCGAAAGGGTCATCCTCGTGTCGATCTCGAGCTCGTTTACTCGTAGGTGAACTACGTTGACGCTCGGGTTGGGGTGAAGGAGGGATCGTTATTGTAGACAGTAGCATTTCGTTGACGTCCTGGTCATCATGTTCCAGGTCTATGAGATGGGAAGTTCGGGATGAAGCTGAAGTGTGGAGTGGCGCTTTCCCTTTCCCTTTGACTTGTGTAGACGAACTATCGCTTGCTTTCGCCGTCGACGATAATTTCTCCTACAATAAGAAGAGATGGTTAGTGGGCGGAATGTTCCAGCGAATTTGAGAGGCGTAGACGGTTGGAACAGTTGATACTAACCTGTGCTTTATCTTTGCCCTTTGATTTCCCTTTTGCCTTCTTGCCTTTCGGCTCTTCTCCAGTCCAGTCCTCGTCATCCATCATAAGCTCATCTTCGTCATCTATCTGTTTCTTCTTCTTCGTTCGTGATTTCCTTGCCTTCGTCGAAGGAACAGGCGGTGGAGGCATAGAGACTGCTGCTATGACTTTCGTCGTTGTCGTACTTCTAGAAACACCATCATTCGCATTGCTCCCAGGAATATCATTCATATCATTCATCTCGAAAGGCGAAGAAGATGGATCTGCGAAGAACGGTGGTGGTGGCGGTGGGAGCATGTCCATGTCCGAGTCCGTGTGGCTTTTACGAGCGGCGTACGAAGTGGAAGCGGAAGTCGATGATGAAGGAGGGTTGGGTAGGGTCTCGATGCCTGGGATATCATCGAACAACTCCGAAGGAGTTGACATTGGTGGATCGGAAGGAGGGAGGGCAGACGAATCATAGAGATTCCGGGGTATTGCAGAAGAAGTGGAGACCATGGGTAAAGCAAAGGAGAGGGACATGTCAGCGTCGGATTCTAGTATTGGTGAAGGAGGCCTGATATGAGTACTAGGTTTAGCAGTAGCAGAGGAGGCTTTCTTCGTGTTCTTCTTCTCCGCCGTCGTTTTCTTGGGTTTCTTGGGCTTTTTTGCAGGACGCAGAGCGAGCTCATCATCAGAGGACAATTCGATGATTTCAGGAGAATAGGCAGGTACAGGGGGTTCTATGCTGTTGTGAATAATCTCACTGTTCCGTTTCCGCATCTTGGCTCGATCAGCGATGCTCAGTGTCATATCGACAGGTTCGATATTGCTTGTGGAAGAGAAGGAGTCGTAGAAGCTGTCTCCGGAAGCTGTTGGGCGAATAGTCTTTGGCAAAGGCCTGGGCTTGGGTCGAGATCGAGAGGAAGAGGTGTTGGTGTCGATAGTCGATGTAGCATGAGCATTAGCGATAGAAGGGGCGGAGAAGTTAGAGATTGTATCTCTTGTTGGCAGTTTATTCGTAGAGAAATCAGATATCCTCGACACATCGGCCGACGTAGGAGTTGACGCAGCAGGAGCATTGGTGGTAGGGGCTTGGGCAGCAGGTTTTACTGGAATAAAGTCAGAGTCAGCATTTCGAAGCGACAGCTCTCGAACGTACCTGGAGGCCCAAATAATTCATCTTCGCCCTCACTGTCCGCTATGATCTCCTCTTCGTACATCTTTTCGCTGGGAACGAGCCTCGAGGACGACGTGCTTTACAAAGAGTTGAATCAACCGCGTCAACGGCCCGGAACGCGATTGTGCGTGGACACGTGGGTCGCGATGCTATTTATGATGACTAAGCAGCCCCGTTCCGAGTTCGTTCCTCTTTTTCCCGCGTTCGCGTCGTCGCTTGTTATTTGCCTACCGCAATGATTGCCCCCACTGAGATCGGCGCTGGTCCCTGGTCTTCCTGGTAGTTCCTGCCGAGAATCCACCCGAGAGGTCAGAGGACAGAGTTCAATATTCACCTTCTGGTTCTCCGGATCACCGCAACAAATCCAGAACACACTCGCAAGGGCCTCTAGGTACTTCCCTACGTGCTGGGCCAATGACGGTTCAGGTTAATCTCCGCCGTACTCGCTGTTTGCTTCGGTGTCTGAGCAATGGCCCTCGTTCCCGCTTGCAAGTTCGCCATGCATATTAGGTTTGCATCATCCTTCTCGGATCACACCAAAGAGTGCAGGCTAGTTAAATCTTGGAGTGTGCGTCACGACAAACTCACCGGACTATTCTCTTTCTACCCTCATCTGACACAAATCTACTCTACCTCGGTAGCTACCAGCAGGAACTTCAATCAACAACACGATCACCATGGAAGAAACGATCCGGACGAGTAACCTTTGTGCGTGTTCAGATTGTATGATCAATGACCAGCTGTTAACGCTCAAATACAACATCGCAGTCCAGGCGCAGGATGCTGACGTAGTCATACGATCCTCCGACGACGTCGATTTCTACCTACATAAAAAGAACCTTGAATGTGCCACCGGAGGGTTCCCGCCTGCAGACACACCTTCTAACCTCAAGGACGTCGTGCGTCTCACCGAGACAGCAAACATCTTGGAGATGTTGTTCACCTGCATATATCCTCGTCCATTTCCATCATTGCAAACCTTGGACTTCGACACGTTCATGCTCCTCGTCGAAGCGGCGGAGAAATATCAATTCTTCGGGATGATCTGTGCATGCAGGCTTCATATGAAGTACGTTGTATTTTGCTACCTGTCAGCAATATCGGTCAAATGACGAAATGACGGTGTATTCTTGTCTGCAGAGAGATTCTATACCCGACAGATTCTGATTTTAACACCAACTACACTTTGAAACAAGACTTGCACTCGAAGAGGATGCAGCTGTTGCAGTTTGCTATCAGACACGACGTTCAGGACCTCATTGAGGAACTCCGAGTGATCTTGGTCAATATCCCACTGTCGGATATGATAGAGATTCTACCGCCTCGTATATACATGCCATGGGTATGAGCAACGTTGCTTTGATACTAACGATATTGAACTGACGTTACTCTTTCAGAGTCTCTATCGGGAACAGAAGCTATTAGAGAGACTCAAAGGCAACGAAGAGCTATCCGTCTCAAAACCAAAGCGGCCGGAGATTTTGAACGTCAAACGACGAAACCAAGTGATTGCAATCAATTTTTAAGGTGCGTTTAGGTTTAGGGTTTGGAGGGACAACAAAAGTCAGTGCTTATGAGGACTCGCTATGCAGATCTGTACATTGACGGCTTATCCTGAGACTGCGTATGAAGATAACTGTTCGCCTCATAGACGTTTTAATGCAGCTCAGAGTTGCAAGTTAACACAGCTTCGAATATAGCGGTCGACCTTTTTTTCTTACGGTGTGTGCTATGCAGTTAATGAGCAGCATTCGTTTCCCTTTTTGCCTTTCATTGTGAATCTGTTTTTCCCCTGAGGTTCGTACTGCAGGTCCTAGGCTTGCTGTTGAGCTGGTAAGTAGTATCAACCAGTAGGGGAGGCCTACTGGAAAGCCCTTAGTGCCTTCGGACTCAGATAAGGCCCAAACCTGTGCTGACATAACACTTGAATTTGCTGATACTCCTATTTTCCTATCTTTCTCCCTCTTATCTGAACCACTCACTCTCTCTATACAACATGTCCTCGACAACGCCAGAAACGACCGACACCAAGGCGACGGTCATGGACGAAACAAAGCCGCGAACGAGCAACTCTTGTGCGTACCATCCTTATCCCAATCCCTCATACGTTGCGTTTACATGCAAAACCAAACCATAGTCAACGCGCAAGACGCTGATGTTATCATCAAATCGTCCGACGATGTCTATTTTCACCTACACAAGAAAAACATCGACTGCGTCGCCAGAGCTTTTCCTCATATCGAGACGCCCTCTGGCCTCGATAATGCCGTTTGCCTCCCCGAGACAGCAAACATCTTGGAGATGTTATTCACCTGCATCTATCCCCGCCCGATGCCAGCCCTGGACCAACTAGATTGGAACACTTTCATGCTACTCGCCGAAGCGGCAGAAAAGTACAAAGTCTTCGTGTTGACTCATGTATGCAGACTCCACATGAAGTACGTTTCATCTTCCTCATACCAACCAGCGTCGGGGAAGTTTTCTGATTTATAATTATCGTTGTTGTAACTTGATACAGAGACATCCTATCCCCGACGCCCTCAGGCTTTCCCAACGCCGATCCGAAACAAAAACTGGCGTTGCATTCTAAACGGATGCAACTGTTGAAATTTGCTGCGAAGTACGAAGTTCAGGACCTCATTGAGGAACTTCAGGTCCTTTTGGTCAATACTCCGTTGTCGCATGTGGTAGAGATTTTACCACCTCACGTATACAAGCACTGGGTGAGTCGCTTTGTCCTCTCTCTCAAGCCCGTCAGCCCCTAACATGATTCGCTATCCTGGCAGAGCCTTTACCGGGAACAGAAAATACTTCGTGATCTGGCAGACGCCAAAGCATTGATTGCCGCGATCGAAGCACGGCTGCACACGCTCGAGGCCACACAAGAATCCATGACCAGGCATAGAAAAGTTGCCCGAACCAGTTAGGCTCATCAGGGCAAAAGTTTAAAACGACGTCCCCCAAAGCGTCGAAACCCGATAGCAATCAGTAAACGCTAGGCCTAGGAACATAGTGAGCCGGTTGTTAGCAGTGGTTTTCGTCCTGTAAAGTTCAGCCTTGACTATATATATACAACCAGTGGTTTGTCCTCGAACTGCTACAGTGACTTCGTATCTCCACCTGGCGCCTGAAGCTGAAGCCCAGCCTCCGCCAATTCAGCAAGATAGGTAGCTTATGGATTCAATGCTAATCATGATCAACGATCAAGCAGGAGCTCTTAGCAGTACTAAGTTAAGCACCAAAGTCAGTGATGGGTTCCCTAGTATGGAAGAACACCCGTACCAAGTGGCAAGGACGAGCCGGGGGACTTAGGGGTTGTCTTACATAACACATTCAGTTTATGTAAATTCCTCTACTCTCTTTCAAGTTTCTCCCTGAACTACAATCGTTCTCTACCGCAGCTAGATGTCAGACTCACCAGACGACAAGGAAAAAGTTGCAGTGGATTTGACGAAGCAGACAAGCGATCATTGTATGTATTTACATTGTTTCAATTTCTCATCGCCTCAGTTGACTCACGCGTATTACCATAGTTAACGCGCCAGATGCTGATATCATCGTAGAATCATCCGACAGCATTCTGTTTAACCTACACAAGAAGAATATCGAATGTGTCACCGGAGATTTTCTCCTTGCAGAAATGTCTTCCGACTCTAAGGAAGCCGTGCAACTCGCCGAGTCAGCAAACATTCTGGAGATGTTATTCACCTGCCTCTATCCACGCCCGTTTCCATCGTTGGAGGACCTAGACTTTGACACGTTCATGCTACTCGCAGAAGCGGCAGAGAAATACCAGTTTTTTGGGATGATGTCTGCATGTAGACTTCAAATGAAGTACGTTCTAACTACTACGTTCTTGGTCCTGATTTATCTGTGTCTATAGAGAAATTCTGTACCCAACCGAAACTTCGACTAGCTACGTGTCCAAACAAGAATTAAGTTCAAAAAGGATGCAACTATTGCATTTTGCTGTCGATTATGAAGTCCAGGACGTTATCGAGGAACTTCAAGTGATCATGGTCGATATCCCATTGTCGAAACTGGTTGACATTCTACCGTCTCGCGTATATAAGCCATGGGTGTGTTGCATTTCAATTTACTCCTGAGCTCAACAATATCTGACCAGGTGGCTGTTTCAGAGCCTCTATCGGGAAAAGAGACTGATTCAGCAAATGTCAGGGGAAAAAGACTTGTCTTCCTCAAAACGAAAGCGACCGCGGATTCTCGATCCAAAACCGCAATCCGCAGCTACAATGAGTAGGCCCAAGAAAACCGCCCGAACCAGTGAGAGTCGATATTGATTCGTATCCTGTAAGTTCAGTTTCAACGATGTGTATAATTTTGTGTATCTGGATCATTTTATACAGAGACGTCTCGTATTTCTACCTGGAATCCGGCCTTTTCTCAATGAGCAAGTTTGGAATAGATAAATGATGATAAAGTAAGAGGTTTGGTGGTTGAGCACCACAGTCAAAGCCTGCAACCCATTTAATTCTGCTGGATCTCCTTTCGTGTGTATGGTACATCGATCCATTACTAATTCACAAATGCTTGAACACAATGCAGCATCTTTGTTTTCATCTGGACGATATTTACAGCCCAGGCCCTCCAGCGCGCGCAGGTTCGGTGCCACATTTCTTAGTTTGAAATATCCTAAGAACGCCCGGAGGACCTCGGCAGATGAAAAGTCGACGTAGAGTAGGATGAAGAGTGAGGAAACGAACTAAGGCTTCTTTCGGAGGCAAGAATATCTGACCAGGTGGCCGTTCCAGAGCCTCTATCGAGAAAAGAGACTGCTCCAGCAAATGTCGGGCGAACAACAGACGTTTTTCTTCAAACAAAAACGACCGCGGATTCTCGAAGCAAATCCGCAACTCGAAGCAAATCCGCAACTCGCAGCTCCAAAACTCAATTGCATAAGCTTCCTTATTGTTTGACACGCTGTAAGTCGAACTTTCATTATCAGCTTTAGGTACTTATCTGCATCATTTTATACAGTGACTTTTCGCATCTCCACCTGAAATCCGGCCGCTTCTAGATGAGCAAGATTGGTATGGATAAAATGATCAACGATCAAGTAAGAATTTTGGTGGTTGAGCACCACAGTCAAAGCCTGCAACCCGTGTAACTCTGCTGGATCTCCTTCCGTGTGTATAGTACATCGATCCATTACTACTTCGCAAATGCTTGGACACAATGATGCATCTTTGATTTCATCTGGACGATATTTACAGCCCACCTCCAGTGCGCGCAGGTTCGGTGCCAAATTTTCCAGTTTGAAATATCCTAAGAATGCCCGGAGGACCTCGGCAGATGAGAAGTCGACACTCAGGTAGAGTAGCGTAGGATGAAGAGTGAGGAAATGACCTAAGGCTGCTTTCAGAGGAGTAGACGACATGCGCACTCGTAGAGTTTCCAGTTGGCAATTCGAGTCCTCCAACATTGAGAAGAACGGAGCATCGATAGACTGTCGGCTGAAGTCAATCTGCAAGTGTTTTAAATCAGGCAAACGCAAAGAATTCCATGATTGTGGGGAAAAGTGTGTGTTGGGAATCTGGATTTTTTTCAGCGACGAGTGGGAAATTTCCCTCGGATCTATATGTGAAGGGGCCTCATCGAAAGCGATAGGATCCTCTAGATCAAGGTTCAGCTTCACGTATTCAATGAATAGACATTGCAATGTAGGTATTCGGCGTATGAGTCCTGGAATAGATTCTCCAAATAGAAATGTGACGGATAACTCTCGTAAATGAGAGATATCGATGCTAGAACCTGACCACGAGAAAACAGTGCCATGATATGTTTGAAGGCGAGGACACACTGTAAGGGTTTGGAAGAAAGAGATAAGTCCAGATGCCCAAGGTAGATGGCGAGGGATCTCAAGGTATTCCAGAATAGGAAAACTGCCTATATGCGCTCGCTCTGGGTTGCGCGCAACATTCGATGCCAACCTAGAAGCAGCGTGGAGGAACCAATCATTGGAGCCATGCTTTGGGACAATCAGGGCAGCGCGCCGCCATCTCGTCGAATTATCCAACAATACATCCAATGCCCTCTCTGCGACTCTACGCGAGTTGAACCTGTAATCCGTGTCTAGGTCATAGCAGAAATCCAGTGGGTGATTCCCTGAGTAAGAGATATACTTCAGGAACAGTTCGAAAGATGAAGGGTTGAACTGGAATCGTCGAGAGGCCACCTCTATGGATGACCAGAGTTCTGGGGAAGATTGTATGCTTGTCCGCCACCAGGAGCAGACCCATGATAGTTCAAGTGTTGGACACGACACAGAGCCTCTCTCTCTCAGCGAAAGGGAGTGGCTACTGTTGCCCCGCTGGCAGATCCATGCAAAGATTTCGTTCAGAGCCTCTGATGGCAAATTTCGTATAGGAGAACTAATCAAGGATCGGGCATCGTCGAAACGACGCTGAAGGTCATCATGTGCGGTCTTCATAGCGAACAGCCGACCCTCTATCTCTGTTATCGCCTTGTGGTAATGTTCAAGAGTTTCCGAGCTCTCTGTAACGAAAGCATTGATTTGCTCGAATTTCTGTGAAGGAATAGAGGAACGACCGAATCCGCTTCGGATCAAATTTGATACGGACTTGTGCAGCTCAGTGTCCACTAATGGCTCACTGAGAATATCGAGGTTGGATAGACAGTTGGAGCATAGCAATGGAGAAGAGAAACCCATTGTGGTCGAGTAGAGTATCTTTGAAAATGATAGGCGTGGGAACAAACGCGAACTCGATCCTCATCACGTTCCACGACGACCAAATTACAACAACCATGGCGCGCGCAATGGATATCAAACAAGAAAGCTTCACCTTTACGGTTGGAAAGCTGGGTATGGCTACCCTCTTCTCTCAATGCTGACTGTACCTCACCATTGATACTCAGATGCTGGCATGGCTGTAGGTTCTGTTCTGCTTCGACCATCCAGTACTCAGACTGCTTCAGATTCTGTTGGGTGAACGTGCCCATCTAATTGAATTCCCTTCGATACTACTTCCCCTGGAGCTACTGCAGGATCAATAGTCAACATTGCTGTTCACCAGAATCACGCCGAGGAAAAACGAAGGGATGCAGAGTTCTGGGCCTTGCAGAAAGAAATCTTGGATGAATATGGTGTAGAAATGCCTGATGCACCCAAATTAAAGGTCTTTCTTGGTCTTGGTCTATCTTTCGTCTGTCATTGATGTGAGAGTTAGCTTCGGAATGTTACTCAAACCTCAGTCACTCTCGAATGGCCTTCAATCAAGCTTGCGACCGCAAAACTACGCTCACTGGACATATACCGAAACGGTCAACGGCTTGCAGCAATACCATCTCCAACAACCAATACGTCGACGAAACTGTCAGGGTTAGACATGCAAACAGAATATACATTCCAGCTCATTCTCCGCACTACTGCCGGTACATTCCCATCCAACCTGATTCGCGTCCGCACACACAGTATCGAAGACACTTCTGGTATCTGTGTATGCTTCGGCAACTGTCAAGACGATGTCTTGCTGGAAAACGCCAAAATGGCCCTCAGAGAAATGAACGCGAAATGGAGTGACAAGATACAAATCGATACTACTCACTTCGTGTGTACCACTCCTGCTGCCACGCCGAATGGTGCACAGGCCAGTGGTAGCGCTAGCGGAGCCCCAGGCGTTGAGTATCAACGTGCACTGCAGCTGAGTATACCTGTTGTCACGCCTCATTGGATTCTCGCATGCCATTCAGAGAAAAGGTTCGTTCTATCTGCATTCGGGCTCGCACTTCCGCTGATTTCTCATGCTCAGGATGGTCGCCATTGGTGCATATTATCTTGGAGCTGGACCTTCCCCCTCCACACACACCTTCAGACCGCAATCAATGTCCCAAGCTTCTCAATCTTCAACTTCACTTGCCGCCCGCAATAATCGTGCGTCTTTACCCGCACCAGCACGTAAATCACCCACTTCTCCAACGATGCCTGTCACTCCCGAGAGTCACTCTGCATTCGTCAACCAACCCACTACCCTCAGCTCTCCGATTGCTGAAGAAGAATCACCATCCATGGCAGGATCAAGGTCCCCGCCGTCCACTACATCACCACCAAATGATGATTCCGGTACATCAACCCCCACAGCTTCGAAGCGGAAGAGTCGTAGCGGGACAATGAATCGTGACTTCCGCTTCCCTCCAAATGCAACATCTGGGACGACAGAAGCTGTCCCTTCCAAGCAGTCCCCACCTGAATCGTTATCTATCGAGCAGCAAGAACAGATTGACGACGAAGGTCAACAAACTGCTAAAATGATAACGCCCTCGGCGATTGAAGTGCCCCCACCTCCACCCGTAGAGAAGGAACGGTCTACTGGGAGTCTGGGATCGCGTCAGTCTACCGATGACGGAGATGATGAAGTTGGAGATACAGTCGAGGTGGATCTGAACTAGGGTAATGTTTTCAGTTGCAGCATCCTTTTCTAGCTTAATATAAGGACCTTCCCCCCTCCGGGTGTGCATATAAGTATGACTGCTGGATCTCTAATTTGCCATGAAGTGCAATATCTCAATATGTTTGGCAGATACACCGTCAGCCTCAAGAACCAACAGCCTCACGCTACTTGCCGTATCCGATTTGTATACCTTTGGTCATCTCACTTTGGTCCCCTATGACCTGGACGGTCTGTAGCTACTACGAGCTGTGTTTAACGGTAGCGCAGCTGGCAGGGCTTGTATTAAGGCGCGGACTTCCGCGAAGCTCTGAGGATCTGTTTGTTGGCCTAGACGAGTGAAAGACGGAGCTGCGGGTCTTTCAACTGTAGCGACAATAGCGTATCTTGGACCTCGAACGAACGACAAACGATCGTGACAATTATACCAGAAGATCACGATCAAAGCGGGGTAGTATAGGTCATGATGAAAGATGGTGCATATTCATACTTCATAGAAATACATGTCCTGGTACATAGTATACATATGTTTAACATAGAGTATATATAGTGCATGTTAGCTTTTACTCGAGGTCTACGGAAACCTCAGATAAGTGCGCCGTACTTGACGGTGCAGTCCCAGTACCCTTAAACCACTTCGACGTCGTCCTTATTGCCTCCGATGAAAGTTAAAAGTAGATCTCAAATGATCCCAGCGAGAGGTCTGGGGTACTTGTATTTCCCATCTGAAATGAAGGTCAGGGTCTGGGCTGCTAGTCTCTGAAAAGGGAACGACGTACCGTACGACAAGGTTCCCTCTCCCAACTATCTTGGACCCATACCAAATCGGCATACCCGCGTCGTACACGATCTGAGAGCCCGCCAGGGAGCCCCGGAGCAGATTCCGTGGACGAGGGATTCGGATGCATAGAAGTTTCCCATCGATACTAGCAAAGCAAAGCCTCCCATCCTGACTCTTCAAGTTCTCTGTCCACGGAACCTTCGCATCCAACAGAAGATCATTGCCCGCACGAACGAAACGATCATGTGGGGCTTGTTCGATCACGAATACAATATCTTGAAACTTTCCAGGAATTCGTTCGTGCCCAACGCCTCGAAATGCGATCTCAGCACCGGGCTGAGACCCAGGGGAGACATCAACATCCAGAACAACGTTCCTCCTTTCGCCGGAAAGGTAACGCCGGGTGATACGGATTGGGCATATTCGACCATGGAACAACTCTTCCAAAGTCAATGTTAGTGAATACCTCCACTCCTTGGAGGTGCCCACGCCGATCGAGGCAAAGGGAGGATTGTAGGAGCGGGGGGGACGGTTGTGCATCACTGGTGTGTCCTTGAATGAAAGGGTTCTGTTAAGCAAAAACTCGCTGCTGCAAATGAAAGTCAGATCAACATAACTGTCAAGTCACCAAATGTTAACGTACAAACTGGAATCATCGGTGGATCTACGAGGGAGATTTGGAATTTTCATTTGCAGGGGGCTGTCGGTCAAGGAACTCGAGAAGATAGGAGTTCTCTCTCCGGAATTCATGAATTGATGTGACTCGAGCACGTTTGAGATAGATTGCGGTGGGGAACCTCGAGAGCAGGAAGGTGGATTCCCATGGACTGAGTAGGGAAGAACATCGCAACTTGTTGTTGCATGCCGCATGCTGAACCGGGAAGTGGAAGGAGCCGTGGTTACAGATTCGAAGCTTGATTGACGGGAGGACGAAGATAAGGTCCCTAGAGTAGCTGAGGATTCTCTGGTACGAGGCAGGCTATATTCCGTACTATTCCGAGCCCTGGCCGAATCCGAATCATGCACAGACACGTTGGCAAGCTCGAAATGATGCTCGCGCATGATGATGCGGTATGCGTTATTGATCTGTCCGACAAAGTCAGCATCAGAAAAACGAACATTCTCGAAGTTATGCTACTTACCTCTACAAACTTTGCGGTGGCAAGGTTCTTGTCTTCTGTGTGACGATCAGGATGCCACGAAAGTGCCTACAGCACAGATAAGCTGTCGTAAGTGGAAGGGGGATTACTCAAGAATTGAAACCATTTACCAGTCTTTTGTAGGCGGCCTTGATCTCGTCCCGAGTAGCATTGTCGCTGACGCCCAAGACCTCATGCCAATGGTCCCTTAGAGGCTTCGACTTGAAGTGCATTTCAAGAGCTGTGAAGAAATCGAATAAAACCTGTGCGAGCGTACTCAGGGAATGGAAGCTACACTGCTTAAATAACTTCCAGCTAAGTATTTGACCACCGACAATTGTATCTTAATCTCCCATTCTCCTTAGTTCCTTACCAAAAAAAGCCCGAGGATGCACAAAGGCCTCCGCTTTAGATCATCAAACGGCGAATCGTAGATCATGGAACTCATTAAACACGGTTGGTCGCTGGCGTCTCGTCCTCGTGTATTGCACGAAGCGGAAATTGGAGCGTTGGGTTGGGAAAACCGCAAGACAAACAGATTGAGATGTGATATTCCGCTTCGACTGGATAATGAGGAGGAAATTGCGCTCAGTGCTGACGAATGGACGGAAGGTTTGGAGAGGAGGATGGTAGTTGTGAACAACGAACAAGAGGCGCCCGTGAGTAAATGGCAATATTTTCTATTCATGTCATTATTTTGAACAAATTTTGAACTTGATTCTGAACCATTCGTGGCGGTTCGTGGCACCTCCGTTGACACTGCCAGTCACCTCTAGACAAGGTTCAACTTTGCTTTTTGCCTCTTTGTTTCGCTGAGATTTATCTATTCTCAAAGAAACTTTCATCTTGAAGCTCATTAAGCTGTAGGACAGAAAGGCTTTTAGCTTCACTTCCCACCCGAACCTCTCTTAGTACTATCGCGTTTGCTACATAGCTCGTCGAATCGAACCCTTCAACGCTCTGATCTCTCTTGATTCTCAACCTGTCCTGTGTGGGTCTTGATCCCTAACTCGACGGCGGCATGGCCTCGTTCGGAAGCTCTTCAATCTAGAGCGATCAGCAAGGGCGTTAAAACTTACGGTACATAATAGGAAAGATTGGGCCTACTACCTGACTGGAGCGTGTAGGACCTCTTTAGGGCGAAATCGACAAGGGTTTTCTGGCCTCTGTTATTCCTCAATCAACGTCTCGGGATTCGCGACCTTGGTCCTTTCAAACTTGGTTTCATGATCTACTTTGCCTGACGATACTATGCCCATGTTGCCTCGGATATTCGTGAAGGCATGGGCTCTCGAACTGTCCGGAATCGGTGCCGCATGGTTAGACAAAGACTTTATGTGGAACTCTGCGCTACGATAGCCGGTGGGCAGATGGGATTTTTCTAATTTTGTTCTATGGCCGAATTGACGTTTTACGAAGCACCCCAAAACATGCTCGAGGTTATCGCGATCATCCTTTTGATTATCTTCGTAAGGGGATCGCTTCTGGATATTAAAGCATAATCAGCCATGAAGGCAGATTTCTTACTGCTGGAAGGGCTGATCCAATGGAACTCTTACTGGTGACATACATAATCAAAAATTTTGCATGTCTATTGCCTTGCATTAGCGGTATCTATGAAATCTCGACGACGTATGGAACGCCCTTATCTCTTCCAAGCTCAATCCGTGCTTCAGCTACGCCTATACAAACACCTACAGGCTCGTTAAACCGTTAAATGATATGAATATGCCGTCCCTTAGACTAAATGCAGAAAACAGTCCTAACTGGCAGCGTTCAAGAAACTGATCGTCTCACGAATTTCATATGGACGGTGCGCATCACCGTGAGGATACATAGTACAAATCTTAAAGCATCCGGAAGCTGGGTACAACCTCTGTATCGCGACTGTAGGAGAGTAAGTTCACTCAAGTACTTTGCAAATATCTCATGCATTAGCCCGTTTTGTATGCTAATCCACAGTTCGAGGATTACACGTATCACCGTACGCCCTAACACATGCACTGGTTAGCACTGATATTGTCTGAAGTTTATGCTCGTGTCTGCCAGAATAGAAGATCAGAGAAGCAAGAGAATAACCGTAATCGACCGTTGCGGAATTGTGGCACTGCCTTATGGCGACGCAGATGCAGCCTTTAGATCGCAAATAGTATGATCTGTCGGGATATACCTTATGATGATCATCTAGTAGCTGTACCGATTTTCATTCCCTACTACTTGGGGGGAACTGACAAAAAATCTGAAACACAAGAGTTGAGTGTACTGAATGTGTAGAGCATTCAAGGCGGCAGAATCATAGCACACACGGTAGATACAGTAGCCATCGCCTTCAGCACAAATACAAGCCCGAGGCAATGGATACAAGCAGGTCGCTAGCGATTATATGCAGAGGAGGGTATTAACAAGCTTGTCACCAGGCGCCAACTGACCTACTTGATGGTGTTTCGACAGTCGAAGTTCAAATGGAATTGGCGCAACACTGAGAAGAAAGCCAGCACGCGAAACGGATTCCGCGCTCACAACGCGGAAGCTGCTTGCAAGGGATTCAGTTGGCAACCTTGTGTTTGATTCAGCGCCCTGCTATAGCCATTCACGGGTGAAGGTTACTAACAAAAAAGATTTGTCGCAGCAAGCACCTGAGACCTGAGGTTGTCACCCTCTACCCTGGACCCTAGGCCGGACTTTAATGTTTCGTGACAATCTTGGGATAATTCGCCTACAAACATCTTCTGTGACTTCATCGGTTTGGACTGCGAAGGAAACGGGGGCCTGAGTAGTCCCCGGTAAGTGTCGGCTCCCCTGTGGTTCGGAATAGCAAACGCACTGAGGCGGATCGCAGACGGCAGCTTGACAGGATCACTCCGACTCGAATCACTATTAAGGATCGCAGTGAATCCGGATTGCTGATGGAGGTTCGCGTCACCATCAACGATCTGAGAGAAGAAAGGCCCATGTTTTACTGGTCCTTAAAACAAGTGTCTCAAATATATTTGGCCATTATCTACCCGCAAGTATGTTGATTATTTGGCCAATTCGTAAGAATAGTTACCACAACAAAGGGTATAGACCAGGTCAATATTGAGACTTCCCTTCAATTTTTCTGAAAATTTCGGCGGCTAGGTTTCTTCCTGTCTGCTCGCTTGGATGAAGCTCATCCCACCACATGTAAGAATCGCGTTCGGTCAGAGTACAGTCCCCACTAGACATTGCCAACATGTTTCAAGGTGCAATAATAAAGAATGAAAAGATGAACGTACATTCCACATTTCGTGTAATCGTTTGGATCTGGGCATTGATGACAATGGCCAGTCACATTAGCTGGTATGCTCCCATTGAAATACAGAGCGGGGTTGTTATAGAATGTTTCAAAAAGATCGTACGTATTGAACCATTCGACATGACCGTCTCCTACCCATTCCGCATTGAGGACGTCAATTCCGTCGCTAAGAATTCGGTTCAGACTATGCACTAGGTTATACATGCCCTTGTTCCAGGCATTTCCGTCGTGTACTTGCGGATAGTAGATGGTAGGCGCAGATGAGTTAGAGTATAAGCCGGTGAGTTGTAAGGGAATTAGTGAATTGAGGATGAATTTCCGCGCTCCCAGTGCATGCATCATTCTTAGTGAGTTCAGCTGGCAGTCAGCAACGTCTGGCAAGGAGACGTTGGCGGCCTGGTCCGCAGTGAGGAAAGAACCAATACCCACGTCGTTCGTCCCAATGAATTGCACCACGACAAACGACGAGGGGTCTAACAAAAGTTTCTGCCTGGACGTGTTGTATGCTTCAATGTGGTCCTGAATAAACCACGCCTGTTGTCCTGAAGACACGTCAGGCTCCCCATATAACGGCGTCAGATTGTTCGAGCAGACTGCTCCGCCGACTGCATAGTTCCAAATAGTGTAATCGCCGTATAGGCCAAGGTACCATGGCCATTGGACACCTCCATCAGCTGCTGTGTCATTCTGAGGAACGTGGCAGTCATTGTTAACGTGATAAAGTAAGAAAAAACGAGGCGCTAACGGGAGGAAACACTTCTTGATAATCTTTGCCAGGGTAGGTGCCGTTCGCGATGCTATGCTGGCGAGACTGATCTGTTTGAATGACTACATTTAGCAATGTTCATTTATCACGTAGAGATTTCCGCACCGGTGTATGAGTCTCCGAAAAGAACGACGTCTGTTATTCGTGCTCGAGCAGCGTAGATGTATAAGCTCAATGCTATGGTGAGGGAACCGATATCAATAATGGATAACATTGTGTATTGCAGAATTTGGGAGCATGGAGGAATTTATACAATGCCACCCTCAGACAGACGGGCCGCTAACGAAGGTGGCCCGAAAGCATTCAGCTGGAGATACTTATCGATGACCACCTGAACAAGATGCAGCATGAACGATTATTCTATCCCCATGACATTGACAGACCGCCGAAAATACGGCGGGCAACACTGGAAACCTGAATCGAGCTTGACGTTCTAAGACCACTCAACCTTGGGCGCCGGGAGCGATGCCCAGGCATAACCAGGCATAAGCTTGCACGACTTCAGCGGAACTTTCGCCAGTTGATCCTCGCATAGCACTTTGATTGCCAGATTGCAAAAGGCGAATTACGACACACGAGTCTGTTGGAAATCTGTGAGAAATACCCGACGAGTGAATGAGTTCAATACTGTTGAAGTGCTTCGGGTGATTGGGATAGATATACACATTGAATAAACGAAGCTACTTCAAAGCCTTTCTCATTTTCTGTAAACACTCATCGCATTAGTCTCCACCGAAAGAATATCACATATATGAACTCACCTCTTCCATCACATCAATATCCTCCGTCTCAATCCTGATGATCTTTTTCCCAGTCTGCTCCTCAATCTGTTGCATCTGCTGCCATGTCTTCCTATCGTGAACGAAATTGACGGAGATCCCCTTTCGTCCAAACCGACCCGTACGTCCGATACGATGGATATATGTCTCAATGTCAGGCCGAACATCATCCGCGCGTGAGTTACTTCGCTCGTTCATGAGGGGAAGATCGTAATTGACGACCATGTTGACTTGTAGGATGTCGATACCTCGGGCGATAACGTTGGTCGTGATGAGCACCTAGATTTCGTGTTATTAAGGAGAATGTCGCTGGATATAACATGTAAGATACCTTTTCTTTACCCTCCCTAAACCTATCGATGATCTGGTCACGCTCATTTGCATCTTTAGCTCCATGTAACGACGCGACATGATGACCCTCCGCTGTCATCCTTGCACTAATCCGATCCGCCGTATGACGGTGTTGGCAGAAGATGATGCTTTGTCCGATGGTAAGAAGGGTATAAAGCGTAACGAGAATATCGTATTTATGTTCTTCGTCTCTACAGTCCATATAGAACTGTCGGATAGAGTCGACACTGAGTTCTTCTCGTTGAAGTTCGATCTTGTTAGCGTTTGGAGCAAATTTGGATGCGAACGCGCGAACGTGGTCAGGGAAAGTGGCGGAAAAGAGGATGATTTGAACTTGATTCTTTGGGAGTAAGCTTTGGTAGAAAACGTCAGCTGGAATCTAAAAGTCAGGGACTGACGCGCACTTTTTTACTCGTAGAGTTTGGTCCCCCAACCCATCCTGAGCAAGCATGTTGTCTGCCTCATCCAGGACAAACACCCGTACACCGCTCGGATCTATCACCTTTCTCCGCAGGAGGTCGATCATCGTTCCTGGTGTGCCGACAACGATATGTGCGGTAATCCTAGTGGCATTTCTCGGTAGATGGTCCTTGATCGCGTATTCCGTTTGCACTTGAGTAAATTTGCCCATTTCGTTGATCACGGTCATGATCTGTCGTGCGAGTTCACGGGAGGGTGCTAAACATAGAGCCTAGAGTACACTTATGATGGATATGAGGGCCCGGGAATATGATTGATACGCACCTGCGGTTTGTTCAACGTGAAATCTACCCGACTGAGCATCGTCAGCACAAAAGCAGCGGTTTTCCCAGTTCCAGATTGAGACTGTCCAATCATGTTGGTAGGTCTGAGATGGATAAGAGGGTTTTGTGGCGAGGATATGGGCAGTCTGTCTTACGGGTTAGATAGAAGAAGCGGAAGAGCGCGTTCTTGGATCTTGGATGGTCTGGAAAAACCCATCTCGTATATTCCTTTCAGTAGATCATCGTGACTAACCGATTGAGAACATATCAGTGGGAGATGACTTGCTGAGTGAATTTTGTAACATACAGGCCGAGCTCATCGAAAGTCTTCACACTGTACAGTGGAGATGAAGAATCTGCTTGTTGATCTGCCAATGTAACCTGTGGGTTTACGATTAGTATGCGCCAAGGCTGGTTGAAGATCTTCAATCACTCACCGAAACCTCAAAAGTTGAGTTGATCAAATCGGTGTTGTCAGCTGTATCTTCGTCAGAGAGGGCATTTGAAAGAGCGTAGATATCGTACTCTTCGAAGATGCCTCTGCCGCTTTCTCCTCAACTTCGGCCTTGGGTTTGGGTTCATCTTTAGCCTCTGGAGTTGCCACTGTGTGTATTGGTCAATACAGATCGTAAAGCATTCGAGAGATTGGAGTCTGAGTACCTGGGTTATAAAAACCATCTTCATCTTTCTCCATTGGCATGATGGTTGAGTCAAAAGAGTGAAACTATAAATTTCTAATCTAATCTAATCAGTTTCCAACGCGCGCGCCTTTACGACGCGCCTCGTGTTCGCCATCGTTTTCTCTACGTTCCCTTTTGTTCTTGACCTCACACTGGCCGAACCCCAGAACGTTTTGTTCCGATGTACTGCCTTGATGAAAAGAGGTTTATATGAAAGAAGCACTCAACACTCTTCTTAATCCTATAACTTTTAAGCTTTCCACCCGTCATGCAGCTTCTCCAGATAACATCCACCTTGACCGTCTTCTGTGGGCTCCTCGTTCTCACTCGCGCTTACGACCTTGTACGAGACTACTCCGGTATAACATTCTTTGACGAGTGGGATTTTTTTGGGAGTTGGGATAACTTGACGCTCGGTAAGCGCCAGGCTTTCAGTTCCCGGTACTTATTGAAGTTCAATTCGTTATTCTTAGGCGACGTCTACTGGCTCGATGAGTCGGATGCGTTCTCTCAAGGTCTCGCTTATGTCAACAGTGCTGGAAACGCTGTGATCAAGGTTGACAATACACACTCGATCCAGTCTCCTCAGAAAAGGAATTCTGTTCGGATAACGACCAAGGACTCGTATGCAGTGGGAAGTCTTTGGATATTCGACCTCGTCCATGTTCCCTTCGGATGCTCTGTGAGCTATCTGCTTCTTCGGCTCATAATTGATGAACCCATACTCCGGAGGATAGGTATGGCCAGCAGTATGGACATTAGGTGGTCCAACATGGCCAGAAGGAGGCGAAATTGAGTGAGTGAGCTATCTGTATTTGCATCCGTGACTATACAGAGCTCTTCATAGCGTCCTCGAAGCTATAAACCTCATGCCCAGTAACCAAATGGCGCTTCATACGACTTCTGGATGTTTCCACAACTACACGCCTCCTAACCAACTAGGAGCGACTCTTGTCACAGACTGCTCTACCGCTGCTGGATGTACAGTTGGGGAACTTCAGCCGAATAGCTACGGAAGTGGCTTCGCAGCCATGGGCGGAGGGGTTTTCGCTGCGCAATTTGACGTTGCTGGGTCAGTACACAGATAGCACTCTCATTAAGTGATATGGATTGACCAACACCATTCTTTGATTAGAATATTGTGCGTGAGACTCACTCAAGTGCCGATACTTGACCAGATTAGCTGACGGATGCTTATGACCTGTCCAGTATATGGTTCTGGAGTGTAAGTTTTTTCCATTAGACCTTCCGGCAAATAAGCTCATACTTCTTCCAGCGACCTAACGTTCCCTCCTCAATAACCCAGTCCAACTCGAGCTCAAGTATCGATATCTCGCAATGGGGGCCTCCTTCTGCAAGCTATCTTGCCGCTAACCAGTGTGACATCACGGAATACTTCACCCCACAACAGCTTATCATAGATATCACCTTATGCGGAAACTGGTAAGAAAATTTACACCAAAGGAAAGAACGAGTCGTTCCACTTACATACACATTGTAAAGGGCTGGACTACCAGAAGTATACTTCCCTGCTTGTGGTGATAAAGGACCAACCGGAATATGCGTAAGCTCAAGGTACTTCCTTCAAGCTTCGCGCCATCCTGACACATCTTCATCTCCAGTACAACGATAATGTCATCGGAGACGGGTCCAATTATGACGACGCCTATTTTGAGATCCCGTATATTCGTGCTTACACTACTGGCGGTGTAGTACCCACCCCCACTGCTGCACCGTTTGATATCATCTCCAAAGTCGACATCAGTACATATCCTGGATATGGAAGTGTTACTATACCTCTTTCAGCGGTGACCGCATTGGACACAGGCTTGCATTCGAGTCCGATGTTTTACCCCGGAAATGGAGCGTCTGGTAGATATCAAGTGGACTTCGGTCTCATGATCTGGTGGGTTTTGTCAATTGGAGCGATAATATTCATTAGACTGGCTTGAACACTCTCACCGAACGTTGAACACTCGAACAATACTTATTTCTCTGAATATACTCTGAAGACGACGTATGCCTTGATGTTATATTTATGACTTATCCGATAGCTCGTATACACTGTACGGGCATTTAGATATTCAGCATGTGTAGGGGCTCGATGTAATATTCGTATCATAGAATTTATAAGCTCAGTAGAGCGACGTTTGCTTGCATCATGTCCAAGGACATACCGTTCATCTTCCAATTGAACAGACCTTGATAACTCTTTCCGCATACTTTCGCGGTTAATCAAGTATTTTGAGTTTCTATCTATGTCGGATTCGACAAGTTCAATCCTAACATCAGAAAAGTTGGCTGCAACAATGAGCATTACATGCTCTGTTTTAGGTTGACTCCCAGCTGAACTCCATTGATCCTCAGCTTTATTGATCCTCAGCTTTGCACTACGCACTACCTCTTTCTGACAGCGACTAGTTAACGAAAGCTCAACTTGTGCTTAGATCCCGCCAACCAAATGCGGACTTTAGGCGCGTGGCCTGGAAGTAAAATTACTTCCGGGTTGAAGTCCGCGGGATATGTCGATGCAATAAGATGATAATTGGGTAAATGCTACATGATCTCGTACTCAGACTCCTTCTCCAACAAACCGCGCTCAAGACCCAACGCCGGAGTGGGGATCCCACCCGTCGACTGCAGCTCCCGATTCATCGTCTCCCAACAATCTGTCGTAATCTCTATCTCTTTCTCCAAGTGGAAAGCGGGTATATGGTCTTCCATAGAGGCAGGCGATGCGATCTCAACCACAAGGAAATACTGCAGCCGGCCAATCTGTCCGACCTGCCATGAACAGCCTCTGCCTAGCTCGCCCGCGGATATCCATCCTCGAAGGAGATAAACACCCTCTGAGTACTCGCTACGTGTTTCCAAGTGCCCACTCGTAAGCTTCCATCGTCTGACAACGGGAGGACCGTAGGCATCAAGCTCTGATGAGGATGAGCTGGCGTCAGAATGCGAGCCGGCGTCGTCGCTGTCGTCTTCTAGGGGAACAGGTGAGGCACTTCGTGAATGGAGAGGTGTGGAGGTCCGGGAGTTTTTGGGGGACGAAAACCGACTGGGGCTAACTTTAGAACGCGAGAATAGCTTGCGCAAATGTGATTTAGCAGATCGAACAGTGAGCTGCTTCATGAGAGTGACTGTGATGGTCTTGGCATATAACGAGGCTTGTGCAGGGCTATTGGGAAAAACGAGGCTCAGGAAGAACGGTATAGGTTCTCCGGAAGCGAAAGATTGTGGCGCAGGTATTGAGAACTGGGAAAGAAAAACAGTCAGAGGTGTCAACTTGTGCGAAGATGGAGAACATTGACATACAAAGACAGAATTTTGAAAGTTTTCCAGACCTGTCAAAGGTTGTTTCGAATGTGACGAGGCGGATGACCATCGAGGTGACAGTGGAAAGGTGTCAACATGTTCCGCGATATTCACGTTTGGGGACTCGAAGTGTGGATCGCGATCTGAAAGAGGCTTTGGAATATCCGCGAGTGGAGGATCAGACGGACGTGTCTTGGGGAAATACAAGATGGGGATGATTTGTCTTCAATGAGAGGGAAAGTTCAGATCAGTTTTACGGAAACTCATGGAAAACTTACGATTCGGTGGGTTCGTGTTTGAATGTCATACGAGTGGCTTGTCTCGTCATTAGGACTTTCAATGAATATGTGATTTCTCCCGTGACACCAAGATGCAAACGGTAGAAAGAAGGTGGGGTAAGTGCCGTTACTCCTTGAAGCGTGATTTCTGATGGTATTGGAATAACGAAAGGGTATTCATCTCCTTCAGTTGGATGAGATGAGAGAGGAAGGGATACAGCATGATGCATGAACAAAGTGTTGCTTCTGGCGACACCACCATCAGCAAGAACAATGGTCGATAAATGCCCCTCGAGCTGTCACTGCATGAGTAAAGCCAGTAACGTAGAGTAGCATGACTAGCTTACTGTAACGCTGATATCCTCAACGAGTTCAGCATGATGTCCAGTGAGCTTGATCGACCCTTCGATCTTATCGTGTAGACCATAAGCAGGCGAGCTCGTCCCCCATAGACGTTTTCCAAGGTCAACGGTCATATGTTTCGTTCGGTAAACCCAGGTCGGACCATGGGGATCCAGATGTTTGGCATCGAGCGTTATCTCTGTCCTACTAGGGACAGGAGAGTAAGCAGGAGTAGATATAGATGTTGAACCAATGGTGTCGAAATCAAAGGAATCAGTATCTAGTAGAGGGAAGTTGAGCATGTTGAGATAGACGAACAAGTTAAGCCATACTTTGCTTTATATATGTTGGCGGATGAGGGTTGGGGCGAAAGATGTAAGAACTGTGGCCGAAGTGGTTGCAAGAAATTCCGATTCAAAAAATCAAGCCGGGTTTCGGCACAGCACTGATATGGTAGTACCCCTATTTGGGCTTGATCGGGTATTATCGGGACCTGATAGATTTTTCTCCGAGTCTGCCTCATTCCTACAGCGAAGTACATACACTGAAGGCTACGATACGACTTGTTTTCATCAGGCTCTGGATTGCCTCTGAGATTTGGAGGCCCAAACTGTGTGTAGCCGCAAATCGAGACCACATACATGCGGAACCCTCATGTTACTCCAGAGTCCAACTTCAACCAGCACTTGACCAGTCTCAGGCTGGATTCTGAAGCAGCGATTCAGAACTGAGAAAATAGTAAGAGGTCGTCTTCAGTCTTCTTCCAATTCTGCAGCTCAATCAACCTTTAACGTTTCATATACTATAGATCCAGCCGAGGCTAGACCTTTACCTTAATTCTGAGAAGTGGCAGTGAGAACAAATCATTCATGTTTTCCGTCAAAGCCGGTGTCCTGGCCTCTCGATGACTGATTCCACAGAGTTGGTGTGTAACACAGAATGAATAGCAAATGAAAAGGTATTATTGGCTTGGCCTGCTGCTGCATGTTGTCCGCCAGGACCACAGGTCGAAGGTACCGAAGGCAATTCCTACTCTCATTTCGCAAGTAAGCCTTCCGAACAACTTGTTATATGTACTAAAGCAGACATCGATTCTACGCACCACACCAACGCAACATGTTTCTGTGTCATTTTCCCCGCATCTTCTTCCGACATTTGACTTATGCCACAGACTCAGTGGCACCAGTTGCGGAGATACGAGCAGTAGCATCAGCCTGCGAGGTGCAAGTGATTGACTGTAAACACGATACAAACAACAGGTGTTAGCAGTCATCCGTATCAGATTCAAAGATGGAGAACATACAGTTCCAGACTCGTTCACAAGAGGAACAGCAAAACATTGTGTTACCCCAGCACATTGAGTGATCTGAAAGGTTCCCGCGACACATTGCGCAAACCCACCCTGGACACACGCTTGCTCGCCATCAGTGCAGCTAGAGGAGGCGGTGAGACCAGCGAATTGGCTGTTCAACTTGATAGCATCTTCGCCGTTTTGGAGCTGAAATCTTGAGGCAGACGTGGTGGTATTAGCAGCGCTGGGGACGGCGGCGGGGGCGGAGGTGGCTGAAACTTCCGTCGCTGGTGCGGCTCCGACGCCAGCGTTGGCTACGGTGGAAGAGGAGGGAGCGGGTGTAGACGGTGCAGCGGTAGAAGCAGCAGAGACAGATGAATTGCTTTCATTGGCTGCGGTAGTAGTTGTAGCATTAGCCGCACCATTGCCACCACCCTCGCTATGAGCAACAGTTAGGTAACAAACACATCAAGATATTATAAGGAACACACTCACGGAACACCAGGACTCGTGACAAGAGTGTTCAGCTGAACTCCATCTGGCACCGGTGTGTTCAAGGCAGGACATGATCCAGGAGGGTTGACCGCCGAAAGTCCGAGGGGTACGTTCCCTGTTTGATCCCCACTGAATTTTGTAAAATCAGAGCTGGCAAACTGACAGTGGAACAATCCGTTGAGCTCGGCGTTCTTCGGAGCAGATTGGCAGTATGGAACCTGAAGATTGTCGGGCTACATGGGAGTCGGGATCATGGTCAGGATCGGAAATTGGAAAGAAACATATTTCAGGAGGGAGATTGACGTACAGCGTTACGAGGTTGTTGGACAAAGATCTGAGCCAGACGGATCATTTCAGAATCGTTGTTCAAAGTCTTTGCAAGGTCAATCATGGAATCAGCCGCATTTTGCTGGTCACAATTACCACCCGCAGCCAAAAGGGTACTGAATGCCGTCTGGGATATTGTGTTACATTGCGAGGCGCCCCCTGCTGCCGTCTATGAGGAAACGTATCGTCAGTTTGCAAAGAGAGTCAGACACGGTAGAATCGTAATCGAGGACGTACACAAGCTGAAACCCAAGCACTGGTCGAATCCGAAATCGTCTGAGAAATCCGTTTCTGGAGGGGAACGGCAGAAACCATCAAGGTAGCAAAGAAAATGATAAAGACGTTGTTTCGGGCCATCGTGAAGGCGAAGAAAAACAGGAGAGATAATACAAATAGAGAGAAAGTATAGAGCTCCGGGCTCTAAGAAAACAAAGGGCAGGAAAAAAACAGAAGAGAAGAAAAGGAGTGCTGAATGGACAAATCCTGCCACAACGTGGTAGTTTTATAACAGACCAAAGCGGTTTCGCACTCCATGAAGACTGCCAGTGGCAGTAGCAACTAAGCTACCCTCTGAGAATATTTGACTTATGGGTAGTGGGGAAAATCATAGGCCGTTGACTCTGTAGTATCCGTATTCACGAGTTCTCCGAATGGCTGTCAACAAGCTTGTCTAAGTTCGGGCGCAAACATGCCTCTAGCATGAAGACGCGTGGGCCGTGGTCGTCAACTTCTTCAACTATCGTTGTGAGGTTTCACCCGTTTATCATCGGTGGGACGCCAATGATGTAAGTGTACTGATGAAATCGTCAGTTTCTAGATTCGCCATTGTGAAAGGGATTGCAAACCGAAAACGACTTCTAAACCTTCGTCTGAAATGTCCTGTGAAATTACTGCCTCGTGACGGTCGTCAGAGGGAGATGCGAGCTCAAGAAGACCGTGTTAGATAGCCGTTGTTGTATCGTGATTCAAACCAATAACCCCGCGATGGAGTAAGGAGTGAACACAAGGGGGGTCGTCCCATACGATCTGCATACCGTTGATCGTCACCATGCAAGTTTCATATACCTGAGTTTCATTAGATTGAGCAACAGATTCAAATGAGAAGGAATTCAGGATATGAAGAACTGGTACATCTGGATCGCCAGATAGAATTCAATACGAATCCACCCAGGACGATTAAAACTTGAAGCAGTTCGGACCTCAAGTTTGAAACGATCCAAGTTGACTCTTGGATCAATGATCAAACTGTCCGAAAAAGCTCAACATCTTCTTGAGGTGCTAGCACCTGCACTCCTCCAACCTCATCCTCAACTTCCACCGATAACCCTGAGGGACTCGTTGCCTCAGCAGATATCTTTTCGAAAATAGTCCGCGACGCCAACACATCACAGGCGGCATATCGCAGTAAAGTGGATGGTATAGTCGGATATTCCCAATTATTGTTCGCCCGAGAGTCAGGGTCTTTGGGAAGATGCATCCCCAGAACAGATTCGCATAATGACGCCAAGGTCCCTGTCTGCTTCGGCTGTAGGATTCCTTTGATGATCGCATATGCTTTGAGGTCAATGATAGAGAACTGTGTTGAACTATCTAGTTGATCCGGGAACTGCTTTCGAAGGCGTGTAAGGTCTGCTTTGATGTGTGATCCAATCTTCCATACACGTTCCGACGTCAACAGTCGTAATAGAGAGTGAGGAAGATATGAAAACCGGTGAACCTATAAAATTAGAATGAATGAGATATGGTTCGTTGGTCGCGAAATGGAAATTGCGCACTGGGATAATGTAGATCACCGTTGGATCTCTATGAGGGCAAAGTTGGAGTATAGATACACCGACTCGTCTTCGGATGTTCCACTCTGCATCCATGCTCAAATGAAGGCACGCAAGGGGATCCCTTTCGATGATATCCACCAAAGGATTGAGGGCTGCATCAATCTGATCATGTCGATGTAGTATGATGGGACGGAAGCCTTTAGGAAGTTCAAAAACGCGAATTTTCGGTGTTTCTGACGCGGATGAGGTACCAGGACTTTCAGGAAGTGATATTGAGCTCGAGAAAGGATTTGATCCCAGCACTTCCTCTTGCTGGACATGATCGAAATAGTGCCACTGATCAGATTTTCAATTTGCGTATAAATCGAAATATTCACGAACGATAGGTCTAGGACGCAAGGTAATGTATCTGAGGCCTCTTAAAGGAATCAAAGTCTTGAGATACTGTTTGATGTAGCGCGTAGTGTGAAGCAAGATAGATGCCATCTTCAACAGAAATAAGAGTTCGAACCTGGCGGCCACATACGGAGGGTAGATGTGCGGAGAGCGGATAGGTTGGAAGGATGTCACGATAGTATAGCAAAGACGAGCCGCTGTTAGTTGTCGCGTAAATCCGGACCCAGTCGAAGGTGAAAGAGTACAAGGAGTACAATGGTAAGTGGCACTTGTTTACTTTTTGGGATTGCTTTGATTAAGCGCCTTTCAGGCGCTTACTCGCTTGAGGGCGGAACGTACAAACTGCGAGAAGGCTCGAATAAGTTTGCCAACTTTGTGCATTTCAGAGACAAACCGGCGCGTTAGAAAACAGCTTAGAAGCGTATCAGGGTATGAATATTGTATTCGAGATGTTCAGTCAACCTCGGAATATAATATTAGGGACAAAGATCAATTCTGAACAGCGGTTCCAGTTCCTTTTCGTAGCATTCTAGGTATAGAAGAAGCATGCAAAGTACATTTTGGGTCTTCAGCAGCAATGTTTTGAATATCATCACAACCAGATGAGTGGGGAATGTACAGAGTCAACATCCCAGACTGCATGTATAGTGAATTTCTTTCGCCTTCGTTATCAGTATATAACCTTTCTATGTTCCTAAAAAGCGCAATACAAGTTTGGTATCAGTCATATTGCTTGAATACTTAACGAGAAATAGGAGGCAAAGTGCACTAACAGGTGTATGGGTAGCCTCATGATCCACATGGACAAAAGCCCTTTCGACATTCGGTAAGGCCTCGATGAGGTCTTGCAGCAACTGGCTCGCATCGTGTGCTTTCCACAACGGGGTATCAGAGTTCATGACGATATCAACTTCGACGAAGTATTGCTAAACCACGGATAAAAGGAATCAGCTATTTGAAAGCTCGAGCACAGAGATATGGATGGACGTACGGAGCCGCTCTGCATGTGAGGTGAAACAAGGTAGGTGAGTAGTCCAAGTCAGCACCGGGAGATGCAAAAGCGAAGGAGAAAATTATCGCACATGGTATGCCCTGACGGTATCGACTTTCTCGATGTCTTCGCTGAACGTCATCGCATTGTAGGTGATCAACTTGAGGAATTCATTTGGTGCCGATTTCCCAGCTAGAAGCTCAAATTCGCGATAGATAGTACGGCCCCAGGTTAGGAGGATGCCAAGGCCGATCTAGATAGTAGAGACAGGGTTAGTCGAATGAATTCTTAGTTGATTCGAAGAGAAGGAACTTACTATAACTGCCCCAGTGGGATCAAGCCCTTTGATGGAGAAATCGTCGATGAGCCGAAATTTCGAAGAGACGTGCTTGTTTAGACTTACACCAACGAAGCTTACTTCCTCCTGCAGACATCAGAACACCAAATCCATTCAGGAAGATGTCGTTCCGGTGATCTTCCCATAGAACGTGAACTTGGCTAGATCTTTTGCGAAGGGAGAGGCAATAGAAGAATAACAGTACTTTAACACCTACATGATCGAAGACGTGAGTTTGATTCTCGCTGAAGTTGTGCAAATGACACAGTGGTTCAGAAATTACGGACTCACCTAGTGCAGCGGCAACAGCGATGATGGAAGGGAGGTGGAAAGCATTTGTGTCGCTATCAGGATTATGGGTGACGAGGTCTCGTACGGATTCGACCATGACGACAAGGTTGACTGCGCCCATAC
Source organism: Lentinula raphanica (assembly GCA_027919835.1). Taxonomy (NCBI): domain Eukaryota; kingdom Fungi; phylum Basidiomycota; class Agaricomycetes; order Agaricales; family Omphalotaceae; genus Lentinula; species Lentinula raphanica. Next base: position 128,671 of record JANVFP010000038.1, read on the forward strand.
TAGAGGATACATCATTCATATTGGAGGTCATAAACGAGTATGTCATTGCTTACAGGAACCCATATACAATATTCCCAATGTTCTCCAATCTTGCACCACCTACAGGCCATTTATTGACGTCTAACCGCCGGGCCTTTCGGTGTAGGTACCAAAGAAGGACATTGCTTCCAATGTCAAAGATGGAGTCGATACCGGTTGCTACGATGGATGAGTGAAAATTTGTGCGAAGCCAGACCTAAGTCATACACACCGAGGAGAGAAAAGGATCCGGATGATATGGCAGCGTATACTGTGAAGCAATGAGTCTGTAGATTGTTCTGAAAAATGACGAGAGGGCATACACTGCAGCACACAAAGCCCTAGATTGCCAGCCATGCTCGCGTATATGGCGATCTTGACCTATATACCTGGATGAACTTCACTCAAAAAACATGTATGAAGCACACGACATACCGGGAGCCTATTATCCTCTGCTTGCACACGTGCATCCTCCGTATGCTCTTGCATAGGTTTGAGCAACGAGTTGATTAACTTCAGATGACCATGAATGGACAGAACAGGGTATGAAAGCCAAAACGACATGCCTCGTTCTGCTGATCCTGAAAGTTGGCCACAGCTTTGCCTTTGTTTTTACGATGACGAAGAGCGGATATCTCTTGGTCAGTGCTGAATCCTTTTCGAAGCCGATACGGGTCATTGGCAGAGTCGACGTTGGACGAAGAGGAATTGTTGTTTTGTTCCAAGTCTGGACCGAAGGTCGGACTAGGACTCAATGAAGGTTTTGGGGGAGCGGTGGAATCCTGTGAAGGATTGTGAGGTGAAGAACCGGTAAAAGAGGAGGAAAGATGCTCACAGCGGCGAGATGGGTCAAAGGAGTCAGAGTGGGAGAAGGTTCCGGGCTGGATGCTTTGGAATCCGATTGTACGACCTGTTCATTTCTGGGGTTTGTCATTACCGCACGCCTGGGGCCCGAAACAATGGTACTGGGGGAATGAATGAGTGCTGGGCCAATAAAATGTCGTGTAATGCTCAGATGTCGTTGAGAGTGAGAGGAGTTCAGAGAAGGTCAGAGGATAGGAAGAATATGAAGCTGTTAAAAAGCAAAGAGGGGGGTAACAAGCAAAAGCGAGCTCTCAACTGATAGGGAGGCGGTGTCGGCGCCATGCCGAAAACTTCGGCATCAAACGGCATCAAGAATCGACGAAGTCACAATCATGACTTCAACAACCGGGATGTACAAGCTATGTCGACTATGAGGCCAAGATCAGTACTTAGGCATCGCATTCGTTATATGACCTACAAGTCCAGGTGAGATCGTCCAACTCCAGTATGAAAACCTATGTGCATGATGATATTAGGGTGTATGTACACGATCCTCGAGGTAGATTCTGCAAGTAGAGGATTTATCTCAACAGTGCTAGTGAACTCATAATCAAGAAAGAAAGCCGAAGATAGTGAGACTCAGAGTGGGCACAGATGTAAATCCATAGTACGGGACGGGCAGTGACGATGACAAGGTTAGAACTTACTAGTGACGACAAAGTAAAGGTTGTACTGTATCAGACATCTAATGAACACCCTAAAATGTTTCTTGCCACCAACGATCTTCTTCCAAACACCTGCATATCATAAGGTAACTATCTCCCTATGAGCTCCTCAAAGTTTGTTCTACATACCCACTCCGTTGCACTTATCTAGTACATGTTTCACAGCCTGTCGCTGCCAAGCCCATGACATCGTCTGACATCGTGTGGTAGTCTCGACAAAGTGGGGGAGATTCTCAGTGCAGCGCATTTATACAGCAATCTAAACAGATTGATGCCAATGTACCGAGGAATTTCAGGGAATTCTGCAAATCTCGAACCGGCGAGATCATACATACAATTTCGCGGGGGACCAAGCCTGGTCCATCATGCATGCTATAGCTAGGACACAAGATATAAGTACTCCCGTCAGCGTTTCGATCGCCGTGGTCATCGCTGAAAGATCACAAAATAGTTACTGACTGAGATGTTCTGAGCACTGCAATGTGGACAATCGCCAGGTCAACAAAGACTTCCAGTATCTCTTTCTTGGATTTGGTCCTTCCCGAATCCCGGCTATGTTCTATGAAGACCATAGATGCAAAATGGCAGGTGTCCCGCGAGTGAAGTACTCGGCGGATGGTATCGTGAAGGCCGTTCAGTCTATCGCTGACTCAGGGTGTTGAAGAAGGATGAACGTTTGATTGCCAAAGCTGTTTTGTTTTCACCCGGAGTCTTGACTAGTCTTGAGTGTTACACAATCGTCAACACCATTTGACATCTGCGTGCCTGTAAATATATCATCGAATACCACTCAAATACTAGCAAATGCCTCCTCGTATCAATTCACCTTTCCAAACGAGGTAGATATGTCAGACCATGTCGTTGTCGTCTAGCATCATTGAAACACCGTTTTGTCTTGTCAGATGTCCAGGGACCAGCAGCACAGCTAATCTTACCATTGAATCGAGCGAGCCCATACTTACAGTATAATCAGCCAGAGCTATATCTACCGACCACGATCAATAGCTTGACCCACTATTAACTTGACTTCTTTCTCCCCCGCAAAATATTCTCAACGAGTTTGTCCTAGAAAAGACAATCGTATCAATACTCACAACTCGTCCCGTTCCCAACATCATAGACATGCCTCCACATACCGATAGAGGTTTTGCATACACGGCGGACGTGCCCGAGCGCTCTATCTTCCCCGACCTACAATCACTTCCTAGGCACCAATTCAGAAAGATGCTCACGAGAACCCCGTTCCTATTCCGAGTCCACGATGAGCTCTCCCACGTCACGTACTCCCCCGCAGACGGCTTCTTCGCTCGAGAGTATGTCGGGGAATCATCCAAAAGCATACTAAGCTGGTTGGATAAAGAAGTCCCTGTGGACTTTGATGCATACGAAGTCCAGTATGGGGTGAAAGCACATATCCGGAACTTCTTCAAAGCACAGACGCCGAGTACAGCTTGCCCATGGATATCGACGACGCCGCAGTGGACGTGGGCAATAGCAGAGGCGATAAAGCGGAAACGGTCGTATGAGGTGAAGGTGCAGGATATCAAGGTGTCCGTGATTGACGTTCGGAGGTTGTTACAGTTTGAGACCGAAACTATTGCGTGGAATAAGAGGTCGATCTTTTACGGAATGGAGTTGTTGCATTTGACGGGGCAGATAGATGATTCGCGGGCGAGGGAATGGACGAATCATCCTCAGGAGGTTCTTGTGTTCGGGACGATCCCAGCTTCTGCTGTTATCAGCACAGTTTCTTTGGAATCGTTGGGTGTGCCTACTCTAGGAACACGTCCTATCCAGACGAGCTCGCCACTGCCGCCTTGGTTCTTTCGAGACTTCGCCGTCTCGAACGGGATCGTATGGAGAGCCAGGCGTGACGCTGGATGGTATAGCGGATCCGAAGGGGCACGCTCCATGCTCATTCAGAACTTCAAGCTCTGGGCAGAAGATACACACAAACACAACGATAGAGACACCACTCGACTGTTTTCTGAAATCGTTTCTAGTGCCTTCGATCTTGCAGAGTTCCTGGTGATGCCTGAACGTGAGTTCCAGCTTGCGATAAAACTTGCAGTTTCGGAAGCACGGGGCGTGGCATTGAGGGCGGAAAGCGATGCTCTCCTGGACAGATTTGAGCAGATAACGCTCATGGACCGACCATACGACAAATCAGCAGTGGTATCACAGAAAGAACCAGCAGTGGTTGAGGCTTTTCCCCACGAAGAACTCATGGCAGCGGTGAACGAGATGTGGGAAAGGTTGATCAAGATGACCGAGATCATTGCACGTTGGGGGATAGAGAGGTTGGACGATACCCTTTCGGAACGTCTCCAAGTACAAATTCATCATCATGCTCAGCGTTACACGCATAAGCTGGATGAACTTGAGCTGGAGGTGAGGAAATCCGAAGTTATTTATGATCACTACACATCTGCGCAGAAAAGGTTGCTTGGGAGGTTAGCCTCATCCTCTAAGAGGCGGCCGGAGTTTGTGCTTTGGTAGAAACACCGTAGAAGGCCGTTATTCGAGCTTCAACTATGGAGATACCACATTAGTCACATATATTTTGCTTCCTTACTAAAAGGTCACCTGGTACCTGCGCGATATATTATAGCCCTTCTTTCCTTGAGTCCTTGGGCCACAAAAGATGTCTACGTCTGTACCTCCCGACTTGACCAAGATGCATATCGAGAATTGTTTGAAACGAGTAAGAGGATTCTTTGGAGGGGTTTTTATTGTGGATACTCGCAAGGCGAAATTGGTGTAAGTACAGACGCTGCCTCTAGTTGACATCATCGAATAATGACTCGTTCGTAGATGGGAGCACCAATGGTACCCGCAGTACTATTTCCTTGACAGCGAGCTACCTTCGAAATACTTGGACAGTGGTAGTAAGCAAACGTTGCCGGACGGGTCAACCAGATATGACATCGTGGTTGGGGATAAGAGGGAACCTGAAGCAGTGATCGTGTTCGGTGATTCGAACGGAAACCGGGCTGGTCTGTTCAAGATCGTCTACAAATCGATGGAAAAGTGGTTCGAGGAAGACGAGCAAGTGTTTGTTCATCCGAAAGATCCGTATAAGGTTGGGAAGGTCCTTGCAGAGAAAACATATTGATCTTGATAACTAAGTTTAGCGTGTCGACGTGCTACAATCTTCTCGACATGTTCGCGTCGAAGTCAACGGAGTGGAAGTAGCGAACACGTATGAGCCCCGACTGCTTTTCGAAACCAACCTGCCGGTGCGCACATACATTCCGCAGACGGACTGCAAGCTAGAATTCCTGGTTCCTTCTGACCTCCAAACCGCGTGTCCGTACAAGGTCCGTTTATCGATGGTCTGCCTGTTAAGAACAATCTAATTCTTGACCATTCAAATGTGTAGGGCGTTGCAGAATACTATCACGTTCGGACAGCAGATGTCGGAGCAGACAACGTCGTTTGGTGGTACCAAAATCCTACGTTGGAATGCGCTGCTATCAAGGGATTTTACGCCTTTTATGATGAGAAAGTCGATATATGGGTTGATGGGGAGATACAAGCACGACCGAAGACGCATTTTGTATGAGTTGAATGCATTTCGTTGACTAGAGTACGTAGTAGAGCCTAGTAGAGCTGTACCAAGCTTCGAATCGGAAGCATTAGGAACACACAAGCTCCGGGCCGGAACTTTGAGGAATTTTTTGAGCCGTTGTGACGAATCGCCTCTTGTACTGCAACCACCACCATCTCTGTTCTGCCACCGCTGTTTTTGTACTGTTCGAAGTAAATCGTTTCACGATTTCGCCCTCTTATCTTTCAATCCACACCACACGCATCTTCTGTCTCTGCAGAGGATTCATGCTTCGGCCTTCAATAGGTATATCCAGACATAAGAGATTGTTTTCGTGTAAATCACCCAGTTTTGTGAGTTATTTTGGTGCTCTTCACTCTATATGATTCAGTTCATCTAATATTGCGTCTGTACACAGCGTTAAAAACCTCACTATCTGCCCAGCATGGCTTCTGCAGGCATAGTTAACATCCGTCGTGATGTCGATGACAAATTTTACCGCTACCGGTAAGTCTCAATCCAAGTGAGAAAAGTCGTCCGCTAATTTTGCCATGTATCACCTACAGTATGCCTTTGCTCACAATCAAAATTGAGGGTAAAGGCAATGGTATCAAGACCGTCATTCCCAATATGGCCGACGTAGCTCGCGCGTTGAGCCGACCTCCCTCTTATCCCACGAAATTCTTCGGCTGCGAATTAGGTGCCCAGACCTCGTTCGACGAGAAGAACGAACGCTACATCGTCAACGGCGCACACGACGCCAACCGTCTCCGGGAGCTGCTCGACGGCTTCATCGACAAGTTCGTTCTCTGCAAGTCGTGCAAGAACCCGGAGACAGAGCTCATCATTCTCAAACAAGGCCGCAGTGAGGATATCATCCGTGACTGCAAAGCCTGTGGTGAACGCACTGGCGTCGATATGCGTCACAAGCTCACTACTTTCATCCTGAAAAACCCGCCGGTCAAGGTCAAGAAGGGAAAAAAGAAGACTGGTACGGGCGATGCTGCTGCTGGTGTTGGCGGCGGCGGTGATTCGCCGGATGGCGAGGCTTCCCCTGCTGAGAATGGAGCGGAGAGCGACGACGAGCTGACTAAAAAGATCAAGGCTGAGGCGAAGGATCTGAATGACGATGCGACCTTGGCCAACGAGGACTGGTCTGCTGACACTTCCCCTGAGGCTGTCAAACAACGCATCAAAGCCCTCGAAGGCGCGATGGCCGGTGCCTCCCTAGCGGGCGGCGACGACGAGGGCAGCGATGATGATGCGAACAGTCCTTACAGCCAGCTCGGGAAATGGGTCGAAGAGAACAAAGTAAGCATCGATCAAGATACCAAATCTTTCTTGGTCGCTGTGTATAAGAAGGCAGAGGATCTGGGAATCGAGAAGAAGCACAAGTCGGTTACGGTCCTCGCCCAGGCGCTTTTCACAGAATATGTCCTCAACGAGATCCCCAAATATAGTGCTCTGTTCGCCAAGGTATGTCGTTATCCCTACGTTACATTCATTGCGGCTCATGTCACATCGATCACGCAGATGGTCACATCTGAGAAGCACCAGAAAGCTTTACTCGGTGGTATTGAACGACTCGTTGGAATATCTTACCCTGACCTTCTCCCTGTTGTGCCCAAAATACTCATGGCGCTGTATCAGTATGATCTTCTCGAAGAGGAAGTTGTTAAACAGTGGGGGACACATGTCAGCAAGAAGTATACCGACAAGGAAACTAGTAAGAGGGTTAGGAAGGCTAGTGAACCCTTCTTAAAGGCATGTCATTTCACGCTTCCGCTCAGATTATTTTCATGACAATATCATTTTCCAGTGGCTTGAAGAAGCTGACGACGACGATGATGATGAAGAAGAGGAAGAGGAGTAAGCTTGTCGGAGCCGTCCCGATTGACACAATCAGTCGGTAGTTTTTGACTTCGCCATATTACTACACTGCTCACGATCTCCGTATGTAGATCGTGTCGGTATCATCATCGAGTGGCTATCCGTTTCGAAGATCCTTTTCTTGCCTATCTTTCTCATGTTCCTAGTTGAAATATGTTACTGAATCGATGGACTTGTTTCCCAATGCTCATGTCAGAAGCAACTGGAGAGCACTGAGTCTCGATATCGTCTGTGCCTGCTCATCCTCTTGACTCCAATGGTCTCAACTTCATAGTGATGTTTGTTGAAGGCCTCAACAGCGCTTTCAAGGGGGCTGACTTTGATTTCTTTCAGGTATCCTTCTGGCCCGAATGGCCGTTTGAGTCTTTGTACATGTGATACGAACGGAGGTCATAGTCAAAGTCGAAGTTGCATATCAAGACAATCGGATAATGGGACTGATTCGGGTTTGTGGAAGTTCCAATTATATTCAATCCCATTTCCTAGTTGAGACAATCATCCCGACGTCTGATTGACGAATCAGGCAATCTCAGGATCACGAACAATGCCCATTCTTCGTTCGGTGTGGTAGAGAGTGGCTCAACAATCTGCTTGGACCTTCGGCAAAAGTGGATATAAGATACATTTCCTGCGTCGAGGTGCTATTATCTTTTACACTTACTCTACTCGAATGTCCTATCTCACTCCTGCACAGATCCTTAACGAAGCACCCCATGCAGACAACGGACACCAAAGTCGTCGATACGGAGCGTACGTGAACCCAGGAGTGGCCCCTGCGCAATTGTACAATCAGAATACTCAACAGCAACACTATCCTCCTTTCAATCCTTATCAGAATGAGAACCCAGCGGCTGTACATTCTGCGAGTCGTCATGATATGTATGGAACAAGCATATCCCCTGGACTTGACTCCCGCCATTCCAATCCGTCTATTCAGTTCCAGGATCCGTGGCCGATGATGGGTATAAACGGGTCGGAACCCTTCATTCCTCCCTCGGCTTCTGTTCACGCGGGCTCGTTTTCAAGCCATCACCCTTGTGCGACGCCCTATATCCCTCCGAACCCTCTTTCTGAGAGGCGGAACTCACAGGAGGATCGTTTCACTCGCGGTGTCCCCGAAGGATATCCGAAACGGAAGGGGAGTCGTAGTAGTGGACATTCGTACGCGTATCCCGATTACTTGAGCCGCCCTCCTCTGGAGTATCAGAACGCTTTTCATGAGGCGCATGGTGGATTTGAACATCCTGGTTATGCGAACCCAGTGCCAGCAGGATACAGGCGTAACTCCAGGGATGTTCAAAAGCAGACGCAGCAGACCCGGTATTCTACTGACCAGGCTGGTTATTCTGTCGAGCCTCGAAATAACCACGCTACGGTAAGTATCAGCCAGTTATTGAAGGCATATCTATGTTCACATTGTTATTGCAGGTTGGGCCTATTCGATCGTCTCAGGGAAATGCAGCTCATAATCAGAATCCCTACCCATTTGCATCGCCAAATCAGAGTTATCCACAGTCTCAGGAAATATCCAAGCCGCGGCGTCAAGACGAACCCAGGCGCAACCGTTATCCGGCGGATCCGTTCCCTATCCTCGCGGATGGCAGAGGCCCGACTAATCACATCCGTATTCCCCAGACCGTCTATTACGATGTGACGGACATTAGCCGCTGCATGTCCTTCAGCAAGCCCATCACTTTCAGAATGAAGAACTTCGCGGAACTCGGTGTTCGGCTCTCTCACTGTCTGGATGAAAATCAATCTCGGCATCCGAATATCGAAGACATGGACGCTAAACTCTTCGCAAATGACGAGGTCTATCGTGAAATTAGGCTGAAAATTTTGGTATGTTTCCAAACTTGTATGATTCTTCCTAGGTTTTCTGATATTTGAGTACAAGTGGCCGGGCTACTCCGATTTCCCATTCACGCGACGAATCAACATTCGCAAAGGAGAAATGACACGAATCACTCTCCTCTTCAATGTTGTCACGGCTATCGCGGATTTCGTCAGGAAGATTCAGGTGAGTTGGCGCTGAACTCTAATGAACGAGTATACCATGTTTAACTTGGAACTTCACAGACTGATTGGGAATGCACCTGTGAACCAGGTTTGGAAAGGTGGAAGCTGACAGGGAAAGGACGTCTCAAGGTTGATAAGCTCATTCTGACTGGGATCGTTCACCGAGGCGGGCCCAACTGGCAACCTGAAATTTGGTGTCCTGATGCCAATTAGTGTCTTGATGCTCGCAGTGCCATTCAAGAGTCGTAGTACTTGTATAGCTCGTCTGATGATGTAGATGATAACTATCCTGGGCTCGCAAGGTGCTGCGACAGACATGATACCAAATTTGGCACACACAATGGAATGACATCGCTTTCAAGGTTCTACTTCATGTGTTCTCATAAAACAGGAGATATCAGGTCGCATTCTTACACCCCGTTCTATCAATAACCAGACTTGCTATTGTGGTCAAATCCGATCCCATTTTGGTTGGACCGGGGATTCCGTTCTTTCTCAGGAGCTATTGAGGCCTATCTGAAATCTGGTATAACTCATGAGCTGGGAAGGGAAGCTGGTTCGAAGCTTGGCAAAAATATCGGCTCCCTGTCGTTCCCTTCTTTGATTCTACGCTCTTCTACGCAACAGCATGATCGACCTTCTTTATCCATGACGAGGTCAAAATATCTCACTGTACTTTATGCACAGGCCATCCGCTCTGAAGTCATTTGAACATCATTCGAGCTTAGAAGTAATCACAGGAACTGACTGTATCAAATCGATGGGGTAAGAGAAAACTCACGACTATCTGCTTCTTCGGTGATTGGATGTATTTTCAATGAGGGGGTCGTACCGGCTGATGAGGATTCTCACTGATTATTCCTTTCAGAGTAGAAACTTGCCATGGGTTCCCCGCAACATCAGTATTAATCTAGGACTTCATTTCAGGTTCTTTGGTATAAAAAGGTCTCTCTTGGCGGGGAAAACTACGAATTGCTTTGGTTCCTTCCCCCAATTCAAACGACTCGTCACCGCTGCACAGCAACTTCTTGCGAATATTCACAACGAGAAAATGTCTTCGGCTGCGAGCGATGCTGAGAAAGGACGTGTGGAGAACATCAATGAGAATGGTGGAGCGGCTCGAGACGTGGAGGAATATGGTCCTCGTTCTGGCGATCCAGTCAGTTATCAGAGGTACCCTTCACATATTGCTAATCCTGGTCCGATGTAAGTATTTCCGACGTGTTGCTCTGTATCGATAACCTATTACTGTGATTAAGGGGACTCTTTTCGTTTGCGTCGACAACGTTCATTCTCTCCTTGTACAACGTCGGAACTCGAGGCATCACTCATCCGAACGTGGTAGTTGGAATGGCTATCTTTGCAGGTATGTTTCAAGGCTTTCAGCTTCTGTGTCACAGGGGATCCATGAACAGTAACTGACATTCGTGCGTTCAGGTGGCTTGACCCAATTCATTGCAGGGATGTGGGAATTTCCTAGGGGAAATGTTTTTGGAGCAACAGGTATGTCACCTGGGCGATAATCATACTAGTACACGTTGTAATCCTATCGCTGAATCGATCGCTTGCAGCATTCGCGTCCTATGGATCCTTCTGGATGTCCTATGCGACGATCTTCATCCCCGCCTCAGGTATCATGGCCGCCTTCTCCAACCCTCAAGAGCTCGCCAATGCCATCGGGATATACCTGATTGCTTGGTTCATGATCACAGTGTTTTTCTTGCAAGTGTAATATTCTCCACTCATCCGCAATGAAGCTGATAGTTATGTGGTGGTGTCCTTGAAACAGGCTAGCCGTACTCAGGCGCAATGTTGCCTTCACGGTCCTACTAAGTGCCCTGTCAGTCGCTTTGTTGTTGCTCGCTGTCGCCGAGTGGAATGGGATGGCACAGTACGTAGCGTTTCGTTTTACATCTAGCCTCTTTCGATGAGCACTTACCCGTAAAAAATCGTAGGGTCCAAAAGGCAGGAGGAGTTTTCGGTATCATCACAGGGCTCATTGCGTTCTACATTGGAGTGAGCGAGCTACTGAGGGCTGAGCCTAGAGCGGTTGCACGGTTGCCGTTGGGGCTTCTGCACACTTGAGCTTTCAGAGACAGGCTCTTTTTTCATGATTCATATCGCCTAAGTAGCACGAACATCACGACGAATGCACAGAGACAGAACTATGTGATCAACTTTCCTCTCTCTCCGAATCGGAAGTCCGGTTTTTGTGTAAGAAGCCTATTAGACTGAGATATGAAGAGGGCGAATCGTGTTTTGATTGGCCTATGAAGGACGACAGGTCAAGGTCACTGCTTTGCACACAGTTTTTGCCGAGATAATACTCCAGGTATTTCGTGGTGGTGAGAAGCTTCATTCCACTGAGAGTATTGATATTCTCTAGGAGTTCTTTGAATTCATGTTGGTCAAAACCGAGAAGGGTATCAAAAGGCTTCTCTGCTTGCAGTGAATTCAGAACTCCGAGAAAAGTCTGTGGTCGGCCATTCGAAGTCAGAAGTTCAGGATGAGAGAAATATCGATATGGCTTGGAGAGAAAGACAACGCGGGGATGGTTGAACGATGGGGAAACACTAGGATGCGACAAACCGAGACCAACTCTGGGAGATCGATATATTTTGGTAGCTTGTGCCTCCTGTGGGGATGGGGATTTGGACATGAGATAGAGCGTGGACTCTCCTGCGACAATGTGCTCCTTCCCCCGAAACGCAGAGATATCCCCTTTCCATTGGTTCTCTACTAGATCAGAAATGCTCTTCGCACGCGTGAGCTTCAATATCTCGTCGACTATGAGAGAAGGTCCGGAAATAACCTGATTGGTGTGTGTGTTTCGCAGAGTCCGGAGTAAGATACCTCCTCTGGTAGATGAGATATGGCAGTTCTCGGAATCCTCAGAAGGCAGAGAGAAAAAGTACGGTGAAGTGACCGTAACGGCTGGCCCAATGGTGATGTCCAATCCCTTCCTCGTACCTCCGCGGTAGCCTTTGGTCGAAACGATCGCTGACTTCCCAGAATCATGGGACCTCTGAGGCGCACGATGGAAGTACCTGACCAGGGGTTAGAAACGATCAATTAACTTCAGTATCGCCGCTTACCAGTTACCACCTTTCGCTTGTTCGACAGACCCATGCGTGAAAGGATCTTCGTGGACTACGGCCTTCCAGAGATAGAATTCGAGCTCTAATACTTCGAATGTCGCGAGGATTCCTTGTACGTTTTGGACAACTATCACCGAGTCATGTAGGATATATCTCGCGAGTTCGTCAAAACGAAGTTGGAAACTTGCCGTGGTATTTTGACCAGATAGGTCAAGAATGTTGATGAAGTCTGTGATAGACTGAGTTCTATGGTTTTCCTGGCCGCCGGACACTGTCTCGAGCGTAGAGTTTGCTCGCTGTTTTCTAGGATGTTCCTCGTTTGCTGACGAGTTAGAGAATTTTCGCTTCAAGTTCGAGGACATGAAGAATTGGGCGCTAAATTCATAAGCGCTCAATCTGTTCGACGGCCGCCGGCGATGTTATAATTGACGCTCGGCTTTGTCGGCATACTACTTCTCTCTTTTTTGCTTCCACCTCCTCCGCCCTCCGCCCTCTAGCAGACCATACCTGGCCTCACTCGTTGTCATTTCAAACGATGATTTTCGCGCAGCTCCTGCCAATTCATTCGACAGCTGACGTTTTTCAAAATCCATTGACCGTGACGCTGCAGCGATTTCGTTGGACACTCGATCATCGCGCAGGCTCCTCCCCGAAGTTCGAAGTTCCTGGGAGCCTGGGCAGTAAAACTGGGTGTTTCTTTGCTTGAGGTCTACCCGAATAATCTACGAAATGCAACGGTTTCTGACGTTCAAGAATCACAAGAAGGACTTGTTTGTGTTACTGTCGAGGACAGGCTCTGCTCCGTACTTCAATCATTCGTTCGTACAAACAATCGGCCTCCCAGTGAGGACATGATGTCGGTCCATTCCTCGTCCCCGTGCTATACTCTCGAAAGATCTGGCTTGCGTGATGACCAAGTCATAACCAAATTCCAATTCAAGTCGACGATCTTCAATCGCCAAGTTCAAGTTCAAGTTATGATTTTCCGCACAAAGATAATTATCAGGTACATTAAAAAAGAGCAAATTTGCTTATCCAGGCTTTCTCATCTCCTATCGAAATCTGCTCAAATACCGAGAGTATTGGAGCTCGAAAGAGTTGTCGCCTTTCCTACCTCGAAACTAACTTTTTTCGACACTCACTCCCTTTGGCTGGCTAACACAAAATGAAGCTTCAGTTCCTCACGCTTCTCACTCTCTGCGTCGCTGTCGACGTCTCTGTTGCTCTTGCACCCCGCGCACCGATGCCTGTTCCCGGCTCTCGTCCACAAGCCCGCGTACCAGACAGTATGACGAATGGGGAAAGATTGGCAAGAGGGCTTCCACCGAGGGCACCGAAAGCCCTTTTCGATTCGTTGAGTGAGTTTGTTGTTTCATTGCGTCGTTGCATTGTTGGTTCTGGTGGCGAGAGATGAACGATGAACGAACTAGTCTATGTATTTTCTGGATACTTACTTGATTCTTAGAACCTCGAGCTCCAATGGCGTCCCCGCCATCGTCGTGTAAGCGGAGTTTCGGAAATGGAAATGGGAACGGGAATGGAAACGGGAATGGGAATGGGAACGGCAACGGAAATGGCAATGGAAATGGGTAGGTGTTTTTCGTACTCAATTCTTTCGATGCTCTTCATCTCACAATGATCTCAGTGGTTGCGATAACTGGCCATAGACAGCCACTCAAAGACTGAATAAGGTGGGTTTCGCGAGTTCAAAGAAGTTAGCGCCAGTTGCTCATGGAGTTCTGCACGTAGGTTTACTCGAGAGGCAACTGCATTCGTAGATGCTGTAGGCGTTGTCTTTGGACGATGAATCGATGAAATGTCTGCTTGTCGAACTTTTTCAGGATTTGAACCTTAGTGCTGAGCCTTCCCTGTCGAATCTTTCTCTATTTTCTCTGAGTTTTGTGGAACTCTTTCGTTCCGTGACTTTCGTCTGTGTTACTGTATGTGATTCGTGTACATACAACCGCTTGCTTACATGCTTCGTGCAGATAGATTCTGTGTTCATCGTTCATCGTTGCTTGAATGATCAATCCGATACTTGCATTTGCTCTGACTCCTCCTGAGCTCATAGATGATGATAGTACTTCACGATGCACGTGCCATCGCGACTGCCCGTATTCAGAACGATTCAATTGTAGATAAAAGAACGTTTTCTTCGTTCAGTTCTTGCATCATGTAAAAAGGCAACGTGGAGTACAGCAACAACCATCTATGCCTCCCCCATTTCTTTTCGTCTGCTCGTTGTCAGTTCTCGTCCCCCTATGCAGAGCCTTTAGTGGTTTTCGATCTGGCGAGTTTGACAATCGTAATGCTGCCTTGGACACCCAGCAGTTTCTGCTGAGGCAAAATGCAGAAGTAGAAAATCACCTCTCTTACAGTGCTCTACAACGCAATTGGGGCGCGTATTCGCCTTATGTTCCGATAGCTGAGTATGTGGCTCCCCCGGAAGGATGTGAGATAAACCAGGTGCGTTCTCCGAGTGATTTTTGACGCTGCAGAAAGGCTTATTGGCGTATACGAACACAATCGTTTAGGTGAACATCGTAAGTATCTTCGCGCGGCCTTGGTAGCGTCATGACGGAACCCTGACGATGCCTATCTTCTGTCTCGACTCTCTTGGGATTCACGTTCAGCTTCAACGTCACGGTGCTCGATATCCCACTGCTGGTCCGGCTGCATCCATGGCTCTCGCGGTGAACAAGCTTCAGAACGCGACGGCGTTCGAGGACCCAAAGCTGGAATTCGTCCGGGATTATACTTGGAAACTCGGGATAAGCGATTTGGTCTCGTTTGGTGCTGCTCAGTGAGTTCTCAGTCCTCAATAATCCTCAATCCTCAGTATTAGTATCACTCTCAGTCGTGCAGGGCCTGGGCTCTGTTTCTCATCGTTTGTACAATCCTTCCTTCGTACGCTTACGTTTGTCTTGCTGCAGATCCTTGATAGCAGGAGCGGAAGCCTATCAGCGGTATGAAGACCTCGTCGATTTGGATACTATCCCTTTTGTGCGAGCTTCGGGATCCGAAAGGGTGATTGAGTCGGCGACGAATTGGACCTACGGTGAGCAATGAACATTCAATTCAGTCTTGCTGGTGCTGACTCGATGTGATCATCGTAGGGTTCTCTGCTGCCAATGGAATGAA
Source organism: Lentinula raphanica (assembly GCA_027919835.1). Classification (NCBI taxonomy): domain Eukaryota; kingdom Fungi; phylum Basidiomycota; class Agaricomycetes; order Agaricales; family Omphalotaceae; genus Lentinula; species Lentinula raphanica. The sequence continues at coordinate 143,916 of JANVFP010000038.1, forward strand.
ATACAACCCTGTCTTATCTGTCGTCCTCGATGAAAGCGTGAGTTGGTTCGACCTTGGCTATACACTCCTACTCGATCATCATGATCACTCAAACACGAGAACAGGGCCATAACAATACGCTACATAACTCCTGTCCCTCTATAGGCTCTCCTGATGATCAGCTGGACACTTGGATCGGGATATACACTCAACCTATCGTTCAACGACTGAACGATGCTGCTCCGGGAGCGAACCTCTCTTCGGAAGATGTTTATTATCTGATGGAGTTGTGCGCGTTCGAGAGCGTGACACTTGATACAGTCAGTGAATGGTGTGAGCTGTTCGATGAAGATGAGTGGAAGGGGTTCGAGTATGCGATGGATTTGGATGATTATTATGGAACTGGGTAAGCTGGTGTAGATTCTCATTTATTCTTGTAAGTTCTCAATGATCATTGGAGGTATGGCCAACCACTAGGTCCCGTCGAAGGCGTAGGATACATCAACGAACTCATCGCCCGTCTGACGTCCCACCCGGTGAACGATACCACGCAGACCAATTCAACCTTGGATCAATCCCCGACTACCTTCCCATTGAACAGGACTATTTACGCAGATTTTTCGCATGACGACCAGATGATCGCGATATACTCTGCGATGGGGTTGTCTGGGGCGTTGGATCCCACGAATCCCACGAATCCGAGTAACGAATTATCGAAAAGGACTCGGACTTGGATAACGAGTCGGATGGTGCCTTTCTCGGCGCGACTGGTGGTTGAGAGGATGCGTTGTCAGGATCGTTCGCCTTTGAAGGTGTCTGAGGAAGAGTACTTGAGGGTTCTAGTGAACGACGCGGTACAGCCTCTCGCATTTTGTTCGGGAGTAACGCCAGAAGGTGTTTGTGGTGTGTCTGCATTTGTAGAAAGTCAAGAGTATGCGACGAATGGAGGCAACGGAGATTGGGAAAAGTGTTTTGAATGAGTTAGTGTTATACCTAAGTATGCATGTTGTGCTCAACATCAGAGAGTATTTACAGCTAAGTACCTATAGTTTCTGGCATGTGATGCAGATGAATCGATGTAAATCATATAATTCCTTGCTTGAGGGCCGAGGCACTAGATTTGAGCTGTATCACGGTACCCCCCAGTGAACAAGCTTTCTGGGGGCTACCACCAGTCACACAAGATTGTGAACACCAAAAATACTGCACAGGAGGTGTCACATATCACATGCTGTGAACAAGTGTCAGAACAGTACAGTAGTAGTGGGTATTGGCAGGCCTCTGCCAAAATCGTGATTCCCACGTTAGTGCCGTCCGGACCATCACCCGCTAAGCATAGCTGGAACATTCTCCAGGTTTGCTCGAGTGCCAACAGATGAGTCCAGCATTACACTCAACTGGCAAAAAGTATTCGTTAAGTTATATTGAATGTTTTTGTCTACTTGAAACTCACAAATGTACTTATTTACAATGAAATACTATATGATATTGAATAACATTGAGCGAGGTATTTGTGAAATTATTGAAAGTCGTAGACAGTTACACTCAGAATCGACATCGGAACAATGTCCAGCAAACTTCGGGGGCACACTGGATCCATAATGAGTCTGGTGCCAATTGCGCCGCGGGCAGAGGTTGCGCTATACGTAATAGGCAATTGCCCGACTTTGTTGCTCGACTTTTGCATCCTCAACGCCTTGTTAACGCGTCCTTGATGTGCCATTCTACGTGATTTTTGTGTCTTGCACCTGTCCGCCAAGCTCCAATACATGAAACAAAACGATCATCTTCTAGATGACGCGTCACGCCTCGGTTCAGCAAAGAAACGAAAACTCTCAAAGGCCGAACGCACCATGCGACTTGCGGCTGCCCATGCTGCCCGCCGAAAACAGTTTCAAGCTGGATCAGATGTTGAGGACAGCCAGTCTGATAAAGAGAATCCGGCTGAAAAGCAGGTAGCGGCACTTCAGAAGGGGAAGGAGGCACAGAGGAAGAAGATCACTTACTGGAAGAAGAAAACCGATGAGCTGAGGTCAGAGTTGAAAGAGAAAGAGGTGGATGATAAGGCAAAGGAGGAAGAGATGAGGGTGGTGTTGGAGGAGAAGGATCAGCATATTCAGGAGTTGCAGAGAGAGTTGCAGGAAGAAAAAAGCCAACGAAAGATGGATGCCGACGTGTACAATGAATCGAAGGACCGTCTGGAGGGAACACTATGCAACTATCAGCAGCAGCTTCACGTGATGAAAGCCAAAATAACGCGTATTCCAGGACGTCTTGTAACAGCGGCAAATCGTGTTGCGCGTACGTTCAATACTAGAGCTGATGAAGAACGGACATTCTACATCAAAAACATGAATGGGGTGATATCAGACGAAGCCCGAGACGTGTTTATCGACCTCGTAGCGATGGAGAACGTACCAGCTAACAGAGTCACGAGCGTGTTCAAACACATTGCAAGCGTGTTTGGTATTGAAGTAGAGGGCGAGGTTTCAGACCGTAGTATTGGGCGGATACTAAAGGAGGGCGGGAACGCATCAAAACTTCAGTTTGTCAGCGCATTAGGTGATGCAAAAGGTATGTTTTCACGGACATAATGAGCTATAAAACACAAGTAACGGTGAAGCAAGGTGTGACCATCAGTGGAGATGGTACTACTCACAAAAACGAAACGTACGAATCGAAGTTTGCAACTGTCATCACTCCAGAAAAACGGATCCAATTCTTCCTCGGGATCAAGATGGCTGTGAATCACACAAGCGAAACGCAGCTCGCTGGCTGGATAGAGTCTATCGAAGAGTTCTTCAACCTTGCCTACGATTCGAAACTTGTCTCCGTGAACGATACACGTATCTTCTGAAATCTTGTTACTGGTTTTCATTCAGACCACGCAGCAGATCAGCGTAAACTGTTTGATCTGATGAAGAAGTGGAAGAAGCAGCTCGATTGTGAAACACAAGGTGAACGCACCATTCAAGGACTCAGTGATAATGAGTATGCCTGCCTCGTCTTTCAAGGCTCTCAACTCCTTATTCAAAACTCCGGAGGTCCAGCATCTTGGGAACGTCTAACACTCGAAGAGCGTACTTGTAGAATCGCCAATATGAAGAAACAGCTCGTGAGGGACATCGGAGAAGTCGAGTTTCAGAAGCTTTCAGCTTCTGAGCAGAGCGAGATTGATTTGTTTCTTTGGGCAGGCTGCTGCATGCACAAGGAGATGAATGCTTTCAAGGGAGGATGCATTGGTCTTGATGATTTCTGGGACGAACATACTGAACTCACCTCTCCCATCCCTCTTCCTAATCGTGACAACACTGCGACAATTCGACTTGCATCTGGTACTGCTGCTGCCACACGAGCGAAAGGACGTACTGAACGCGGTGCCATGAAACTTGCGAGTCTTGCTGGGATGATCTTTCGACACAAAGATAGGAAACGAGGACAGCAGGACACGTTGCGGTTTTTCTTCGACTACAAAATTGGCTTCAGTCTTGCTTTTCCGGACACGAGTAACACCCGGTTCCAGTCGCATGCAGAAGCATGTGCTCTGATTGTTACGCATCTAGATCTTTTCATTGAATTCCTGACATATGTCAGGTATAACAAGGGCTCGGGAGCACTCAACCATATGGAGCAGAACATACTGAATGGGCTCCAGGATATGGCAACATGCCATGAGCTCTGTACGATCACCCTTTACTGGCTGGCCATTAGCATCCCATACATGCGCGAGGTTCGAGGGCCTAATGCGAAACAAGACAACATTCTAAAGCTTGAAGGTCTACACCGACGCGTCATTGAACATATAGACACGCTCATCGTGTACCCAGAGTATATCATCGGTCCCGACGCGTCTTGCGCAAAAGGATCTCTGGATGGCTTGAATTGGGAACGTCCCGATGTGCTCTATGCTGTACAGAGTTACGCACCTGGTTTACCTCATCTGAAACCCATCTTCGTATACTTTCTCAAGAAAGCTCGCGTTGTGTGGCTTCATTTCATGTCAGAGTTTGAGGAGGGTAGTGCACTCTCTTCAGCCACACCTGAGCAGATTGATCGAGCCTTCATGGAGAAGACGAATGATCTCAACGAGTCTGCTTTTGGGATCTACAGACAGTCTAGCCGCCGTAATCCCACTATGTCCATCACGCAGCATAATTCATGGCAGATGTACAAATTCAATCAGACGTCTACATTCCTCCATTCTCTAACTCCTGAACTGCGCCAATGGCTCCGAAAAATCACACGCGAACAGGACAACTCAGGTGCCAATCGGCAGGAGAAACTCAAGCTCGCAGCTTATCGAAAGCACGTTGCCGATACCAGGGTTGAGAATCAACAAATCTTAAACGAGCGACGTCAGGCAGCGATACAGGCAATTGACAGCATCACTCCGATTCTTACCCTTACTGCTTTTGATTATCATGCCTCTCTTCCTCAGGGATCAAAAGAATACCTGACTGTTGGAGAGCTCACGAAGCAGCTCAAGTGGCACAAGAAGAATGGTAGAGAAGGATGTGTGCCTTCTGTTGAAAGCTCATGGGGAAGAAGAGAGGACAAGCTAAAACTGCTCAGGTCTGTGATTGAAGAACATGTTACTCATGAAGCCTCCCAAACAGGGCTTCGAGATATTCCTGAAGAGGGAGAGCCTAACGAAGGAGTTCCAGACATCACCCCTGAACTTGATTTGGAGTGTTTCCAAGAGGACGGTTATAATTCTGAAGAGGAGTTCTATGGTCGATAGTTCAATGTGTATCATAGCATGTATTGTCAGTGCTACATATGCCTAGTTCAACTTTGATCGAGCATAAATTGAAAGGATACTCGAACGGAGACTCTTTACACGCGAAATTGACTAGGCGCCCGATTAGTCAGTGCACGGTACGGTAACGAGGATATGAAGGGTGCAATTTAATGCTTCGTTGGATAGATCTAATGACCTAGTGACTTTATCACTGAACACTGATCACCAATATACTTCTTATGTCGTTTGTCAAATGTATTGAAGCGAGGTGTGGGGCGTTGTCAGAGATTCCGCACGATCTTATACCTTAGAACGAACTGGTAGTCTTAAAAGATCTACTGGATCCGCAATACAGGTCAACAGAGCGAAGTGACACGGAAGTACAGATCTTTTGATCTGGACTCGAAGGGGACCGGGGTGAGTGATCCACTCAAAGGGTTTACAAGGAACGAAAGGACTCGTATAGATCAGACTTTATGACCACACAAATACTATCAGAACCAGGTTGAAGATCTACTGATCACCGATCACAGGAAACCTTCCACAGCTCGTATGGATCACCGATCACCACACGTCTGCTTGATCAGAGCCACCAAAACTCTGAACGCTCACTTGGAACAACCGAGAACCAAGCCCTCTGTATCTCCACGATAGGAGTCTACCTTCGATTCAAATCTAGCTGAGACTTTATCAACTGACAAGATATCGGGCCTAACGAGATGAGAATTTCACAACCACTTTCGAAGACCGCCCGGCTTACAAAGCCTTTACTCCTCACGTATGAGAGCAAAGGTTAGCTAGTCAGAGAAACTGGGCACAAAACCTGAACTATATTTTTGTAGGCTACGTCCTTAAGTACTTCTACGAATAGATCTGTAGCCAATTTACTATTTTATGGAATAGATCTATAGATTTGAGAGAACGGAGTCCGAGATCTGATACAAATAAGGAAAGATAGGACGAGAAACGATACAAACACCAGAGAAACAGAGAGTAAAAAGGATAAAAACAAGTAAAATGTCCATTTCTGGGGGTCCTTCGTCGAGATCTAGTTGCCTGACCTTCGAATCCGGACCTGGTCTGTGCGTCCATCCACATGCTGGTAGTTAAAGGGCACGGATAAGCTCCTGCACAGGTAACTCAAACGTTTCCTCATTTGATTCCGCTATGTGAACGGTTGTATGCCTCTCCAACTGAATGGGAGTACATATAAAGGGGGGAAACCTGTCCCAATAGGTTCGTTTGGCTTCTAGCTTTCCAACGATATGCATATATCGAATAGATCCAGAGGTTTAACAATGGTGAAGTCGAAAGATCTACCCTTGCAACACTCCTGGTCAAAGCTGTACATCTCAGGCGTCTATTTCCCATTTAGGAAACGTCCACATGTAACTGGGATGATACACTTTGGTTGTTTCTCCGTTTAGTCACATTCCTGCGACCTGATCCATCCCGAAACTCGATCTAAGTGAACAGATCTGTTGAGTCTGGGCCTTGAATAATCCATCCCCACTGGTAATACGAATAGATCTATTGGTTCTAAGCTCGTCTCGGTGCAGTATCATACTCAGTTGGCCGTTAGGCGTTGAAAACTAAGTTGATAATCCCTTGATAGCTCATATCAGAGGTGGCTTTGTCTTGAAGGACTCCCCGACCAAGGGACTCGAGTGTTAACTCTTATTATTCGTCAGGATGTGTTTTCCTGTCTGGATCTGACGTCCTGGCATTAACATGATACAAGTTTGACTGTCAGCTCGGGCTCACTACAGTCCTTTAGTACTCTACAAGGCTCTAATCGTTAAAATTAGGCCATTGCATGCCTGCACGCAAAATGGGCGTATTATCTCCCCCAAACTAAAGATCTGACCGTCCCCGGTCATCTGGTTGGGTAGACAGGCTCGTACCTCCCTTGGGAGTGTGGTACTGCAACTGATCCGAGCTTTTGGATTGATCTCCTCGATATCCCAATGGTATTCCCACTCATTAACGCTATAGATCTGTTCGGTTGCCTCGGGATCAACTGATGATAATTAAATCCGCGGCTAACTCGATAGAAGCGCCTAATTTCCGAGTGTGATTATCAAGAGATCTAATCACAACATCCTGTAACTTCACAAAGTTCATTTCTTTGACCTTTGTAAGTATTACATTCTTCCTACTATTCTTAGAATTTTCCCAGTGGCTTATTACGTCCTGGGAAGTTCTTAAGAACCGTGGATAAAAGGGCAACCGGACTTCGAAATTTTCTCTAAGTCCGCTTTCTCTCTTACTTCCAACTTCAACATCGTCTTTCAACTGATCTTTCTCGATTATCGCTATGTCGTCTCGCAACGCCGGATCCTCGTCGTCTCGCAAACAATATGCTGTCCGAGAGTTACGTAGCAAGGCCTCGACTTCCGACGACTTCAAATTCAACAGTCAGCTTCGAGCTCGGGATAGTGTTACTGCCAAAAAGCACGTCCTGTTTCTCCCGGCCTCTCAGCGTGAATGCGAACTGCTTTGACAAGCCTGGCCTTCCCATAGCAACGCGTTTGACTCAGCGTATGCCCTGAAGCTCTATTCTGACCCTGCTTCCATCGACTTTCCCAGCTCCCCATCCTCCGACTACAAGAGTAAAGTCCCGGACACTTTCTATCCAGACCTTCTCGTTCAGTTCGTGGACGATTTCAGTCAGGGATCCATCTGCCGGGAGGAAGGATACACTTTGTATCGCGCGCTGACTGTCGTACAAGACGCGGTCGCCGACATAATGGATGGTCCCAAAGCCAAGACGAAGGAAGCCGTGGTGGCCATGTTCAAGAACCCGAAGGTGACTAGTGCCTTGGTAAGATCTTTCCTTCTTTCCAGGCTCTAGCTTACGCGTCGCAGAGCTATTACCGTATCTTTTGGCATAAGACACGATGTTGTCCACTCTTTGCGCTCCGCTTCATCTGCCTCCTCTGTGACTTCTGTGAGAAGGTCTTGACCAAGGCCGAGTACACGTCCAAGGTCTACAATGAGGACTCGCGTCGAGGATTAGGTGTAGACAAGGCCTTACGACTCAAGATTCGAGTAAGTGCCCGTCTTAATCACCCAACTTCCCTTCGGCTAAGATGTTTGCTTTTAGGCTCTCAAAGGCCCTTCTCACAATGTTGCTTCACTCGCTATCCCTCTGCCTCTTGATCCCTCGACCTATGAAGGTCAGCTGCTCATCACCATCGCTCAGTCTGGAGCTGCAAGCCAGGTGCTCCGGCATCCTGTGACGGACCTGATTTTGCTTCCTGACCCTAGCGGAGTGGAGGATCTGCCTCCTGCCAGTCCTCTCCTCAATGCTGTGGAGGATGACGATTTCGGCATGGAAGGTCCTGCTTCCCCGGCGATGAGAATGATGGTCCAGCTTCCCCTACTGCTGGTTTCGAAGATGAAGACGACGGAGAGACCGAGGTCTCGGAGGATATCGAGGTAGAGGACATCTTCAAAGCTCCAAAAGGAAAGGGTAAAGCAAAGGCCTCCCTAGGTATGTGTTTCACTTCCTCAGGTTCTGACGCCTAGCCTAACTCCTCTTATCCCTGTTCAGAACTTCCCATTCGTCACAGTCCTCGGGTCAAGCCTTCCAAAGTCTCGTCGGCCAAAGTTGGTCCTCCCGTGGCCAGTAGACCCGCTCCCAAGCCATCGAAACACGCGCGGGACACTTCCTCTCCTGTCGCGGATGCGGTAAGTTCACTCATCACGTTTCAGCCTGACTTAGTTGCTAAACAGTCCTTCTTTCATAGGAAATACGAGAACCTCTGCCCAAGAAGGCAAGACTCTGGGGCTTCGGACAAGACCTCCAAAGAGACTCCGCCTCCTCAAGTTACAGATCCCTCCTCGGCCACGACGACCAAAGGTTCCAAATCGGCGGTGGCGGAGACCCATGAACCAGCTGAGGAGTCTGAAGCCTCGCTGGTGCACAACGATCTGGACACCTCGACCCATCATGCCCTCTTCCTCACAAACCCAAACTTCCAGGTAAAAACTGCTTTTGCCGACCTCGTGGAACAGGATTCGGGCGTCAAGAGGCGACCCGAAATGCAGATCCTTCGATCTTCGCCGTGGACTCTGGACGACGAGCTCAAGGAACTGGGGGCTTTCCTAACCACGGGTGGCGTATCCTTTTCCTTGGAGAACTTGGGCCGCTTCGGTCACCTCGTCTCTCGACGCATGGTTCACGAGGACTCTGACATGGCCGTGTCTGATCCCGACTTGGCACCCTCTCTAGACTGCGTATCGTGCCAGGTCCGCGGCCTTACCTGCGTCGCTGGTTCACGGCTCGGGGGTCCTTGTCAAGGCTGCACTCAATCTCATCGGACTTGTCCTAGTGCCCTTCACTTGGAGCTCCAGTCGGATCTCCTGCAAGATCTCCCCAAGTCCGTACAATCGCTTCCCGGAGGTAAGTAATTTGTCGAACTCGGTGACTTTGCTGAAGCTCCGTACTGACGTCTCGTTGCTCTGGCTTTCCAGGTTATTCTTTAGCCCTTACCCGTTTCCAGGCTGGATTGGATCGGTATTTCCGTGCGCAGGAGCTGGCCCAGGAGATGTTCAACTTGGCTGGCTACAACCTCGCCAACTTGGTCCGCGACCTCAAGGTGTCTGGACTCGACGCTAACGTTGTTCTGACTGCCTGGGCCAAGGAACACCCCAATGAGAAGCTCGGCTACGACGATGCGACTCTCTTTGCCACCTTCTTCAACTGGAACTCGTCGTGTAATCTCTCAGCCTATCTCGAGAAGCCGGAGGATATCGAGAAGTTCCAACAGTTCTTGAAGGATCACAAACTCGACCTTCCCTCGGTTCCTTCGACTTCGGGTGAAGCCACATCTGATCCAGGCGAGCCTCCAGTTGAGGAGCCAAAGAGGACCTATTCGGCCATGCACGCCTCTAACTGGAAAAGTGACGCAGAGGCGGCGGCTAAGCCTGACGAACCGACCACGCTGGTCCCTGACGAGCAGAAACCTTGAATAATCCTAGGTTTTCTGTCGCAGATCTGTTGGGGAACATGGTTTCGTTTGAGCGGATCTGTTCGACGGTGCGCGTTTCTTGGACCGGACACTTTTCATTGGTACATATCTCAATCCGCGGACTCATCTACAGACCCTTAGGTCACTACATACGGACTAAATCTTCTCCAATCACTATTGTAGCCTATGTAGTCTCCTCTTCTGGTCTCATTTTGGTACATCTTTACAGACACTTAGGTATCACCTCTGTAGTCTGATCTAATGCATGGCCTTTGTGCCATTTTGATCTTGAAACCTCGTGAGAAAACCAACTATAAGTCCACCGAGTTCATGAAGTTTATAGATCTATCCTTCATAGTGTTATTAAAGTAGTTCTAATAGAAGTCTTTGAAATACGAGTTTCATTGACCCTATTGAACCTCTTTGTAAGAGAAATGAACAGATCTAGTGCATCCCTTGTTACAGGACCCCTAGATCTGTGAGTATATGCGGAAAACACGAATAGATCCATTCGTTCTTTCGTGCCTTTCGCTTATAAAAATGTTGGTGGTCACTGCCCTAAGGTCTCTTAATCCTTTGGGCAACTAATGTGAGCTACGTCGGCCTCAGATCTAGTGCTATACATGTTACCCACATGCTTGTTTCACTTAGATCACTGACTTCGTAAAATTTTAAAATTTGAAAATTTTCGAAACACAGTGTCCCCTCCCCCAAACTAAAAGCTCAGCAGTCCCTGCTGACTCAGTCAAGGAAAGTTTTCTCGTATAAAACAGCACTGATCCGAGTAGATCCAACTCCCAAACAAAAATATGGCACCCAACCACGAATTTTCCAACATTCCCCTTCGTTTGGAGTCCGAGCTTGAGGACTGGGCTGACGATGCAGCTCACTGGGTGAAGGTACTATGTCAAGATCGTACCCTAGGATTCAGTGCTGCTATCAATCAACAAGGATCCATCAAGCTTCAGACTTCGACGAGAAAAGCGATCATGGCTGATGTAAAGTCTGCCTATGAACACATTGTATGTATTTCATGACTAGATCTGTTCATTATCAGTCTTCTGGCGACTTTTCCAGTCCCTTAAGGTGTCGAAGGAGGCTGCCAGTCTCAACACATCGTACATGCAACAGTACGAGGCCTTGAGTGAAGCCTTGATCGGCATCATGGCCTTCTCTGAGATCGCAGAGGAGGCCGGCAGACTCTACCCCAACGTCAAGAATGAGGGTGGGCAAGACTCCAGGATGGAACTGTTCCTCGACGAGCTCGTCAAGATCCGTCGTTCCGCCACACGAGCCAAAATGCAGAAGGTCAAGCCGCTGCAAAGGAAGTCAAAAACTCGACTCCAGGAGTAAGTATTGCTCGAATAACTTTGTCCCTTCGATAGATCTGATCAATTCTCAAAGACCAAAGGCAAGGAATCGTCCAAGGCCAGAGAAAAAACCGTGGAACGTGCTTCAGTCGAGCCCATTGACGCTGAACAGAAGTTCATGGAAGAAATCGTGAGTAGATCTGTTCGTCGAGTCGATCCGAAGTACTGATCCATCGAGTTAGGAAGCAGATCTCGCCGCCGCCGAAGCTGAAGACGAGGCTGCTGCACGTAAGGCCCGTCCCAAGGGAACTACTGCCTTCCTTCGTCGTCAACAGGCAAGTACAGGCTGTGATGGCATTGCAGCCTACGCCATTCTTGCTTATCGAGCCGAACGTCGTGCTAAGTTGTATCGAAAGGGCACTCCCGTCAAAGTAGCTGACCAAGATAGCCCTGTACGTCGTTCCACTTGATAGATCTAACGGTTTCTGATGAAGATCTTCAGATGGAGGACGTTGCAGGTGAAGAAGAGGCGTCTCCCAAGGCTAAGTCTAAGTCCAAGTCCAAAAAGAAGTCTAAGGTCGTCGAGGAGACTCCTGAGCCAATGGCTGACCCGGATATCATCGTAAGTACCTTTAGATCTACTCAAAACGAATAGATCTGACGATTCTTTAGATGGAAGAGGAACCCAAACCCAAGGCTAAGGCCAAGGGGACGAACGCTGAGGAGGAGACTACGAAGGCTTCCAAGGGCAAGGGAAAACGAAAGCGACAGGACCAAGACGTGGGGGCAGCAGGATCCGCTGAGACTTCAGTGAACCCTGAGCCTTACTCAACCACTGCTGGACCTGAGACTATCGTTCAGCCCCTGGCGACCGGAGAGGAACGGACCAAGAGGACCAAGGTCTACCTAGATCTGGCCGATACTTGTAAGTACCTCGAGTCATTTCCAACAGATCTTCTCTTCTTTTCGCTCTATTATTTATCACAGAGCAGCAAGGATCACTAGATCTATTGCTTTAGCATGTTGTCTTGCGTTTGAACTGTCTCTAGGACGGGGTATCTGAGCTAATCATCTTCACAGGCGACCCTGGAGATTCCGAAAACTGGGACCTCGTCCGTCTCCTTCAAGATATCACTCATAGCCACGCCGCTGAGTACAGCAACTATACCGAGGCACAGTTCAATGCCTTGGTTAACTTCCATCAGAATCAGCTTTTCGACTGTTCCGTCAAAGCTAGGTTTTACGCTCGACGTGGGTTGGCAAGTCAGGCCATTATCGACAACGCCATGAAGGCTTTCCGCATGAAAAAGCCCCTGAACGCCGACGACGACAGCAATCCTCGCGAGGAAGTGGTTGTCGTTCCTTCCTACACACCCTACACTCGTCCCCTTATGATGCCACCCAGGGGTGATCCACAAGGTGATAGAGAACAGCTAGCACGCCTAGATCCTTCGCTTCCTCCACATTCCGCGCCTTAGGTAGACGTCTGAAGTAGTTGAAACACCAGATCCATTCGTTCCCGTTGTCCTGGTACCTATTTTTATACCTGATATGCAGTCAAGTAACGTATTAGGTAGTTTTTGAGGTAATTCAGTCGATGACCAACTTCCTCGAGCATGTTGAGATAGAATTTTCGAAAGATCAATGACCGGACTCCCCCAAACTAAATAGATCTGTTGGTCTAACTCAGTTTGATGCGGAGATCCTTCGACTACGACACGGGCCTGCCTCAGAATTGTCATCCTCAGGTGCTTCATCCTTAGAACCGGACTCTGCAGCCTTCGGATCCGAAGGATCTTTATCCTTTTCAGCTGAAGTATCGAATGTGACATCAGGATCCTCAGATATGTTGATCTTAGGGATTGCTCCGAACACTAGATCCTCAACATTATCAGGGGTATCCTCGTCATCATCGACCATAGCTTCCAGTTGTTCTGGACTCAGATCTATCAGGTTATGGATGTTCTGGGGCAGATCTATTGGTTCGAAACGAGCATGATGAGGCATTACTCTGAATGCACCGACTTTGTCTTTCAGTACGGTACCATCCATTTCAGCAATGATATAAGATCCTCCTCGTGTTCGTCTGATCACAACCATAGGTCCACGGTAACGACTATACATTTTTCGATCCAAATTCTTCTCGATAAGGCTCTTCACGAGTCCCGGTTACCGGCCGCTACCTGCCGGTTTGACCCGTGGGATTACTTGCCGGTATGTGACCCGCGGGTCCCGGTTACCGGGTCCACGGGTCAGCCGCCGGTTACAAGTTAGAAATTTTTCAAAATTTGAAAGCCGGCAGGTACCTGTGACCTGCCGACCTATTGATTCTCCGGCATGGGTATAATAACAAAATTGATATTCAAGATTCAAAAATTACATCAATTATAATGAGTATATATTGACTCATAAGGCGATTTGTGAGGAATAGTAGCGGCACGATGGAACGTTGTCAAAAATTTACGGGTATAGTAATAAGCTATGGCCTCCTCCAGTCTACGAAGCTCGATATCAAATATAATACTCGACGAATCAGGAAACGGACTATCAAGCTCTGGTGGTTTTACTCCTGGCCAACTCTTGAGAACACTAGTCAATGCCTTGAGAAATACAATGCGATACTCGTAAGGGTGATCCGATGACAGACCAGGTGAAGTTATAAGAGGCCTATGTGCTTGTCCAACCCAACAACTATTAATGAGCTGTTCCCGATCCAACCAATAATCCCGCCTTATGATTGAGGCATCGCTGTCACCCTGCGGCTCTGGGACAACAGCTCGATCGAGCGTAATGAGCTCCGTACGGAAATTCACTTCTAACAACTCCCACAAAACTTCGGTCACAAGTCTAGCGTCCAACTGCCCATTTGAATTGACTTCGACAACCTCGGAACCCCAGCGTGGAAGCGGGAGCTTATCAAACTGAAACACAAGGCTTGACTGTCGGCATAGATCCTCCAGCTCTCTCAGCATATCACCTCTTGTTTTCATGCTCTCAACTTTCTTCCCGTCGATAGCCTCAAATAAAGCACGCCATTCCATATTCTTGTAACCCTTGAGACACGTAGGAAGGCTGAGTTTCCACTGAAACAGTGGCCGAAGTCGGAGCCACACCAGCAATAGCGAGACCTTCAGGTCATTTGAGGGCGTAAAAAAGACGTCGGGAGGAGGATATGCTTGCTCTAGCAGTGAAGGACCGGATCGAAGGTGATACTCGCTGAGTGAGTTATTGGCGTCGCTCCAGATAGGCAAACGGGATGGCATAAAAGGGCTGGGTATCAATAGAAAACGGTTGCGGCGAGTTTGGTTCATTGACTCCGCGCCAGTACCTAGTAAAATGAACGAAAGATTATCAGTAATATGCCATTGAGAGGCTAGAACTTCAGCGTACTGCTTTTCTTTTTCTTCTTAGGAGGTGGAAGAACCGGAAGGGTTATACTGTTGCGCAACGCTAGATTGATGAGTTCAAGATCCTTCAGATAGCGAGCATGACTTGCAGGCAGAGCTGGGGACGTCGAAGACTGAGTAATTTGAGAGGATGAGCCGGACGAAACATTGCTGAGTGTGATTAAGCTAGACTGCGTATTGAGATCGTGCGCCGCAAAGGATTCAATGACCGGATTTGAAAAATGTTGCTGAAGAAATTGACTTATACGCGCGTAGCGAGTGAAACGCCCCGGAAGTCCAGTGTATATTAGTTGATGAGGAGGCGAAGCATCGCGAACATCTACATGATCATTGGAGTTGCGAATGGGAAGAGTGTAATCCGCGGTTTCATCCAGGGGGTCCACATGGTGGTCAATCCGGATGTTCACTAGTTCTGTGTATGGACGCACCAGCCACACAGGGCATCCGATGCGAAACAAGTCGGCTGCTGCACTGAGATCGCCGGTGAACGCTCCCATGACACTATCATCAACCCGAAATGAAGCGTCGACATCGCAAAGCCGTGGATACCATTGGGTGAGCCACTGCCAGCGTGCATAGGTCTCAAGATAAACACGTTGCAGACAAGAAAAAACCAGCGAGACTCGAAAGCGAGAGCCAGTCATGGTCAACCGTTCCATATATTTGCGCATCTGGTCTCTTCCGCGTGACAGAAACAAATCCGCCCGACGCTCTTCATCCACGTTCCGGATGCTATCCAACAACCTCGAACATAGTAGACGAAGTTCTGTCCCTATCCAAACTGCCAAACCTACCAGCCCATCAACGCCTTCCCTATCGATCTGCTGGAAGTCTGAATCCTGGAGCTGATACCAGGCGTATCGTAGAGGGTGATCGAAATCGTTCGAGGGACATGGCACGACTGCGAGATGACCGACCGCAAGATGAAACGGTTGAGGCCAGTAGATTGGATCATCTTTAGCAAAATTAAAGGTGCGCCGCATGCGCGTCTGACAATGGGGAGTAATGGGAGCATAGATAACGCTAGCATTGGGTGTGGTTACAACAATATTCTTCTCAATTAGAACCGCTCCTAACTTCCCATCCATCGAACGTATCGCTGAAACCGGATCGATAAGACAGTGTGAACGATAGTTTGAATGATGAGGTACTAACCGTCAACGACTGATTCAACGTTTCGTTCCGCAGATCGTTCCGCAGAGGAGCTTGATTGAGTTGCGCGACCAGGAACTGGCGCATTGGATTGTGTTGAAGGAGGGGGAGAAACTGGTTTTGTTGCCCTTGAGATAGGAAAAAGCTCTGTATAGGAATACTATGAGTGCTTGCCTTTCATTGAGAACACAAATAATAACGTACCGTCGAAAGCTGACCCAACCCCAGCCTCAAAGTCACCAATAGACGATTCATGTATAGGGGAAGAAGCGATCATTGGAGTTGCGAATGGGAAGAGTGTAATCCGCGGTTTCATCCAGGGGGTCCACATGGTGGTCAATCCGGATGTTCACTAGTTCTGTGTATGGACGCACCAGCCACACAGGGCATCCGATGCGAAACAAGTCGGCTGCTGCACTGAGATCGCCGGTGAACGCTCCCATGACACTATCATCAACCCGAAATGAAGCGTCGACATCGCAAAGCCGTGGATACCATTGGGTGAGCCACTGCCAGCGTGCATAGGTCTCAAGATAAACACGTTGCAGACAAGAAAAAACCAGCGAGACTCGAAAGCGAGAGCCAGTCATGGTCAACCGTTCCATATATTTGCGCATCTGGTCTCTTCCGCGTGACAGAAACAAATCCGCCCGACGCTCTTCATCCACGTTCCGGATGCTATCCAACAACCTCGAACATAGTAGACGAAGTTCTGTCCCTATCCAAACTGCCAAACCTACCAGCCCATCAACGCCTTCCCTATCGATCTGCTGGAAGTCTGAATCCTGGAGCTGATACCAGGCGTATCGTAGAGGGTGATCGAAATCGTTCGAGGGACATGGCACGACTGCGAGATGACCGACCGCAAGATGAAACGGTTGAGGCCAGTAGATTGGATCATCTTTAGCAAAATTAAAGGTGCGCCGCATGCGCGTCTGACAATGGGGAGTAATGGGAGCATAGATAACGCTAGCATTGGGTGTGGTTACAACAATATTCTTCTCAATTAGAACCGCTCCTAACTTCCCATCCATCGAACGTATCGCTGAAACCGGATCGATAAGACAGTGTGAACGATAGTTTGAATGATGAGGTACTAACCGTCAACGACTGATTCAACGTTTCGTTCCGCAGATCGTTCCGCAGAGGAGCTTGATTGAGTTGCGCGACCAGGAACTGGCGCATTGGATTGTGTTGAAGGAGGGGGAGAAACTGGTTTTGTTGCCCTTGAGATAGGAAAAAGCTCTGTATAGGAATACTATGAGTGCTTGCCTTTCATTGAGAACACAAATAATAACGTACCGTCGAAAGCTGACCCAACCCCAGCCTCAAAGTCACCAATAGACGATTCATGTATAGGGGAAGAAGCGATCGGGGCCGCGGACGCCGTTTGAGAGGTGCTCTCCTTTCTCTCCTTCTTGCGCTCTGCATACTCCTTGAGAGTCATACGGGTTTTCGAAGGCGAAGAAACTGAGTTCAACGGTTTTGGATCTGGTGGGGATAGAGTATTTGGAGCCGGGATCCTAGCTAGGAGAGCGGGATCTAGTGCATCCACACTGGATTGAACACCGGTAGTAGGCAAGATGTGAAGTATTGGTGGGCCTTCAGTGGAGATGTCGGTTGAAGGACCAGGTGAAGCTCTTGTGTAAAGTTCCAAGGACAATGCGCCGACCTTGGCATCGATCGAGGCATCGATCTGCGAGAACGCTGCGAAATCGTCGGGTTCACACTCGATGATAGATGAGAACAATCGAGAGAGATCAGAGTCCATACTCCAATCCGGATAAACCGATACGAGACGAGTCTCCACTTCAGCTACTGAGTTTCCTTCTGTATGTAGAAAGTTGCGCAAGACTTCTAGAGCGCTGATCGATGATTCCAGCTTGGAAGAGGGTGAGGAAAGGGAAGACATCGTTGGATAGCCGTGTATTGAAGTGAGGGCTGGACAGGTGTACTCTATGATTTAGAAGCCGAAGCGACTAAATGATAGAACGCCAAAAGTCGAAACGATTGGCGAGGGCAATAAGTCGAAACGAATCGCCCAGTACAGGAGAGTGAAAGGGTGGCGATGAGCGTTGATAGTTGCGAACAGTGATGACGAAGTGCAGAAGTTGAACTTAGAGTTCAAACCCTAACACGACTTCGAGCCCCAATTGGAAACCCAACCCTAAATTGAACCCCAACCCTAAATGAACCCAACCCTAATCCTCAACAGTACCGTCCTCACCGTTCAACTTCGTGTCTTCAACCACTTCTTCTCTGCACCCTCTCTGTTCAGGAAACGCTTCGGCCTTCCTTCCCTTCCTTACCTGATGAATCGCTCCGGCTTTTCGTCAATGTAGATCGATTCGTCTTTCTACATGGGTTCATCGACTCTCGAGCAGGAGTTCCTTCCTGCAAGTTCCTCGTCGTCAGGGCTCAGAGACGGGTTTGTGGATTTATCGGGTTCATTGCAGGGATTTATGGCACGATTTTTGGAGAATATAAGGTATGTTTTTTGCTAGCCTATATTCACTGACATATATAAACCAATCCCCCTAGCAGCACTTTCCCCTACAGTGCGAACATGGCCCCTCGAAAAGGCAAACCTCCCCCAAAGCCATCCCGAAAGCGTACGGCCTCGCGTCGTAACTCATCTCCTGCCAGTTCGCGACGTGAATCTTCTCCTGCTGATGTTTCGCGGCGTGGAACCTCACCGGCTTCACCTATGAGTGTTTCAAGTCAAGATGAACACTCTAATGTGTCGGACGATGCACGACCTGCTAAACGGACTAAAGTCGTCAAACGCCTGACAATGCAAGAGAAGGCCTCGCAGTTCACGTCTTCATTTGACGACGACTTAACAAACGAGGAGATTCGCGGTAAGTCTCTTTCATTTTCGACAATGTAATATGCTCATTTGTCTCCAAGACAAGCAAGTGCAGTCTTGGACGTCGAAATACTATAAACACTTCACGATGCCGCCAGAGATTGATGCACGCGATCCAGATGTGGTGCGGTATCAATTCCACTGCAAGCAGTAAGTCCACTCTCGCTTGATAATGCCCAGATAACCAGTAGAGGGTGAGCCGTACACGACGTCCTGGCGACGTAGAGCATGTCTCCAGTGACGGACCCCTCTATTGTGCTTCTGGGTGTTACCTCTTCAACCGTCCTTATGGCGTTTCTAACAATACTACAACTCTTACAGCTTTCCACAACAATTCGTCACCCGTGCTCGTCACGATGACAGCACCAGCAACCTTAAACGCCATGTCGACACTTGCGCTGCTGTTGACGAGGCAGCAGCCGCTGGCCAGCTTACCATTCCCATGTATGCTAGCGGCTCCACGTACAGCGAACCCCAGCTCCGCCTCTTTCTAGTGCAGTGGTGTGCTGTCAATGCCCGGCCTATGCTCATTGTCGAGGACGATGCTTTTCTGAAGATGATGCAGATGATGCATGCTCATGTAACAGTACCTAGTGCTGTTACACTCTCGCGCGACATCCAACGAGTGTACGACATCTCAAAAAAGCAAGTGCAAAAGGTTTTGGCGGAATCCCTTGGACGCAAGCATATCATTCTCGATGGATGGTCCTCTCCCAACGTCATGTCGATTCTTGGGGTCGATACGACCTTTGTCAGAGATGGCAAGATAATTAATATCACATTGGACTGTGTTCGGTATGTTCTCAACTCGTAGTTTGAATACTCTACTGATTTCTTAATGACATAGTTTGACAAAGGCCCATACAGGGATTTATCTCGCGACGAAACTGGCTGAATGTTTACGAGACTATAGCCTGGAAGAACAGACGTTGGCTATAGCCTGTGATAATGCGTCGAATAACGATAAAATGCTTCAGGAGCTTCCAACCCTTCTTCCCTCGACTGCAACTGCTGGCACCGAGTATCAAATTCGATGCTTCGGTCATATCCTAAACCTTTGCGTGAAGGCTTTTCTTTCATTGTTCGATACTTCCGAGAAGGCAGTCAAAGCTGATAGTGTCCTGGTGAACCATACCTCTGGTGATTCTAGTGATGATGAAGATGAGGCCGACGAGTTTGAGGACGATCAGGTTGAAGAGGATGATGAAACAGAGCGGAACAATGGGGACTGGGAAGAGATTGCTGAGTTGAGCGCCGCTCTAGATGAAGTCTCAGTCTTGGGCAATGATGAGATTGTAGTCGGCCGTCGTACCGTAAAAAAGGTAAGCTCTATGTATCGTTGTGACCTTGTGCTCATGTTTGCCTTGTAGCTTCGCAAACTGGGGAAGAAAATCCGTAATTCACCTGTACTTCAGGCTGAGCTGGCTGAGGCATGCAAGTCGGAGCGTATCGAAGTGAAGAAAATGATTCGCGCTGTAGATACTCGCTGGAATACTCTATGCGATGTTATTGAACGTGCACTAGAACTTCGTCGCGCTCTAGATCGGCTCCTCTCTCAAGGAAAACACAGGCAGGGCAAGAATCCTCTCTCAGCTTGGCGCCTTAACACGGAGGAATGGGAACTGCTTGAAGACATATTGCCCATGCTTAAGGTGACCTGATTCTTCAACGGCTTAATGATTAAACTAATACCATTTACTTAGGTCTTTCGTCAGGCTACGAAACGTCTCTCCATGAGTGGACGTCCTCTGGTAGCTGATGTGATACCGGTTATCGACCTCATCAACCAACGACTTGAAGTGTTGGTCAATGACCTGACAAAACCCCCGATCGTTAGGGCATCAGCTGCGAAAGGACGAGCAGTTCTGAATAAATATTACTCCAAAACAGATGATTCAAAGATGTATAGGATATGCATGAGTAAGTTAGTCATTTCGTTTCCAGGTCCATTTAATAACAGAACCCAACAGTGCTCCATCCCAAGTATAAGACTCAGTATTTTGATAAGGCGCAGTGGGAATCAACATGGAAGGAGACTGCTATTAACATGCTTCGGGAGGAGTGGGACTTACATTACAAAAGCCGGATTGATCAATCTATCGACGATGAAGCTACCTTGGTATGTTGACAACATTTACTGTCCATTATAATGTATTCTGATGTATTTTAAGGATACGAGTGACATTGATATGGGTTTATTTGACGAACTCGATCAGTTCGGTAGGACTAAGGCTGACGATGTTCTTGATGAATATTTGAAGAGCCCCATCGACGCTAAGGTAGATCCTATTAAGTATTGGGTTTCACACCTGGATTTGCCTGGTGCAAAAGCGACACCGTGGGGCACATTGGCACAGATGGCTCTTGATTTTCTTAGTGCACCAGGTGAGCGCTTCTGGGTTCTATAGGATGATCCTTCAACTTACACATTGAAATAAGCAACGTCTACAGATGTAGAGCGTCTCTTTTCACATGGAGGGAGCCAGGTATCAAAACGAAGACATTCTCTTGGATTTTCCCTGGTTCGTTGCTTGATGGTTTTGCGTTCCTGGTTCATTGCAGGGTTGATACCTGAGAGTAAAGTTCTTGAGTGCTTTCGGGAACTCAAAACACGCAGAAGTAAGGGTGATGTGGATGTTATTGAGTTAGATGAATAATTTTACACTTATGCTGCTAGTTACTGCATAGAATTGTAGCTTATGCCCTCCCCTTTCCCCCCAATTACTATACTTCATGTTTAATCCCCATAAATTCATTTTTTTCGTACTTTTTACTGAGTACCTGCAGGTAACCCGCAGGTTACCTGCAGGTGATTCGTGAGTTTGATTACCTGCAGGTGACCTGTTGACTTGCAGGTAAAAAACCTGCCGGACAGGTCAACTTTCTCACGAGTCTATTCCCGGTTACGGGTCATTGTTTTGTATTGCCGGTTACCTGCGCCACGGGTCCCGGTCATACCTGTCCGGGACTCGTGAAGACCCTTACTTCTCGATGGTGGTGTTCCTGATCTGTACCAAGGTCCCTGGTTTGAAATCCCAGTCCTTGATAGTATATCGGAACTTGTCTTCGAAGATCCTAAGATCTCGACGCTTATTAGCATCAATCCTGGATCTCATGTTCTCAATGAAGGAACGGTGTTTGGAAAGGGCCTGAGCACGATAACCCAGCAACTCTTCCCGAGAGAGGATTCGATTTGGTGGATTGACCAAATAGGTAGATTCGACGATATCAAAAGGGAGTAACGGTTCTGCACCAGTTACAACAAAATAGGGAGAGCATCCGAGACCTCTCCTAGGAGTGACTCGATCTGCCCATAACATCGGCTTCAGGAAGTAGAACCATTTGCTTAGATCTCCGGCACAAGTCTTTGCTAAGGCCTGCCTCAGATCATAATGAGCACGCTCAATCTTTCCATTGGCTTGAGAGTTATACGGGGAAATCTTAATTCCTCGGATCCCATACTTTTGTTCCAACCATTTCAGCATAAGCTTCATTTGGGGTGCATTATCCGAAACCACTTCCTCAGGACATCCCCATCGACAGATAATGTCATCAAAGAACCATTCAGCTATTGATCTGGCATTTTCCACTCTTAAGGCTCTCGCCTCGGACCAGGATGAAAGTGAATCTCGACCATGCACTATGTACTTACACCCATTACTGGATGGAGTCATGAACATGGTGTCAATATGTACCTTCTGAAATAGGGAAGGGGTGTAGGTAACCATTGGAGGGATTCTAATGAGAGCCCTCTGTCGATCCTGACAGGCTTGGCACGATTTAACATACCACTCCACGTCTTTGTCCAGGTCTGGCCACCAAAACCTCTTTTCCAAGAAGTCCTTCGTTGCAAAGACACCTTTGTGACCAAGGGCATCATGTGCACTGTTCAGAAGAGCCATTCGTCGATCAGGATCCACGACTAAACGAGGCTGATCTGACGACAACTTCCTATGGTACAATCGACCTTCGGTATCAATGGAGAAGGGAATTACTTTCCTATCCATTTCTAACCGTTGTTTCTTGTCCAATTTCCCGAAACATTCTGCATCAGGGTTTTTCAGCCACTCCAAGATCTCTGGCAACTGCTTGTCCAAATGATTTCCTCCATCAGATCTGTGGGAATCCGGATATGATTGATCTGGTCCCCAGACTGCATTGTCAGGAATCGTGGTATATTGCAGATACTGAGAAACTGGTTGCATCCCATGCATAAGCAGATGGTCCTTTCGTAGTTTATGCTCAAGATCTTCTTCTCTGGCAAGTTCTAGATCTTCCTCGAAATCTGGGCAATAGATTCCTAGGAGATAACCATGCCTTGGATCTATATGATCTTTAAACGAATCAAAGGGAAATGGATCGTCGGCATCATCTGCTTTTAGAAACCTAATGTTGTTGGAGTCATCCTCGTCCAGATCATCTTCACTGGTCGACTTTCCGCGAGGAGTTGTCCAACCACCAGGTGGTCTTCGAGATAAGCCATCAGGTCCATGTGTCACACCTTTGACATGTACCAAATCGAAATGGAATTTACGGATTGCCTCAATCCAACGATTAATGGTTGCATTTGGGCCACTACTGGGGTTTTCAAGCATTCCCTGTATGTAGCTCGCATCAGTTTCCACTATCAGTTGTCGGCATCCATAAAGAAGATAATGGGTGGACTCCAAAGCAAGTTTCAGACCATAAAGTTCACATTTAGACTGTGAAAAACGGGCTTCCCGTTCCACGTAGGGAATAGATCCAAAGTAATTGTAATAGATCTTTTCAGGGTCGTTAGGATCTACTTGATAAATGTAAAATCCTGTTCCCATCCAGGAGCTATCGACTGATAGATGTGTTTCCCAATCATAAACAATGACTCTCAGGGCTGGTGCATTTCGCACTCCTTCCTTTAGTAGTTCCATAGCAAGATCCTGCTCCTCAGACCACTCAAACGGTACATTTGCCGTCAATTTAGTCAAGGGGGCAGCTTTCTTGGAATAGTTGTGAATGAACATTCGAAGCTGGCCAACAGTCCCCAGGAAAGCTCTCACATGTGTTCGAGTTTCGCATTTAGGCCAAGTTAAGACCGTAGTAGCGATCTTATCATCTGGTTTCTGTCCTTCATAGGCACAACGATGTCCAACCACTGTGGTTTCCTCACAACAAACGAAGGCTTTAGGTCCTGAAAAGGTACCTCCAGCATGCTTCATTCGTTGGATGATCCGATTCACGTTTTGAAGATGTTCCCATACGAATCGACGGATCTGTGGGTTTTCCGGAATGGTTTCATATCCACCACCTGGTAACTCATATCGACTCTCGGGTCCTCGCACAGGTACATCATCAATGTAAGGAATAGTATATTCAGGAATTTCGTCTCGTAACAAGTAAGTTACATCGTCATGGAATATTGGTACCGAGTTGGTCCATCCCATAGGCAATTTGACGAGACGATGTGGTCCATAAGGAGTTTGAAAAGTGGTGAGATCCCTAGATCCAACGTCTATGTGTCTCTCATCGTAGCCCACAAAGATATCCAAGATCCCTCCACATGCTCTGCCTGCAAAGTGTCTAGCAATGTCCGCAGTAGCAGGGGGAACCCCGGAGTGCCGTATAGTAACCTTATTCAAAGGCTCCAGACTGTGCACCAATCTTAGGCTCGTTCCATCCTTTTTCACCACACAGAACCATTTAGATCTGTAGCTTGCACTCGATGGTTCGTAAACTCCTGCAAGGATCTTGTCCTTGATTATCTTACAAACCTTTGGAAAGATTCCTGGAGGCACGGGAATGTTTTTCTCGACCCAGGGTTCGTGAGGTATAACCGGAATCTTTACTGGAGGGAAGAAATCCTCTCTGAAAGTTCCACCTTCGGATTGATCCCAGGCAAAACCCATTTCCTGAACCTTCATCAGATGATGAACGAGTTTTCGTTCCTCATTTGTTAAGAATCCTTCTGGATGGTTCTTGTCAATAATCTCCTTACGCTCTTGCGTGTATCGGACTCCCGGAGTGAATTCAGGTGGATGAGTCGGCAGATCGGGCAATCCTTCCAAAGGATCTCCAAAGATATGACGACGAACCCTAAATTCCTCAGGAAGTTCAGCCTTAACCGGGCGTACTTTCAACGCAACAGGCTTATATTTTCGAGAACCGAAGACAGATACATTTGAATATGATGACATTGGGTCACTATATGCGCCTATATGCTGTTCAAATGTTCCATTCTTTTGTTCCCACGATTGAACTCGTTCCCGGGCACTCCTCAAGTCGTAGGACTGGGACTTATCCGGTTGATCTGGGCTTACATGGTTCAGATCAGAAGTGTAATCACTTGGCCGGGACAACCCATGAACGTCTCTCGTCAGACTCTTAGCTTTAATAGACTGATAAAATGACTGTTCAAGTTGTTCCACGTCCGGATCAGTTCGAAATCCTTCCTTCCAAGGATTGATCACACGATTTTGTTGATGGTCCACACCTTTGTTTAGGTATAGATCTATGGTTTCAGCGACTTCAGGAAGTGAATCCCTAAACGAGGGTTGGCTATAATTAACATATAGTTCAGCCAATTCTTCGTCTCGGAACACTCCTTCTTTCACTTTGGTCGACTCAATGACTACTTCTTCACCTAAAGGATCCCAATACCCACTCACAGCGATTTCAACCTCTCCCTGATCGCTACTCAGATCACAGAGGTTATCTAAAAATTTGGTTCAGCAGTTTTCTCCTCTTCTTCGGGACTGGTCTCCTGATTTGGATCTGGAGTCTCTGTCCGAGTCTGAGCATACTTCTGCTTATCCAACTGCCGTTTCTGAGCTTTAGGACTTTGTCCTCTCGGACTAGTCCCTATGGTGTATTGCTTTCCAGTGTTCGGATCTGTTATGGTTAACTCTTGGTCACCAGATCCAAACGTATGGATGACACTTTCTGTCAGTACATCGAAAGGTCTACCCAACAGAATTTCGAAGGGTGCCTTTTCCTGCACATGGCATTGTAGATACAGTGTTATGGGTCCAAATCGGAATGGTACGTTCCTGGACAGTCCTTTGGTACGGGCCAGACCTCCATGCACATTCTGCATTTGGATGGTCACTTTCGGATCCCAACCTAGTCCTAATCCTAGGGCAACACACATATCGATAGCAACAATCTGAGATCCAGAGTCTAACACACTCTCGATGTCTAGATCATCTCGATTATTCACAATTGGCCACACAGATCTTAAGCCATTTCCCATAGTGGCTACTATAGTCATATCACGACGTGAATCATTTTCATCAACGTCATGAAGAAAAGCTACCACCGGATCCAACTGAACATAATCCCCTGCCTTCATGCCATCTCGATCCTCGAGTATTTTCTCAAAGATCAAGCCTTCTGACAGACTGAGATCTTCCACGGCAATGAACTGTTGCATTTCCATCCCTGTTCTCGGGATTTCCTCGACACTAGGTTCAACATCATGGGCCTCATTAACAAAGGACTTGATTCGTTCTTGTGGACGCACTTGGCGGTTTTTCATCTTCCTCATCATGATCTGCCTGACTTTGCCTGACAATTGGAATGCCTCGGCAGCAGTCAATGTGATCATTTGACGAGAAATCCGATCAGCTAATTCTTCTTCAAGGCCTGGAATGAATAACTCATTCCGAAGCCGAAATTTGGGTCCCTTCGAAGATCCTTTAGATTCAGTGACCTTCTCTGGTTTGGATTTTGGTTGATTTCGAGGTATGGGTGACACTTCCCTGGGTGGGACATGATCAAAAGGTCGATGTGTTTCGTCAGATCTAGAGGGTGAGGGCTCCCTGAAACGCACTTTGCGAGTGGTCTCACTAGTTTCCTCAACTAATTCTACTTCAGAATCAGAATCCTCTTTATCCGATTTCTCTTCGACACTAACAGATCTCGACTTCCCTAGTGAAGCATCCCCTGATGAATGATTGGATCTGTTCGATTTTCCGTTCAGATCTTTCGAATTGGATGGTTCAGGAGCAGATTTGGATTGATTGGCAACATTTTTAAAATTTGGGTGATTTCGATCTACGGGTATGTGCACTCCATCAAAACGTTTTGTCTTAGTAGGAGGCACAGTTTTCAATGAACGGGGCTTAGGTTCATCCTCATGAGTCGTGTCCTTCAGCTGGGACCTTGTTTTTCGTCCCTTGCTCGACTCAATCATCGGATCCTCTAGTTTCCCGACTCATTACTGTACACCGTTGCAACATTGTTGCTAGATCTCCCCTGGGAAGATTCAACTACGTTGGCAAGGTACAACCAAGTAGGATCCCCCAATTGATCTGCATAATCCTCTTCATCGGGGATTAGATCATTGTATAACGTCGCCAAAACAGGCCAGTTCTTGCTCTGAGCATATTTCACGATCTTTTGGTATCGAGTTTCCGGACCAAAGTTATTTGGTAACGGAGATCCATCTTTCAGCTTAAGACGTTTGGATCCTTGAGACTCCGGCATCACCCAGCCTTTCCCAAGGAGTTCCATGAACAAAGGACAGTTACTCATCATATGATCTGGTCCTCGACACAAGAAACACGTTCGATCTGGCATTCCTTGGCCTGGAGGGGGATTTACATTAAGGATCCCTCGACCCTGCCCACTGGTTCCGGGATTACCACTACCAGAAAAGCCAGGTCTGGGCTGGGGTCGCATTCCAGCATCCGATTTTCCTGCCCTAACATCATTGAGCAATTGCTGCAACGACGTCAGTTCATCCTGAAAACGCGTCTTAAGATTCCCCATTTCCTTGAGCATCAACGACGATTTGTCCACATTTTCCACAAAGGCACGTTCATGGTCCTCTGCCTGTTCCTGCTTAACACTAGATCTAGTGTCTGTAGCAAAGAAACGGGTCAGATCTGGCGTTTCCTCTTTAGCAGCTGCTGGGGTAACCACCGGAATATAGATCCCTCCCCTAGAGTTGGTCTCTGCATTCAGGACAGCTCCATCCGTTCCAGTAAAGGTCTGGTATAGTGATTCGAGAGGGGGCTGCCTAGCCACAGCCTCTGCAGCACTTTTCCATTCCGAGAACGTATATGGATCATCCGTACGTCGTTTCGCAAGTTTCGAGTTGGGGACCTGATGCTGAACTCGTTTCGAGACAGCTTTTCTCAGGTTTCCATCGAATGCTGATAGAAAGACTGACACCAATTCATGGTTTCCAATCGCCGGAGGCGGTTTCAACAACTTATTGGCCTCGACTTCGAACAACATACAATAGATCAACAGCTCAGATCCATCCTCGACTCTCAATGGTCGAAACCTCTGAACCAATTCCAGCATAGCTTTCTTGGAACCCAGGGGTTTGCCAAAGATAGACGGGAACCGCTCAATCATGGCTCGAAGGAATTGATCTGCATCCTCCTTTCCTTCCTCCGCTCCAGGGAGATGCTCTAAAGCTTGCTTCGTCTGGAGAGTCATCCATCCAAAGATCCTTTGCATCTTCACCTTCTCAGAGGTCACACCCGTGGCTTGGAACGTCGTTAGACAGAACCTCATCCATTCAGGCATTTGGATCGGATCAGCTAGATCCAAGATCATAGCCGTTTTATGAGTGGCAGGGAACTTCGCATTGTTGTATTCCCCTTGCTCTTCAGGAGACAACGCAGGAGGTCCCAACAGTTTGAGGATATCCACTGGAGCCTCGTTTGCACCTTGTGCATTTTGGTCATTTTGTGTAGTACTCATCGTTATATTTGGTATTCTGTTCCCAAACACGATACGTTGCAAGTCAAAAGAAATAGAGTTTGGTAATGTAGGATTCAAACTAGTCAAATCGACTGGTTCAGCAGTAACTGCCTGACGTCTACTGCTTCCTTGCACTACACCAGATCTGTTCGTTCTTGGAACTTCAGAAGCAGATCTAGCAGCAGTCCCGTTATCTGGATTGCTCTTTGCTCGTCCGAGGTTCTTCGGATCGTAGACAGGAACCGTAGGCTTCTTTGTAACACGTTTTCTTTTATCCGGGGCTTGCACCTCTGGATCAAAGTAATCTAAAGAACCTGCGTTCTTCGACGTCCGAGACTCCCTTGGAGCTATTTTTAAGATCAAACAAAGTTCGACCTAAGGCAATGGTTTGAGAAATCGATAGATCTCTCGAGTTCGTTCCAAAATATAGATTCCACCCCTCGCGGTGGGCTCCAGATAACGAGGATATGAAGGGTGCAATTTAATGCTTCGTTGGATAGATCTAATGACCTAGTGACTTTATCACTGAACACTGATCACCAATATACTTCTTATGTCGTTTGTCAAATGTATTGAAGCGAGGTGTGGGGCGTTGTCAGAGATTCCGCACGATCTTATACCTTAGAACGAACTGGTAGTCTTAAAAGATCTACTGGATCCGCAATACAGGTCAACAGAGCGAAGTGACACGGAAGTACAGATCTTTTGATCTGGACTCGAAGGGGGTGAGTGATCCACTCAAAGGGTTTACAAGGAACGAAAGGACTCGTATAGATCAGACTTTATGACCACACAAATACTATCAGAACCAGGTTGAAGATCTACTGATCACCGATCACAGGAAACCTTCCACAGCTCGTATGGATCACCGATCACCACACGTCTGCTTGATCAGAGCCACCAAACTCTGAACGCTCACTTGGAACAACCGAGAACCAAGCCCTCTGTATCTCCACGATAGGAGTCTACCTTCGATTCAAATCTAGCTGAGACTTTATCAACTGACAAGATATCGGGCCTAACGAGATGAGAATTTCACAACCACTTTCGAAGACCGCCCGGCTTACAAAGCCTTTACTCCTCACGTATGAGAGCAAAGGTTAGCTAGTCAGAGAAACTGGGCACAAAACCTGAACTATATTTTTGTAGGCTACGTCCTTAAGTACTTCTACGAATAGATCTGTAGCCAATTTACTATTTTATGGAATAGATCTATAGATTTGAGAGAACGGAGTCCGAGATCTGATACAAATAAGGAAAGATAGGACGAGAAACGATACAAACACCAGAGAAACAGAGAGTAAAAAGGATAAAAACAAGTAAAATGTCCATTTCTGGGGGTCCTTCGTCGAGATCTAGTTGCCTGACCTTCGAATCCGGACCTGGTCTGTGCGTCCATCCACATGCTGGTGGTTAAAGGGCACGGATAAGCTCCTGCACAGGTAACTCAAACGTTTCCTCATTTGATTCCGCTATGTGAACGGTTGTATGCCTCTCCAACTGAATGGGAGTACATATAAAGGGGGGAAACCTGTCCCAATAGGTTCGTTTGGCTTCTAGCTTTCCAACGATATGCATATATCGAATAGATCCAGAGGTTTAACAATGGTGAAGTCGAAAGATCTACCCTTGCAACACTCCTGGTCAAAGCTGTACATCTCAGGCGTCTATTTCCCATTTAGGAAACGTCCACATGTAACTGGGATGATACACTTTGGTTGTTTCTCCGTTTAGTCACATTCCTGCGACCTGATCCATCCCGAAACTCGATCTAAGTGAACAGATCTGTTGAGTCTGGGCCTTGAATAATCCATCCCCACTGGTAATACGAATAGATCTATTGGTTCTAAGCTCGTCTCGGTGCAGTATCATACTCAGTTGGCCGTTAGGCGTTGAAAACTAAGTTGATAATCCCTTGATAGCTCATATCAGAGGTGGCTTTGTCTTGAAGGACTCCCCGACCAAGGGACTCGAGTGTTAACTCTTATTATTCGTCAGGATGTGTTTTCCTGTCTGGATCTGACGTCCTGGCATTAACATGATACAAGTTTGACTGTCAGCTCGGGCTCACTACAGTCCTTTAGTACTCTACAAGGCTCTAATCGTTAAAATTAGGCCATTGCATGCCTGCACGCAAAATGGGCGTATTAACGGTTTGCTGTGGCTGCCGATACTCAGTAGTAGCAGCAATGAAGATTCAAGGATAGTCCAATAAGATACACATGATAGGGGCTAGTTACACTAAGCAACAAAAGAGGCTCAGGCTATGTACATACTAAATGATCAGTTTAGCTACTACTACTACTAGATGCAGCAGTGTGACTGTGCTGCATGCATCTATCTATATCTATCCTCGACAAAAGGTTGTCCACAAGCCTTGAATCTATTCTAGTTCTGATCAGACTGATCTATAACTTGGAGGTCCAATGCTGCCAGTAGTATATTGGGGACCTCTGTTCAAAGGAACTTCGGCATGAGTAGTCAAAGCAGAAGCAGGAGTTTTGGATGGAGGAATTCTGTGTGGCAGGCCAATGAAGGTATGTTGGGTATAGTAAGGGATAGCAATAATTCTTTGGCCCATCAACTTGTGTACTTTATGTCGCCTAAAGTAATAGTAAACCCCTATTGAGATGAACAGGGTGAGAATACCAACACCAGTTGAGACACCTATAATTGTGTCTTTTACTGACTGGGAAGTTCTATTAGAGGATGTACTAGATGGCACATTTGAAAATGTACTTGTTGTGGACAAGGATAATGATTGTGTTGCCATAGGTTGTGATAAACTTGTTGTGGACAAGGATGATGATTGTGTTGTGACTGTTGTCATAGGTCGTGATAGACTTGTTGTGGACAAGAATGATGATTGGGTTGTTGTAGGTTGCAGTGGACTAGTATTTGAATGATGAACAGGTCAAGTCTAACTATAACTTAGCAAACTAAGGTACTTACATAGTACTACTGATTGTGTTTGAATGCTCTTGTGTACTAGCAGAAAACCTTGCTGTAGCAAATGGCACATTACTAATTCTAGAATTAGCATAGCCAGAAGGTCAGAAAAGTTTTCCTTTGCATACTTCAATGCATCACTGGTGTAGGCAACTAGTATGTATAATCTGCTGCACCAGTTTCAGTTTGAATAAGTCAGTTTGAATAAGTAATGTAATGTGTATCCAATATGCCTACCCAGGCGCTGTCAGAATTGGATGTGCCACTTCACCAGCTCCAGGCTTGGCATTGAAAACTCCTAACCGGAGAAGGAAGTCATCTTCTCCTTGTATCCCAACTGCAAAGGGATTGTTTGCAGTGTCTCCTTCAGCATAAATCCAACCCACAGCAAATGTCTGATTCACTTGTACTACTGGGGAAGGACTCAGAAAAAAGCTAATTGTCCACACAGGCTGCACAAAGAAATTGCTATCAACGAGTTTTGCATAAGAGCAACATATGTCAATGCACTAGGCTTTGGACAGTAAGGTTGACAACTGTTTGCTCACAAGAATAGTAGACCAGCCAACATTGGGTATAGTACTTCCATCTTGAGACAGCCTTGTATATCTTGACTGAAGACAAGAAAGCAAGCAAAGGGGTAAACTTAGGTAAAGCCAGCGACCAGGATTGTCTGCAACAAGGAAAATGTCTGGATTTGGGCAACATGCCAGAATTTAAAAGAAAAGGCTCTAACTGTGGCCATGCCTTTCAGAAGAATTTGAAGATCTCAAGACATACTTATTGCAACTGAGAAGATAGGTATACATAGTTGATGATTACCATGAGATGATCATGATCATTTTAATGCCAACCTGGCTACCAGTCTTGTAATTCATAAACATGAATAAGACTTGAGCTTGAGGTTCCAATCTGCGCCCATGGGTACAAACCATAGCAACAGAAATGAGTTAGGGCTATGATATGCAAGGATCTATGAACCTATGTCAAATTTGTATAAATCATATCAGCAAGTTCAAGGCGGTCGTGTAGGGCACCAGAAAATAAGCTCAACGGTGTTTGAGGTGATGATTCAAATCAAAGAGGCAGCACTTTGTAACAGCCCTCGGAACACCTGCCAGTGTTAGGATCATTGGTCGTGTAGGGGTCAGATCACAGAGATCATGATAAACGTCATTCCAGCAACAACCTCTTGGCTGGTCTTCAACAGAAGGCCTGATGGTGATGGAGAACTTGAAGTGTTTTCATACTTGCTTTGACGCTCCCAAAATACCTAGTGATATCTCAAGTGAGATGGATGAGAAGGCAGCTGGGGCCATTCTCAGCTCGACCGTGGTCGAAAGGACACGTTGTCAAGATCATCCTTCTACCGTGGCTGAAGATGATGACTAGAGAGTAACGGAGGGTTTCAGAGAACGATGCGATACAGCCTCTAGAAATTTGTTCGGGCGTGACTCCAAAAGGTGATTCTTGTATATCTGCGTTCGAGCTTTGTAGAACGTGAAGGATTTGCGACCATTGGAGGTAACATTAAACGGAGACTGAGAAAGTGTTTCGAGTGAAGAGTTTTAGTAGCCCAGAGTTGAGGCTGACATTCATCTCTACACATATGCGGCACTGTGCCAGGCTCGATTATACTGACAATGTACATGGTCATATTAGATACCTACGAGTATATTCCGCGTAAACCGTTGCCTAGTTGTGTCCTGTTGTGTCGCTCTGAAAAGTGATCCTCGACGTTTTCTGAAATTCTTGAGCGGAACTTGAGTCTTGAGGCGGTCTGGATTCGGGAAGTTCCGCTGTGCCAAGACGTGCGAGCAACGGTGCCGGTGGAATAACATCCAGGATGCGAGTGCAGGGAGGTGCAGGGAGAGGGCGAGCTTGTGTAAGAGTGATGAACAAAACCGACGGTGATGATGTAGAGCTCTTCATGTTCGCGGAAACGGATAAAAAGTTTTCATTGGGAGGGAGGAGAAGTAGCGTGGGAATATTTTGTTACGTTTGATGGGATAATCTAAATAGGAAATTGCTCCACAAAACGCTTCAGGGTTTTCTTCAATTCTTCCATCTTCCTTTCATCTCTCGCGTCACGACGCGTTTGGACGTGTTCAGGCTAATTACAATTGTAAAATGCGACTACCGAATCGGAGAATTCAAGCCTTTCCATCGGTATCTTGAACGACAGGTAGTGTATATAAGCCTATCATGAGACCCTGACTCTCATCCTTCCTCCTTTTCTCTATCCTATCCTATCCTAACATCCCTCGCTCTATGCTGTCCTCTACCCTTGTCGCTCTTTTTGTCCTATCCTCAGTCCAAGCTGATGCTTTAGCCTGGCGTACGCCTTCCAATGCCGATCCGTTCCCCTATGATCCAGGTTTCGACATCGAAGCAGTCGCAGCGACAGCCAAAGCACTTCCATCCCACTCATGGGAATACGGAACCGCCACTGAAGCTCTCCTCGAACTTTACAACTCATCCTACTCGGTCTTCGGCTCCGCCACATTCCCTGTACCATTCCTCATCCCAGCTGGTGTACCCTCGCTCGCGTACGCAGCCGATGTCATCGTTCTTGGCACCGGAGCGAACGGTTTATCCGATGGAGATGGTGCAGTAGGCGACCCAGCGAGTTTGGGTGTCGGCGCGGTCATGCTCGGAAAGACCAACGCGTCTTTCGCGGGTGGTGCGTATCAGGAGTTTGAGTATATTACTGGTCAAGCACCGAGATGGTATAATGGCGCTATTTCCCAGCGCACGGATGTTCCTGAACTCTGGGCGGACTGGATGTACATGGCTCCTCCCTTCCTTGCGTATTACGCTGCAGACACTTATAACACTTCGCTCTTGCAGTCGGCTGTTGAGCAATGCGGGATGTATCGTCAGGCTCTCAAGACGAACTTGACGAGTGATGTGTCGTACGACGGCGTCTGGGAACATATCGTTGGTCCTCAAAGTGCTGATTTGGGTATTTGGGGTACTGGAAATGGCTGGGCTTCCGCAGGGATGACTCGTGTGTTGGCTACCGTGGTTAACGCACCTGGCTCAGTCACCTATGGTTGGAAAGATGAGGCTGTTAGTAACCTCACTTCGTGGATTGAAGAAATTGTCCAGGGAGCCATGGGTGCACCGATGGTTGATGGTCTCTTGAGGAACTATCTTAATGATACTTCCGGTGACGGCCATGGTTTCGGAGATATCTCCAGCTCGTCGCTTATCGCTTCTGTCGTCTACAGGTTAGTTCTTGCGTTATTGCCTGTTTGCAGAAACGAATTGCTCATTTTTCTGAATCATAGAATGGCCGTATTGCAACCTCAAACTTTCGATTCCAGCTACGTCTCATGGGCAGAAGCTATCCGAACCACTCTAGGTGGAAACGATTCGGCTGGCAACCCTCATGTTACAACGAATGGTACTGTTACCCCTGCTGGTACGCTATTTCCTGCCCCCCTTTTTACATCGTTTTTGCTCACTCGTTGTTCGATTGAATCCTCGCAGTCAACCCTCTGAACTGGTACGACACTACGCCTTACACCGCTGGCAGTCCTGAAGGCAACAACTTTGTTGTGTTGATGTATGCGGCCTGGAGAGACTGCATCATTGCCGGTGTTTGCTCACAATCATAAAACTTGCGTCGCGTTTTCTTGTCAAAAAAGACACTCGGGTTTCATGGTCCTGTTTCTCCTACATGGCTCGGCGAGAGGATCAGAGAAAAGGGTCCTCGACATGTTGAATATACTTTGTCGACTGCATACCTATAATACTGTTTATACCTGACGTCGAGTGTACATACACGTTGGCATTCTATTTATGTAGTATCTTCCTTTGTAGGATACCAAATGCGTTCTTTACCATTGCTCAAAACATTCACTCTTGGAGAAGATTGAACTCAACGTTCAACTTACAGCCTGCACAACCTTCGCATTTTCAACTGGCCCCCGTCTCAGCCCACCTCATTTCATGTATTCCTCTCTGATTATGATGAGCTCGAAGCAAATTTAAATATCTTTGAAGCTTGCAGCCTCAGAGAGCTCGTTAGGGGCTGTTACTTTGAGTGATCTTGCCGAATGATGGACGAAGGTGCCGAGCTTTTTGCCGAGGTCGACTACACCACTATAACTTGTACCACGCTCACCACGATGTCTGTACGTCGTATATCCTTCTCTCCTCTAATGCTCATTATCTGACTTTTGTACCAGACAGAAAAACTTGCTCGTGACATCTTCGGAGGCTCCGACTCTGAACTTTCGTCAGACGAGGATGAAGGTTACCCATCAGGTTCAGATCCAAACGATTTCATGCTAACTTGCTCTTTCGCTTTCGCCTTATACAGTTCATGACCGCCAAGTCGGCGCTGGAGCAGGCGCGACTGCCTACGAAGACGAGGACGACGGTGGCTCCGACTCTGAGGACGACTATCAAGAGAAGCCGGCTGCTGCGTCTGGAAGTCGCAAGAAGAAGAGTAAGAAGGCTGGAAAACGGAGAGGAGATGGTGGTGAAGATGGCGAAGACGGGAAAGGTGCACGGAAGAGAAAGAGGATGAGCTCGGGGACGAAGAAGACCAAGAAGAAGAGCGCATATGAAGATATTGATCTGAGTGAGCTTCCGCCTGAACAGGGTATGTGTGGTTTCATCAGGTCATGCAATTCGTTGGCGATGCATCCCTTGGCTTGAACCTGTTCTATTCTTATATGCTATGACACTGACACGTCGACAGCTAACAAAATCAAACTCGATATGCAACTCGAGGCTATCCTCAAAAACAAAAATCGTCCAGACCGAAGAAGAGAAAAAATAACGACGAAGTGCTAGATTCGTTCGCGGACGATGAGGTTGCAAGGTTAAGAGAGACGATGAACAATGCTGCAGACGAGGACGTCAAGTCAAAAGACTCGAAGATGCCTGCGACTGCCAAGCTGAGGTTCTTGGCTGAGGCTATGGAGACGTTGAGGAAGTGCGTATATATGATTCATTCATTCTTTTTGAATTCTCTAACGTCACACTTCCTATAGAGCTTCCCTCGCGCAATCGATCATCGACAACAACCTTCTTGACGCCGTCCGACGCTGGCTCGAACCCCTCCCCGACCGATCCCTCCCAGCTCTCAACATCCAACGCGAACTATTCGCCGCGCTCCGCAAAATGGAATTCATCGACTCCGCCGCCATCAAAGAAGCCAGACTGGGTCCCCTGGTTCTGTTCTACACTAAATGCCAAAGGGTCCAGCCGGACGTGAGACGTGTCGCAAACGAGCTGGTGAGCACTTGGAGTCGACCGATTATTAAACGGAGTGCGTCGTATAGGGATAGGGTGGTGCCTACGGTGAATGTGAACAGTATGGACGTCGATGACGCGATGGGTGGTGCTGGAGGTGCTCCAGGTCCGCAGTCCCAACAGTCGCAATACCGACCGGAGAAGCTGAACGCGATCTTGGCGAGGGCGAGGGAGGAAGATAAGAGGAGGATAAGGAAGAATGCGGTTAGTATCCCGCAGAGCTCTATCGGAACGTACACGGTCGCGCCCAGGAACAATGCTGGTCTGTCGAAGGTGAATGCGAGTGTGGATAATGATGTCGAGAGGAGAAAGAAGAATGCGGAGAGGTTGAGGAGTTTGACGAGGAAGGTTGCTGGGAAGTGATCATGACTCCCTGGTGGTGTTTTTATCTTTCGTTTTTTCCCAGAACTTCTATCTGTGGTGTAGAAGGGGTGTATAGATAACCAATTTATGGAATTCGTCGATCTTGCGCGTCGATCCCGCACTGTCGCTCCAAGATTGAAGATTCAGGCCGACCTGGGTGTTCTCTCTGGACTTTCCGTCCGATGCGGTATTCCAGATAATGATCTACTCATCATCCTTATAAAATGCAGACGAAAATGCAGACGAACACCTTGTTCTTGACTCAGGAATCGCAATGTCTACCTTGTCCTACAACCCTCAGCAGGAGCTCGTCGTAGATCCCTCGGGGATCGTTCCGATTCTGGACCACCAGCTCTTTGAACACGCTCAGCGCTTGAAGAATAAAGTTGTCATCATCACTGGTACGGTTCCCTCATTCTACTATTCTTGTACTAAGGATTTCACAGGTGCCGCCCATGGAATCGGCAAGGAAACTGCGATACGCTTCGCCTCTTTCGGGTGCGTCCAAACTCACAAGCACAGAGAAAGACTCAATATGAATATTAACAGCGCAAAAGTTGTGATTGGTGATCTTGACCGCGCAGCTTCTGAGAAGGTCGCAGCTGAGATCGTAGCTTCGGGAGGGTGAGTCTCTTTTCATTCATGCATGCTGCATGGTGCCTCTTCGTCGTCGTCGTTGACTGATTGTGATTCGTGATTCTTTGTCGTCTAGCCAAGCAGCTGCTCGGCAATGTAATGTCACTGTCTGGGAAGATCAAGTTGAACTGTACGAACTTGCAATGCAGAAATTCGGGTCGGTGGACGTAGTGGTGTGTTTATACCCTATTCTTTGATTTCACAATAGCATTTGTGTTGAACTTTTGAACTTGGTTCTTCAGGTGCCCAATGCTGGTATAGGAGAGCCTGGAAACTTTCTCGAGGTGAAGCTTGACCAGTCTGGAAAGCCTCAAAAGCCCAATCTCGCCACTGTCGAGATAAATTTGATTGGTGTTCTTCATAGTGAGCAATCCTTACGAACATCTGTCTCCGCACAACTAGTCGACTGACGCATCTTCCGTGTAATTATCCAGCTGTCCATCTTGCCGCACACTACCTCCTCAAATCCAACGATGCGACAAAAGGCAGTGAATCTCTGAAAGCAATAGTGCTCATCGGATCTATGGGTAATCTATCGTCTCACTATCCAATTCTGTCCTGGTCCTCTGACTTATATCCTTTTTTCTTCCGTGGAAGCATCCTGGCAAGCTCTTTCGGTCGCACCAACCTATACCGCTTCGAAACATGCTACGCTTGGACTGATGAGATCTCTAACATCGACCTTGGCCTTACGAGGTATTCGGATTGCGTGTATTACTCCTTTCTTCGCAGGTAGGTGTGCAAACTTGGATTATTCTATCGAGGTCGCGATTCATTCTGGATCTGAATGGTGATTGATTTTGGCATGAACAGATACAGGCATAGTACCTCCACGACTGAGAGTCATCTTGGCTGGATATCCTCTCACTACGGTTCCCCGCATCGCAGGTGCCATCGTCTATGCTGCGTCTGATCCAGATCCGGCGACAAACGGATCTGGGTACGTTCTGCCAGATGATGGACCTGTTCTTCGAGTTCCCAAGGAAGAATTCAAGATGGGCGTATATAAGGGGCTGGACGATAGATTGAAGTAAGTGGCATGGGGCTCATATGTCTTTCTCAGAGTCACTGATTGCGTTTTAAAGAAATTTGACAAAGACTGTCTATACAATAAGGCTGGCAAAAGACAGTGCAAAGCTATTCGTGAAACCTGTCCTTGCGATCATCGCTGTCATAGGCCTTGCCCGAGGAATTTGGTCGATGTCGTAGAAGAAGAAGAGTTAAAACTTAAGGATAGAGGATCTGTGCGCGATCTTGGTACGCAACATAGTAGAAAGGTGATTACATGATGATGATGATGTAAATGTGGGACAGGCCGACGGCTATGTACACGTTATGCAGGTTTCTAAAATTCTTCCTTTCAAGTCCCGTGTTGTATTCCATGAAAAACATGACCACATGAGTTTAGCCGCATCAGCCCTGGTTGAGTCTCAAGATCGCGAGCGGAGTAGTGTGATATTTGTGAGGATTTTCCACTCCATTCATTCTCTCTTCCCTCACCACCACTGACGCTAAACCATGTTCAATTCGTCCTCTGCAACTCAAGACGAATCCACACTCGCCAAACCTGCAGAATTGATCCCAATATTGGACGACCAGCTCTTTGAATACGCTGGGCGCTTGAAGGACAAGGTTGTCATCATCACCGGTACGGTTCTGCAACACATTCGAGCCTTTGAGTAGCTGGCTATATTTCACTTTCATTAGGTGCCGCTAATGGAATAGGAAAAGAGTCTGCTATGCGGTTTGCCTCCTTTGGGTGCATTTTGGGTTGACTGGGCCGTTAAATCAAGGCATTAACGTCATTTGCAGCGCCAAGGTCGTGATTGGTGACCTTGACCTCGTTGGTGCAGAGAAAACAGTGGCTGAAATCAAGGCATCGGGAGGGTGAGAGAATATGTTTCGTGTTTCTAGTTGTAGGCATCTTCGTTGACATGCCGATACATATAGACAAGCTGTTGCACGACGGTGCAATGTCACAGTTTGGGAAGACCAAGAAGAACTATACGAGCTCGCTATGAAGACGTTTGGCTCTGTGGATGTAGTGGTACGTTCAAACTCTTCATCCCACTGGGTCCATGATCAGACCAACAAGCTCTGCAGGTTCCTAATGCTGGTATAACCGAAACAGGAAACTTCCTTCAAGTCCAGTTCGACAAGTCAGGAAAGCCACAAAAGCCTAATCTTGCTACAATCCAAGTCAACCTAGTGGGCGTCTTATATAGTAAGGACACTGATCTTCTCTCGAGACGTGGTCCACTGTACTGACTGGCGACCAATTCACTGTACTAATTTAGCTGTTCATCTTGCCCAACACTATCTCCTAGTCGATTCCGATAATACTGCTCCAACTTTGAAAGCTATTGTCCTTATTGGATCTATGGGTGAGCTCGAAGCCTTTGTGTGATAGTTTCCCTTGTCAGCTCAATCTTTCATCTAAAAAGCATCGTGGCAAGGGATCCCGAATGCACCAAACTACAGCGCTGCAAAGCATGGTGTCTTAGGGTTGATGCGATCTCTAGAACCAGATATGACTCTACGAGGCATTCGGATCGCTTGCATTACTCCCTTTTTTGCAGGTGTGTAGGCCCTTGATGTTTTCAAGCCTATCGCTATATCTGGTTGCTGTTGTATTGGCTGTTGATGCTCGGAACAGATACAGGCATTGTAGATGCATCCGCGAGAGTTCTATTGGCTGGAATTCCTCTCACTCCAGTCCCTCGTATCGCAGGAGCCATCATCTATGCTGCGTCTCATCCTGATCCAGCCACCAGTGGATCCGGATACGCCTTGCCAGACGACGGACCGGTTTACCAAGTTCCCAAGGAGGTGTTCAAGATGGGTGTGTATAAGCTATTGGATTCTAGATTGAAGTGTGTATTTCCATACCTTTGACCTTGCGATGATTGACCACTTTCTTTAGGAATGTAGGAGGGATTGTCTATGTGGCCAGACTCATTAAGGACATTGCGAAACTGACTACGAAACCCCTCCTGGCGTCGGCTTTGGTTCTATGGCTTTCTCGGGCAATTTGGCAAAATCGCGTTCTGCTGCAAAAATCATTGGGACTATGATGTTCAAGCCTTTGGTCAATAGGGATTCGAAAATGACATACGGAAAGGATACCAGATCATTATGGGGAATTACAAAGTGCAAGTGTCTATCGTCTTTTTCTACCAGAGCGTTCGTGACATCATGATTCGTGTGTCTCAAAGTTGTGATTTGTAAAGAAAATACTTATGAACAACAGTGATCAGATTTATGTGGTCTTCACTACGTAGGAACGTTTACGACGTACGTGCAACTGAAGCTAGATTATCGACGTTCCATTCGAATGACCAACGTCCTGTACATGTACAAAACCTTCTAAGACGCTGCTCAACATGTCTAGAAGTTAGAATGGATGCTGGTAGAGTTCCTCACATGAACAGTATGTCAGTAAATGACTTGTCACAGATATAAGTTTTGAGGCAATTTGAAACACAACTTCCTACAACTTCCCGCAATCGTCTACAAGGTGAGTTTCTCGACTCCGGTATTTCTAAGCCTGAAGAACTTCAGTCTCGTCAGTTCTGTAAATCCCGTTTATGATTACGAGGTGCGTAGAAACTGAACCGTGAAGGCAGAGACTCACCTCTTGGCGACAGAAATCCCTCATCTCTTATCGGCATCACATCAGTTCTTAAGGCTGAGTAAATTTGAAAAGACTGGAGCTGAGAAGCTACAACAGTAGAGAGTGGCAGGAGCGTTCACCATATTATTGGTCATTGCCTTTACATAGCATTGCTCACAATATATCAAGCATCATTGAAGAGTCTCATATCGTTGTGATCGGTGGCCAAATTACAGAGGTCCATAGTAGTCCATAGTAGTCCATAATACATACTACATAGTGCGCCTTTTCCTATACTATATATTCAAAATATTGACCGCTCACCACCGTCGCCGTTGGGCCCTTATATATATATTCGACTCTCACCCGCTCTCACAGGCTACAGCCTCTTACACCAGCTTCGCTAGAAGAATCACTCATCTCGGATCAATGATTACTTCGTCGGAAGAATTTTGCACTCAAATAGTCCTCAGTCGATCCCGTTTGTCCCCTCCCCTCCCCTCCTCCCAAAAACTGCTGGCCGGTTATAACAAATCAGAACAATTACTCTATCGCTTCGCCTGTTTCAAGAAGATACATTTGCCTTTAAACTCTCACCTTTGCACTCACACCCCATCATCCTCGAAACAATGCGACTTCTTCAACCCGCGTTTGTCATACTTGCACTGTTTGCATGTGCAGTTCGTACTGCACCTCTCCAGAGAGTAAGTACATTGTCACTTGTGACAGTCTGCTGCAATTTATGCACTCAGTACCCATTACAAACAATATCGAACTGACGTTTTGTTTGTCGGATAGACTACGGAAGCGGAAGACTCGCACTCGGACACTACTAGTCATAGTGGTCTTAGCTATTATACTGAGGCAGAGTCACCCAGTGATCCACTATCCCGACCCGTTTTTCCGCCATGCCCTCTTCTGCCGAAGGATACTCAGCAAGGCAGCGCTGTGGGGCTTAAATGCCAAGAGGGCCCTCCTTACTACATTTCCATAGAAGCTGCAGGTCCTTCTACACGTCCAACCTATGAGGAACCCCCTTTTTCACAAAACTCTCGATCGAATCTTGAAAAACCCAACCAGGTGATGAAAATCATTGATGTGGTCTTTCAAGATCCATCGACTCTAGTATTCTCTCATCACAGAGTCGAAGAACCGAGTCCTCCGCATCATGTCCAACAAACTGTGTCCTTGATTCTGTTTGGTACTCCTGACTTTATCGATGTCATCCTATACTTGGGTCCATACCATGAGGGAGTCGCCGGGTTCTATTATCGTGAACACAAGTTTAATCCTGGTAAACGCGGCATTGCGCGAGGATATTCGTATTCACCATTGAACAATCCAACACAGGGAAAAGAGCCACTTGTCGATTTTCATGACCTATGGCATAGGCTCACTGCACTCTGGAACACGAAACATGCTCTTACGGCGGTAAGGCACCAGATTGTGAACTTGTTGAAGAACTTCTACTGATTATCGGTGTTATCTCTAGGAGAATTTAACAAGGCTGTCTGCCAGCACTCGCAGCAAACACCGTCAATCGTGATTCGAGGCTTACCTGCTTACCCGGGGGCTAGCGCCGTAGTACTACATGATGGTCTGCCAAGAATGATATGTGCCATGTGTACTTTTGTGTGCCGTCGCATTTCTTCCAGGACATAGGAGTTCGCGCATGTACTAGATATGATCATCACTGGTAGCCATTAAATATTGTTTCTCTGTACTTATATATTTTCCTTCGATTTCACCTGTACATGTGTTTGTCCTCGTAATTTTGAATGTGAGTAAGACTAGCAAAGAATCCTGTACTCAGTGGGTCGAGTTCATTCCAAATCAATGCCTGCAAAGGAATACATCCAAGGATACATTGATTTAGTCGCCCACTGCAGGGTTTTATCAAACTTCGTCTTTGTTCATATGTGTTTGTGGATCAGTGAAGCCATCATCGTCTCATCATCTCCGTGATCACTGAGATCGGTTCCATTTTCCTCCTATCTGAGCGGCGGCAGATGATCCTATGTAGGCCTGTAGAGGCCTGTGCTCGCTTGAGACAGCTTGAGACTGAAGGAAGAGCAGGAGGCCCGAGGAGGACACGACAGCCCTATGTTCGTTCGGGAAAGAAAACACATGGGCGCGAAGATATACTCTGGAGATATGCGAAGATAAGATACTTTATCGACGATGATTTCGCTTGAGAGTGAAGGCTGAGCAGGAGAACACATGGGCGTGGAGATATATTCTGGAGATATGCGAAGATAAGATACTTTATCGACGATGAGTTCGCAAAAGTTGAGCAGGAGAACACACTAGAACGCATGGGCATGGAGATAGATGGAGATGTGCGAAGATAGATATCATCGGCAACAACTCAGTGAAAATAATTGCCACAAACATGCACAAATATTTACCAGCCACGGACTCCCAGTGCATAAAAGACTCGAATGACAAGCCCGATTTCTTACCCCCCGCCCCATCGTATTATAAAAACTGCTGGCAGTTTTTACTTGCTCGGACACTCTTACCTTGACACCAACCAGTATCGCTAGGTATCACTTTTCTCACCATCGTTGTATGATACATCCTGATCCATCATCTCACCGCTAGACGATGAAATCAATGTTCTACCGCCTCCGATTCGTACACCTCATATTCGGTCTCGTTCTGATTGGTGCTGTGACTTCTGCACCGGTAGTGGATGCTGGGCTCGTGTCCGGGAGCCCAGCGACACAGGGCCCTAGTCACGCTGAATTATACACACCTAAGAAGAATAAGCATTTGGTCGGACATGAGGACGTTTACTCGGAAGAGTTGACGCCCGAGAAGGCTAAAGTGAGTGAACAAGTTCTGCTTTGAGTAAAGTTCATTCGATTCTACTATCACCATGTAGGAGGAATTTGCGGAATATATCAAGGAAGTCACTTCGACACCGGGATATATCCAAGGCCACATTTATTTCACTCCCCCACTGGTCGTACCCCGTCCAGAGGCGAAACTCTCGGGAACAGAGGCCGGTGTGAAAGAAGAGCAGGAATCGATGCTTAAAGTGTTGATGAAAGCACAGTCTCGAGATGATGTACATTGGGACAAGGCGGAGAAAGTGGCAAGTTTGTTGTATGACAAGCCACTGGAACCTGGGGTTAAATCGTTTAGTTACCGGGTTGATTGGGTGTATGATACTCCACCGAAACGTAACGGCTGCCTGGTACATGATGCTTCCCTGTTTGCTCAGGATAACGTCAAACTGCCGTGGTGTTTGTAGTACACGATCGCCAGTTTGCCATTGTAACCGTAAATGTACTATAGAAATTTGATATTTCTAGCTATATCATCTGTGATTCTGTGTCACGAATTTCGTGCTGATTCCTCCTGATTCCTCACTGAAGTTCAGAGACACCATTTTATGCACCCTCAGTGTCCCTAACCTAGTATCGGAATCATTCTCGAACCTTTTCGCAATGACTAGTACGTACATAGTAGATAATGCTTTCCATATTGCGAGAACATGGCAGAAATATCAACAGTTTCATTCGTT
Organism: Lentinula raphanica; assembly: GCA_027919835.1. Taxonomy (NCBI): domain Eukaryota; kingdom Fungi; phylum Basidiomycota; class Agaricomycetes; order Agaricales; family Omphalotaceae; genus Lentinula; species Lentinula raphanica. The sequence continues at coordinate 188,404 of JANVFP010000038.1, forward strand.
GAAGTAGGAAGAGTCTACCGAACAACTGCAACATTGAAGGCCGCCACAGTCTTCATCCTGATAAGTATGAGAACGTGAAGCACCGTAGTAATTCTTTGATGTCTAAGTGAATATGCAGTGCACCGTAGATCATCGTTATTTTGGCAGTAGGTTTGAAGTTACCGTGATTTCGGTCAAAAACTCGAATTAACGGTGAAATACTGAGGCAGCGATAGGAAATGACAGTAGGGATAGATATGTACGAAATGCAAAGCGATCAACAGCGAACGAAAGCGATGTGCAGTAGCAAGATATTGAAACGATTATCAACAACAGTTTTCAAAGCGACATATACATACTGAAGGAGAGATGTGCCATGTAGGAAGGGAAGAAGGTTTGAAAGATACGGTGGTGAGGATGGTGATGAAGAAATGGTTCAAACATAGCGGTGGTTTTTGAAATTGCAGTAAAAATGCGTGCAGTACGTTTTAACAAGCGACAAATGGGTTTTTGATCAAAAAATGCAAAAGCAAAATGCGAAGGGAAGTGTCGAAAACATTGGAGCGTAGAATCGAATGGCAAGATGAAACTCCAGCGCGTTCGAACCCGAAAGTAGACCATGGGCGATGCCTACTGACGGGTTACGGAAACACTAGATGGGCTATGATGAACTGTCCGAAGTGACGAGAGAGATGTCGATGAATGTGCCGAGGGCATACCGAAGCTTTTTCAAGAGTAGTGATTGATACGAGGATACGATACGAATGTATGGCGAGGCTTTATGGTATGCTGAATTATTGCTGGAGGACATGCATATACTGAAGTTCCTGATATAAGATTTGACCCGGAGTCAAGGTCGATACACGGCATAGGCGAGCAGCGGCCTGAGATTGGTGTTTTACGTCGTTAAGAAATTTTTGGCTCGAGGGCGTCGAATAAGATGATGAGCTGAGTGCAAGATGAATTGATGTTGATGTCGAGAGAATGCAAGTTCGATGCTTGGAATGAAGATGTTGATGTTGATGATAACAAGAGCAGAATGTCAAGAATAAAGCAAGATTTTGGTCGAACGCGTGTTTTTAATATCCATAGTAAGCACGCTAGAAGAATGCAGAGTGAGCCAGGTTTGTGAATTCGATGCGCTAGATAGCAAGGACTCACCATCCGATCACTAAGAAAGGCATAATCGGCACTTGTCAATCAACTTGACGGGCAATCAAGTAACAAATTATACTGACAACAACCAGATAACCTTTGAGCCCGTCTTACATCCCCTCAGAGTAACGATGTGTCCTCTGATGCAATCGTACAGAAGAGCTCGCTGTTCCCTATCGGCCTGTAAGCAGACGCACGTTAGAACTGACTTTACGAAAAAGGACAACAAGTACATACGGAGGGCAAGACGCTAGCGATGAGTTGACTTCCGGTGACGGAAAGCGCAAGGTCAACAACCATTGCGCGCCGAGAGGAGCTGCAATTTGCAAGGAATCAATATCTCGTATTCGGTTCCAAGCGAGTTGATAGGAACTACCTTTTAGCAGGCTCACACATGCGCTTGACAACCCTGTCGAGGGTTTCCTTACCACCTTCCTTCAGGGCCTTCGTAATTGACTTATACCCTTGCTCGTTCGTTGAATATTCCAACAGGCCGGCGATAAGATGGTCCAGAGTAAGTTGACGATGTTGGTCAGAACCATGCTCGAGGACTAAGAGAATTCGCGCTTAGCAACCGGGGGCAGATGTACACGAATGCTAACTTACTGTGCTGAACGCAGTAGCTACCCCATTGGTTCTTCGCGACCTCACTAAAGACAGAAGCACCTTGGTTTAGCAACTCGTCGATGATGCCGTCCTTAGCACTGTCTTCGAGGTTTTCGAACGCATGCTAAATTCGGTTTGATGAGTCGATAATGAACATGATATTGAGCTAAGATTATTCCTTACCTGGACGACCAGCGATCCCGTTTCATGGCAGGCAAGAGCAGCCCATTTACCCTTGAGGGACTTGTTGACACTAGGAGCATGATATGTCACTCGAACGACGAATGACAGATTGACATCCAAATAACTTACTATGTGAAGATGGGGGGAGCCGGAGGAGTCCAAGTTAGCTCCATGATCTGAGGTTCATGATCAGAAGCTGAAATGTTGGCAACGGTCTATGAATCGCTCTTACCTTGCTCCATACGTGACTGGCATGCTTGTTGACGAGAGTCTGCGCAGGGTCACCCAGAAGCAGCTCGGACACAATGAGAAGCCTGATATCCTCTTCACAATCGAGCGCTTTTTGAAGAACATGGCACCCATAGCAGTTAGTGGCCAGTTCGACGATGCGACCCCTACAGCAGGAAGGTTAGCACGGTTACTGGACTCAACAATATCTTGGCTGAAATACCTCATGCACGAGGCAATCTTCTTTCTCTCCTCGGCTGTAGAAGCAGCCTCTAGACAACGTTGAACAGCCCAGTTGCCAAACCTACCGATTGATAGTGTGAGAATGGTGGACACGAATTGCAGAAATCAGTGGGAACACGAACCTATGAGCCATCATCTCGAACCCTCGAGCGCAAATCGCATCTACGATCTTGGCGCGTTCGGCAACATCTGCAACTTTGAGCTTTTGTTGGAGAAAAATGCTTGCTTGTTGATCGGAGGACTTGATGATTCTGGACACAAACGAATGGTACGGAGGAGAGGAAGAAGGGTGAAGCAACGAAAGAAAGTTGATAGGCTGAGGATCCGACGATGAACGAACATGATCGGAGGAAGAAGGGACATCATTCAGTCTCAAGTCAGAGAAATCTCAAGTATCAACGAGCTTACCTCATGTGCGCCTTGTGGCGAAGAAGGTTCGCGTACGTGTCCCGCGTTTCCTGTCGAGGATTGGTGTCGGTTATGGTGACCATCGGCAGGCCCGATAGAGTGCTGCTGGTGATGCTGGTTTGTAGAAAAGCCGCTAGAGGAAGATGAGGCACTTGAACGTAACGAAGGAGGCGCGTGGATGGAATCTTCGATTCCACCACCACCACCACCGCCACCGCTAGACACAACGCCAGCATAAGTAGGAGTCGCGTCCATGGAAAGCCCTAAGCCGAAACCGTTGGGGGCACCAGAAGCATGGATACCAGAAGACAACGAGGAGGCCATAGTGTTGTGGGAAAGCAACGAGCCATCATCTGTGCGCAACCATTCCCCATTCGACGAGAGCTGTTGGAACTGTTGTTGAGGCTGATTATAGCTCATAGCAGACTGCGAAAGAAGCTGATGCGCGGGAATGACCTGTTGAGGAATATGCCAATCTCCAGACGACAGACTAGAACGGGAAGTACTGCCAGCCCCAAGAGCATCTCCGCGCTGGACCAGGTTAGTCTGCCCAAAGTTCTGGGCGGATAAAGCAGCATATAGAGGCTGATTCGGAAGGAGACCACCTTGAGGCGAAGAATGATAAAGAGCATACGAGTGAGCAGAAGGAAGGTTAGGAGCGGTAGGAGAAGATTGCTCGCTGACGTAGTTTTTGAAGATGGGCGAAGACGAAGCATTGGAAATGAGAGGGAAATTGGTGCTACTAGAGTTTGCAGCGGAGATCACGGTCTGTGACAGATAAGGTGGTGAATTGCTCGGACGCGTGGGAGACCCAGGCTCATCGAAGAGGAGGGACGGATGCGTCAAGAACGCAGGTCCCCGCGCCCCAGAAGCCATTATGTCGTAAGGAGATTGAAGCTGTTGCTTCAAGTTCACGTCGCTGCAGGGCCTCGTGGGAGAAAGGTCGGTCGGAGTAAGGAGTGCAGAAGAGATAGAGACTGGAGAGAAATCAGGAGAACCAGGAGACGTCTCAAAGTTGAGATTAGGTAGAGCTTTTTGATTGAGATGATAAGGGCCGGGAGAATTGAGATCCAGAGTGCGTAGGAGTTGTTCAACATGCTGATAGATAGTTGGTGTAAGCCATAAAAGTACGAAAACACAGATACGACGCATACATACCGTATGAGGTTCAAAATCAAGAGTCACATTCTTCCTACCGTCCCCGATCGCACCGACGGAAGCCATATTCTTGGGTGGCGAAGGACCAAAGACGTCTTCACGAGTGATCGCCGAGCATGGCACAGACGGTGTATGCTGAAGCTCAGAGCGAGTCGCCAGCTGTGTATCGGATTCGGCCACTCGAGAAAAAGAGTCCAGAGCCTTTGGCCACGTAGTGTCCAAGGGTTGCGGTTGAGGAGCCCAGATAGAAGCTAACGAACCTGCTCCAGACTGTCGAGGACGAGACAAAACCTGATCGTCGAACGCGGTGGAAGGAGCAGTGTCGGTAGACATTGTTAAGAACGTCGCCGACGATGATCTCGAGTTTTAGTAAGAGGAAGAAAAGTGAAGAAGGAGATGGTAGTGGTGGGGAGATGAGTTGCAAAACGCGGACAAAGCGTAATTTATACTGATAGAGGCAGCGACAAGCTTCTTTTCCATATCTGGAATTTGTGTTTGATTGTCCTGCCTACTTCGGGCAACTCACTACCCTTTTATAGTACCGGCCCCAAAATCTTTTACTGGAATCATTTTTGTGGTTGTATGCGCAATGACCCAGTAATTCTGTTGGCGAATTGTGTCCGAAAAAAAGACATGAGAGTTATAGTCTACGCCTAAGTTTGTTGAATGCTGGGCAGCAAGTTGGAAAATTATATAGTTTTCTACTTACCAGTAAAAGTCGTGCGCTACGAACGGTCTTAGGGTCTTGGAACCTATTTGCGCATTGACAGTCTACGATATCTACAGGCCCCAAGCTCAGAACGTTATCACAATGTAAATTGAGCTGACCATAGTCATACCTTTCTTCTCCAAGGGCCCTCCGAATAACAGATACCACAAAGTCCGCACACTGAACGAATTGAACAGTCAGACGGTGTCAGGTCTGAAGTATTTCTCGAACATTCACCGTCAGCCGTCACGGTCCATCAGACACTATCATCGTCACTATTTTTCAAGGCTAGCATATTGGATCCAGTAACGGGTCCCTTTTCCGAGCCCGACGAAGCCTAAAAAGTGAGGCGCATCAAGGAAAACCTCTGTCGCGCCGGAAAAGAGGGACAGTATGAAGCTATAAAGCGAGATATTCGGGAAATTGGAGGGCTTCCTGGTGGATCACACTTCTTGTATCATCGATGTCAGGTCCTGCCAGGTTACAAATGCCAATTAGTGCTACCTGTAAGGGCCGAATGGTAAAGCGAGCACGATGTTTTTCAAAGTTTTGGAATGTTCTGTCTCCGGTTCTGGTTATGAGTGAACTTGGAAAGTAGTTCAGGTTAAACACTAAGACGTACAGAGGGCATATGTTACTTACCAAGAAATCTCCTGGAAAAAAGACTTCGTCTACCGGAACCGATGTAAGTAGACAATCGCGAAGATCCTACCTTCTGGAATCACACTTCTTCTATGCTTCGACGATCATGAGCACCAATGGCAAGACGACCAATACGTTCTGAATTTCACTGCTTTCCATTTGCTGCACGTTCCACGAGGCACTCCCCTTATTTGCTGGCTGTTACACGAGGTTTCCTGTATGCCTAGGAATTCCTCATACAATATTGACAGATTTGTGACTTTTGGCTCACTATTTCTGCTGGGTTCGGCCGATAAGCAGCTTCAGTGCGTCAGTGAATTCTGTATCAAACTGAGGAGCAGAGTCATAGTACATCATCCCGAGAGCCACGACTGCTAGCGCGGCGACCGTATGACGTGAATGAGAGCCAAAAGACTCAAGAGAGCCAGACGAGAGCAACAGTGGAACAGCGGAGTACGAAACTTCTTTCAAACTCCGATCTGCCAACTTTGCGCTGAGGCAATTGAAATTCTGCAAATCTCATGTCTGTTTTATAACTGACACTGGCGTTCTGGTTACCCAATGCCTAACACTACTCATCTTCATCTAGAGTTGATATTCCATGCTATAGACGAGGCTTGAGCAACGAGTCTCTGCTCGAGGCTTCGAGCATTGATAACCTCGGTCGGAGGTCTTGTACTTACGATTTACTGAGGCCGAAGCCGAAAGGAAAACGTCAGCCGTTCCAACATATGCAACGGTACAACAACATACGGCCGCTCTCTCAAACGTTTCCATGCCGTAAATACTTCACCTTCATGGACGTTCATCTTCACGTCCTCCTCCACGGATTATGGGGGACGACGAAGCACCTCGAATCCGCTTCGCGCGTGTTCTCCGCCCGACATTGCCAAACAGACTCAAAACAACAAGCTCCCTCGGACCCAGAACTTGCGATTGCCGCAGAGTCTCAAGTCCGAATCCAGCTTCTTTCAATCGAGGCGAATCAAGGAAGCAAGACCTACGACGGAATCGACTGGAGTGCTGAACGAGCAGTGGAAGAGGTGTGGTGACAATGTTTACTATATGATTCTTCTACTACGCGCAGTCAGTCTGACTGGGGTACTTTAACTCATGCAGATACGCGAATCCATCCGCGAAATGTCTAGTAAAGGTGACCGCGTAGTCAAGTTTTCAATTACGGGGTATAGTCTCGGTGGTCTTTGTGCACGCTATGTTGTAGCGTAAGTGTCACTGTAAACGCCCTTTACTTACATCGGATTCGTACTCACGGCGATGTATGTACATAGCATCCTTTACGCTCAGCACTTTTTCGACTCCGTTCAGCCTGTGAACTTTGTCACATTTGCAACGCCGCATATAGGAATTCCACGGATAGAGGGATCCTTGTTTTCCAGAATTTCTCGGTACGTTGGTTCGAGGATGCTAGGAAGCACTGGAAAGCAATTGTATTGTCTTGATCGCTGGGCTGGGACGACGCGTCCGTTACTTGAAATAATGGCAGACAAAGGTCTGCGTAACTCTCTCCCCAGAATAGTGAACTTGGAAATGTTGACGAGCCTTTGTAGATCTCGTCTTTTGGAAAGCATTGAACGCGTTCCATAACATTGACATATACGCAAATGCGTGCGTATCGCTCCTTCTTGTCCTTGCAATTGACTGAACGAGTCATCCAGTATTCATGATAGAATGGTTCCATACCTCACAGGTGCTTTCGAACTTGCCGATCCATTCAAGGATCAGGAAGATAACCTTGATATGTGCGTCGAGTTTTGTATATCGTTCATCGCATGATATCAAACGCCCTCGCAGCAAATTCATCCCTGGTTATCAACCAATGATGGAATCCTGGACACCCAAGGATCAGAGCGAAGGCAAGACAAAGAGATCTCTTCCAGAGCGTTGGGAAGCTTTGAAACCTCTTCCCTTGATGGGGCCATTCATTCAGTGGGACTTCCCCTACAATCTGGTAAACTCGGTTGATTGTCGATGTTCTTCCCGGTTTCTGAAGTATTTTCTGTAGATAATCATGGCCTTGATGCCTATAATCCTCGCAATTCTAGTCGTGCTGGTGCCCATCATATTCGTTCTGAACACCCGCTCTTCCGAACAACGCGTTAGCATCCTCGAAAAGGCGTCTGCGTCTGCACAAGAGAGATTGGCACAGATGTTCGCCACTTTAGACTATGTCGGTCAAGACACGGAATCGACATTAGAACAAAAGTCCCAAGGAGTTTCAGAAGGCAGTCTTTCTGAGGTACAACGAAAGATGGTCGCGAACCTCAACAAGTTGTCAGTCAGAAAGCATCTAACGTGGATTCATCCTGTTCGCAACAGCCATGCAATCATCATTTGTCGAGAAGAGAAACAGTATGCTGGACATGGATTGGGCGAAGGCGTGCTTAGACATTGGGCGGATCATTTTGTTTCGTAGTAGAGGGTAGAAATAAAGCCGGGGAATTCGATACTACTACACTCGATAGCTGCTAATATAGAAGGTTCCGATTCTCACTGATATAAGCGACCGCGGACACCGTGACAGGAAGTTGGCGAAAATGCGAACTGGAATCTCATTCTAGTCTACCTCTCAACCAGCTCAACAAACCCTTCGTACCCTCCCTTTCCCAGATCCTCCTCGGAGGTACACGGAAACTACAGTCAAACAAAGCAGATCAACGAACTGAATCAAGAGAGTAAACTCGAAGTGTACTCACGCATTTCCATCAACCAAAAACACATCCAACGGCAACAACCCCAACTCTGCCGGCAACCTCCCGATATCATTATCCCTCAGATCCAACTCATCCAACTTCCATCCCGCAACGTCTCGATTGCCCTTGAACATCTCCGCCAAGCCCTGGAAACCGTCGAGCTCGGTGAGCTTGTTACCACGTAAGAGTAAGTGTTTGAGCCCCTTGCGGTGAGGAGCTTCGAGAATGAGCGCAGAGAGTGTGTCGGTTGTGAGTGCCGAGCTGGTTAGGGCGTTGTAGGAAAGATTGAGGAGGCGGAGGCTGGGGAAGAGGGATGCGAGGAGAGGAAGGAGGGGTTCGTTGGATCGGTTTGGGCTGCTGCCTTCTGGGGAAGGGTGGATCCGAGCGACGGAGACGGTGTCTGCGAAGTTACATCCTTCCAGGTCGAGCTCTTCGAGGTTGGGAAGGAGAGCTGACCCGTAGGAGGCTGGAAGGGTGAATGAACGGTCTGCGCGACGGTTGCTGAGGGTCAGAACCCGGAGAGTTAGTGCAAAAGATTGTGAAGCTATTTCGGCTAGAGGTGCAGAAGGAATCGGCACGGCAAAATCGTTGGGAGAGGATGTTCCGTTGAACTTGGATGAGGAAGGACTGAAGGAAAAGGCTCGAGAGTGGCTGATAGCTTTTGAAGGAGGAGATGATGCAGGCAAGGCTAAAGTGTTGGTAGCACGAGTGTAGTATTGAGAGCTTTCCAAAGATAGAGAGGATGACAACGATGCTTTATCTTTTTCCTTTTCGTTTTGTTCTGCAGCTAGGGCAGCGGCCCTTGCGCGTCTTCTTCCACCCTCTGTTAACAAGCCTTGTTCTGCCTCGATCTCCCAAGCTTCTTTAACGATTTCTGTTTTCGGTACAGGCTTTTTGGACACCGGAGACGAGCTCGATTCGGAGGAGCTCCCTGCAGCAGCAGCTGCCGCCTGGGCCCTCATTCTTCGTTTAGCACCTTCAGTGAGTTCAGCATCAACTTCCCAGGCTTCTTTTTCTGCTACCTTCGAGGTAGTGGCGGGCGTCCTGCTGCTCGAGCTTTTTGGACTCTCACCCCATGCAATACCCTCTTCCTGAACGAGTTTCGCAGCCCGGACTTTAGCTCTTCGCTCAGCCTCAATCTCCCACGCCTCGCGGACAACCTTTTTGCCAACAAGGACGCGTAAAACTCCTTCGGGTGGGTCCTCTGTGCTTAGATCAAAGCTGATTTCGCGATGTGGTTGTAGATTCTGTAAAGCGGTTTTAATGGCGTCTGGAGTAACCCGTGTTTGACCCAGATCGAGAATACGAAGTCTAGGGAAGGCGACTTTGGATGATGACAGAAGATTTTCGGGACAGGATTCGTCTCCGACATCAGCCTGCTCCATTCTGAGTTCTCTGAGATTCGAGAGGCTTGCTAGCTTCTTCAAAAGGGCGACTGAGTTACCGAGAGGGTTGGACGCGAGATTCAACTTGACAAGAGCGGTCGGGATCTCAGAGTCGATGGCCTCTGCAGATATTTGATTATGGGAAGCATCGAGATTGATCAGCTTTGGGAGGGGAACGGAGGAGCGAGATATGACGGGACCGAAGAATCCACCACTGGAGTTGTTATGCTTCTTACTGGACGAGAATGAGAATGGAGCATTAAAGGGTAATGAAGTGAATCGATTGTGGGAAAGATTGAGCACCGAGAGCTCTGGAAACGTAAAAAGGTTCGGAGGAAGAGAGCTCAGGGAGTTGTGCGAAAGGTCCAATGTTGTAAGGTTTGTCAAATCTCCAAATGATTTGGGAAGCGATGTTATCCGGTTATTGTGCAACTGCGAACAGATCCAGATCAGTATCTCACCCAGAGCGGTAGCTGAAGGAAAACGCACATCCAAGACTTTGAGTGATCCAAACAGGGATATCTCGTGCTGTATCTCAGCAATGTCGTTGCTCCATACTTTTAACGTCGTCAGATCCTGAGCTTCGAACCACGCCGGGTTATCGCGTTTCCCCCCGCGTCGTGCAGGGGTTGCTTCCGATGGTGGAAGCTTTGGCTCGTTCGGCACAGATTGAAGAGGGTCTGGCGTTACGCCCAAGTGTATTTCGAACAAAGCAGAAGGAATACAAGGTAAAGAACGTGCTGAGAGATTAACGACGCCTTGATGGGAGTACCTGAGTTTGTTCAGTACGACAAAGAATAATGATATCTTGACTCACCTGAGCTACGCCCTCTCTCTATTGTTTCTCGCACTGACCATCTACCAAGAGCGTCCTCCTCTTCGGCTGGAATGCCAGAAACAGAGGGTATCGCGTTTTCGAGGGACGAGAAGTCATCTAGAGGTGTATTCCGAGTTCTTTCTTGCGCTTTTTTGGCTTCTGCGCGTTTAAGCGCTATGGCTTCCTTGATACTCAAAGTCGGCACGGGCATAGGCGGGTCGTCCTTTATTGCAAGCTTAGAAGATGTAGGACCGTTGGAACGAGCTGTGGCAGACTTTGTGCGAACTCGTCCTGGTAACGGAGAAGAAGCAGGTTTCGTTTTCGACGGTGTGGCAGTCGGAGTCCTGGAACGGGGAGTTTGAGGTATACGTGACATTATGGCAAAAGGCAAAGGAGCAAAAAGCTCAGTCGGAGGAGGTCGAAGCAAAGTAGACACGGTCACGTGCATAGTTAATGCTTTAAAAATTCAAAACTCATCGCAGCTCAGCAAATAAGACTCGGAATCACTTTGGTACGTTCAAAGGAAAAATATATTTCAACGGAAAAATTGATTTCAGATACAGTATAATACAATCGTGTTTATTCTCCTATTCACATTCCTACAGCCGCACCTTCACTAGCACTGGGTCCGCAAACGCAATTTCCCTCAACAGAGGCTGCGACGCTTTGACTTCCGGAAGCAAGTCGGTTAGCATTCGAAGTAGTCGAAGTAGTCGAAGATATCTCGACGCCATTCGATGAGTTGGAACTAGTCTGGTTACCAGTCGAGTTAGCAATTTGAGGGCGGTTCAAAGTGTTGGTCGATTGAGAAACTTGAACGCGATTCGAAGGTGCGATATTGGCACCTTGTTGAGCAGCCTGGCTAGCGGTGCTAGCGACACCGATACGACCTGGAGAACCAGCAAGAGTACTGGGGTTCGCAGAGTCGGTGACTTCGAGACCGTTCAAAGATTCGGTTTGTCTGTCCACAGATTCGCTGGCGTCGACAGTAGCAGACCCAGCTGAGATAGCAGGCTGAACGGTTTCGGTGGCACCCACGCCGCCTGAAGAGGGACGAGTACTGTTCCTGTCACTGGGACCAGCGTTGCCAACAATGCCGACGACCGAACCAGTACTGGGGATCTGTCCGTTGGTAAGTCCGTTCAAGAGAGCAGCCTCATTACGGAGAGTCGAGACAGGAAGGGTTGACACAGAAGGGATCGATGCAGAAGGGATCGACGCAGAGGGGATTGACGCAGAGGGGATTGACGCAGAAGGGGCACGATTGAGGCCATTCAGTCTGTTTGCAACTGCCATGAGAGGTGGCAAGTCGTCGTTCTCAGTCAAATCCAAGTCGCCGCTGTTTCCAGAGTTCAGCAATGGAGCATCGGTAAAGCCGTTGATAATCATGTTCTGGCTTGCAGGGATCGGTAAAGGACCAACGCTCGGAATAGAGTCGGTAGTGACAGCACTGGGTTGATTGGCCTGTGTAATCTCTACACGGTCATTCTGAATGCGACTCGGTACGACAAGGGGAGCGGGTCCGTTGCCCTGAATACCGAGAACACCATTCTCCGTGGCGCCCGAAGCTGAAGAAGAAGTGGTGTTTTGAGCATTCGACGCCCCGTTGGTCTGAATGATCTGGACACGGCCATTTTGATTGGGACTGGGTGTAGAAAGGGTGGGGAGCCCGGTATCCTGAATACCGACAGCACCATCCTCCGCTACGCCTGAACCTGAAGCCGTGCTATTCTGGGCGTTGTTCTGAGAACTCGACGTCGTAAGAAGAACAGTGCCCTGGACATCACCAGTCGGACTTGAATTCGAAGCTGGATTCGAAGTAGAATTCGAAGTAGAATTCGAGGTAGAATTCGAAGACGAGTTTGAAGAAGCGCTTCCGAAAGGTTGAGCAAGCATTACACAGACGTTGTTATCTGGAGAGCAGTGCTTCTTGCCGTCTGCAACGGGTACGCCATCCTAGAGCGAAGAAGGCGGTCAAATCATATAATGCACGGGGGTATCATAACGACATACCAATGCACTCTGACATGTTCTGAGATAGGCCTCAAAGTCAGCAGAAGGAATCTGGGAAGGACGGAAATCTTGATATGTGGTGGGATCGTCGAGGTTGATCTTGGTGTATGGGACAGTGCAAAGTTGAGCGCCATTGATCAACGTACATTGGGGAAGACAAAGATTCTGAAGACGGTGTGTCAGCAACGTTCAAACAACGAAGCAGAGCGAGAAGGTCAGGCAAAAGACAGGGCTCTTCGCCGCGCACGACGGCGACGACGACAGACACGATCAAGACAGGACAGGACAAGAATATATGATTGACTTCATATAATCACGACAAGACAGGGCAAGTACAGGGCATGGACGGTCATAGGCACAGACCAAACAGAGAACGACTAGCCAGACGAGGCAACGTCGCAAGACATGAACGACTAGCCAGACGAGGCAGCGTCGCAAGACACGAAACGACTAGCCAGACGAGGCAACGTCGCAAGACACGAACAGCGGGCAAGAAACAGGCAGGGAATACCGACTCGCCTTTCCATCTAAGGGTTGAGGTTGAGGAGCGATGGGGCTTGCAAGAGCAGAGGCACCCACGAGAAGCGCAACGGGCAGGGACTTGGTGAAGGAAGGCATAATGAACGTGAAGGAGAATTGAAAGAATGACAGGCGACTAGAATATAGTCGAGATAGTAGATAGAGATGATGAGGGAGTAGGAAAGAGAACGAGCTGGGGCTGCTTGAGGTTGGAGGAAATCCAGTGGTGTATTTATACCTTTCGTCCGTATATGGTGTTCAGCACTTTTGTGAGATAGCCTTTTTTGGATGAGCGAATCAGAGATGGGCGAGTTTTTCGTTTATAGCGAGAGACATGACGTGTTTTCCTCGCTCAATGACAAGCCAAGACATACTTGCATCTTCTAGGCGAGGATTTTGGTAGGGCTCAACGTCAACCACGATCTCCTCGTCCAGCGAGAGTCGTCGTTCACGTCAACCTTGTAGTGGGTAGAGTCTAGGTTCCAGCCTTCTCTGACGCTCACTAGGTTGCCAGAGCGCTGGTGTATTAGAGAGAGGTTTCAATTGTTCTATTACAACGCAATAAATGAGTTAGTGGAACATACCAAACTCTTTGCATCTCCTGCATCAAACCTAGAATGTTGCGAACATCCAGGACCGAATATACAAAATATTGTTTTATTGGTCAAGAGAATAAGTTACGTTTCGGACTACAGGCGAACGACAAGAACTATGATAATCTGTTCGAAAATAAACGAGGTACGATAGTATGTTCTACGTATAGGCTACAGGGTTCGTGCAAGGAATTTACAGATGAAGAGTCGCTGGGGGAAGATAGGCTCCAATGATCAATTTGGTGGGCATCTGGTTCGTATCAATCTTGAGAGGCAAAGAGCTCGAAGCTTCGTGTTAGTCGTCGTAGCGACGAACCATAGAATAACACACCGCCATAGGAGGTGGGATGGGCAGAAGATCAAAAGTAAATGGCACAAAGCAGAAACGAAACGGAATAAATAGAACGAAAAAGAAATAAGACAAAAGAAGCAAGCGAGATTTACCATAGAGGTAGATATTGGCGGGAAGGACAGCATACATAGTATATAACACAAGAGCAAACGGATGTCCAAGTAGATCAGCATGAAACACGAGTCATTGTCATGAATGGAAGAGATAACTGGACACACAGCATTTCCGGAAACGCGCGGGCACGAAGTGATAGCATCTATAGTGCTACCCCCACTGATGGCCAACCTTGATCTTCCGTTTTCATGCTCTGGTTGGAGGGCCACCCATCAGTGTCCATCTGCATGCCATCATCTTTTGTGGAAGTGATAGGAATGGGCAACGACTTCGCAGGTGCACTATCTTGCAAGTTATTCGTGCCGTTGTTCGTTCGTGAACTGGATCTGGGACGCGCGCGATTGGGGTCGGATTGCTTAGAATTGGCTTTGGGAGACGTAAGGCCGGGAGGTAGCGTCCCGTTTTGCTCTAATGTGCGTTGACATTCGGCACCACCTTCTGAACGCACTGAGTAATGATTGATGAGATTACAAGAATGTGTAACGGTTTGAAAGTTGAACTCACGGTGTCTATTGAGAGCATCCATTCTTGCAAAAGGTTTTTGACAACCTTCGCAAGTGAAGGGGCGGTAATTGGTATGAAGCTGTTCATGGCGTTTACAGTCATGCTGGCGCGCGAAACCTTTGTTACACCCAGGCCAGTGACAAAGGAATGGTTTTTCTTCGTTGTGAGACCGAATATGCCCTGGTAAAAATAGTTATAACAACTGAAATGAACCACAGCTAAACAGCTCACCTTTCAGATTGAAACTTCTCGTGAACGTACTGCCACATCCGGGGACAGGACATATGAAAGTAGCTTCCTGTTTCCGCCTGTTATGACTAGCTTTTGCTGTTCGACCTGTGGTAACATTGGGTTTTGAAACTATTAACGGTACGTTAGTACCACCAACGGTAACCACGGACGGCAGAGGTTTCCCCGCAGATCCCGGGGAATGGAGTGGAGGCAGCGAAGGTAGGCCCATGGTGGGCATGTTGGGTGTACCACTACGAGAGGATGAATTGAGCCCACGAGATGGGGCCGCACCATTTAACAACCCAAAATCGAGGCTATCTGGAGGTGGAAGTTCGTTGTATCTTCCCCGTGGGGAGACATTGGGGGAGGGATATGGAGAAGCACGAAGAGAGCCTGAGATGCTGCCTGCATTCGAACCACCGTTCGACCCTGGGCCACCATTGAGTCCTAAACCAGATTCGAATCCTGAACCCCACGAGCCGACACCACGTTCACTGCGCGTGCCAGAAGACGCACGCCTTATGTGACCCATGGGTGGTCCCTGCCTACCAGGACCCATGTTGTTAGAAGAAAGACCCATCCCGGCACCAAGGTTGGGAAGAGCAGAACCTAAACCAAGTGATCCAATCTCGTAATTATTGCCTACGCCAGAGGAACCAGAGTAAGAATACGAATGACCGTGTCCTCGCGGAAGCAGAAACTGTGGCGTATGCGCTCGCTGTTCTTGTTGGTGCTGTATGAAGTCACCGTGGGCGCTGGGCGGGAAAAGTAAACCGTTGCCTTGTCCGCTCCCGATATTTGACTGTTGTCCTGTACCAGATTCGGCAACATTGATACCAGGCACGTTGCCGAACCTCAAATCTTCGGATCTAGACGCACGGACATGTCCACCTCCACGACCGTAAGAGTCGGATTTTGAACGCCGAAGTGAACTCGCCTCGACCGAGAGAAAAGCGGATCCAGCGCTGTTCTGGGGGGAGGTAGGAGAACCACCGAACGTGAAATTCGAGTTGAGTCGGCCAGAATTGGGGTTTGAAGAGTTCGGAGGCGAAACATCTGTCATATTGACTGTGGCGTCGTCCGCTATGGCAGAATCATCGAAAGACGTTAAACCTTGGTTATCCCAAGAGGGCTGTTCGAGCGATCCATCTGACTTCGACCGGATTCGAGGCATCGTACTTTCTGGAAAAAGGAAGGCATTGCTGTTGGACAATCGAGACGTTCCAGTCTGAGATGAAGAAGAGGAATAATTCTGATATTGACTTGCGGAAGTGTCCATACGAGAGTTGCTCTCAGTCGGATGAGGAGATGGTGTACGTCGTGGGTTCCAGGATTGAGTTTGACTACCCGGAAAAGGTGCTAGGTTGTTGTCTGAAAATTAGGATGAGTAAGAGTATGTAATGCAAGTCGTAACATCGAGAAGCATTCACCGTGTCTAAATGGCATACTGCTTTGATCTCCACCTGGATTGGTTACTGCTCCACCCCCGCTCACAGGCGTGGCAGGAACAATTCGAAGGGCTGGGCCTGCGCCGCCATCTCCATCATCCGGAGCATTGATGGTAGGAACTTCGTCATCGGGCATTAGCAACCTCGGGGGACTCTGAGGTTTGCCTGAAGCTCTTTGGGGCGACAGTGAGCGGGATTGAACATCGGCTGGAAACTGAGCCTGTCGTGGTGAATGTTCAGGTAAAGGCTCGTTTCCCCAAGCCGGCGAATGAAAGGACATTGTTTCGAATGACTGAGCAACGGACATATGCGGCGAACGTGTAATATGCTGAGCCTGCAGGTTCGGTGATAGATGTACTGGTTGCTGCTGATGATTGGATGAAACAGATGAAGCTCTAGAGCGAATGCCATCGTTCGCACTGCCATTCGATGAGCCTGGGGACGAGTAGTCACCATAAGTGCCCTGATAAGAAGACAGATAATCGTTGTCGTTGAACATCAGCAAAGAATTGCCTGTAGGGTTGTCGTATTCTGAAGGATCGTAACCAGGAGCACGTTGATTGCCTTCCGCACTCAGAAGACCAAAGCCTGCTGAAGAAGAATAGTCGAGATCGTCGTCAAAACTGAGCTCGCTGTGTGCGCTGAATGGAGAATTATTGTATGAAGATATATCAAGTTCTGCGCCTGTGAAAGACGGACTTTGTGTACCGCCGTTGTTGGCAAAAATTTCGTTGGTGTCGGGAATGACTTCGAAGGTGACAGGAGGAGAGGGAGGAGGATTGTTGAAATCACCAAGATCGTGTAAGAAAGGAGAGCCGTCAGAGCGAACGTCCATTATAGAGGTATTTCTTCGAGGGCTGCGTAGCGAAGGGGCTGTCCAAAGGCTGTGACATATTAAGTAAATTTCTCGTACAAACAATGTACAAACAACCTCGGCATCATCCGTGAAACGGACTCCGATGTACCAACTTGTACCAAACCCTAAAACTCCTCATCCCGTCTTCATTCTCTATCTCTATTCTCATTTAGCTCACAGACAACTTCGTATACTCCTCCCTTTCGAATGCCAGAATATTTTCTACATTCGTACATTTTAACATTAACAGTTTTGAATTTTTTGCTGAATTTTTCAGGTCAACTCTTTCTCCCGCTGGTGGAAACAATCAACAATGCACATGAAACGCCCGACCGGAGACCTGCATTCAAATTTCCAAAAGGTGAACGGAAGAGATGCAGTATACGGATCTCCACATCAAGATCGCAACACAACATGATCCTGATGATCCTCTGGAAACGTGATACAATCTCCTTCCTGCTGCCTTTTCCTCAGCGATACAGTGATTTGCAGCGGTTGAATACCTAGATTTAACACGGGCTGGCAGTGTAGCAGCGACTTATAAAATGTTGCAAATGCCACTTGAATGATGGGTCGATCCTCACGCTCTCAACTCCTACCGGTGTTCAGGAGGCGCTAATTAAGTATTAAAAACCATCATTCGTGCAACTTACCGAGAATGTTCGACCAGGATCAATCGAGGCGCCAGAATTTACACACAAACCTGGAAATCGTGTACATTCCCAAGTTGCAACTGAAAGCTGGAACTGAGGACTGATGTCGCGAGATGAGATGGTACCTAATATCCCTTCCTCGGCCTTTCTTACTATTCATTCTTCGAGCTCTCCACAGACAAATTCTCATCGAGGATATTCTCAAGTCAGGGGGGGCCGAAGACGATTCTAATTTCTTTAATCGGTCGAATACGTAGACTCAAACCCCTCCCGGGGATCGTATTCGAGCTCATGTAAGTTCCTTCATTTTCCGCAGGAACCACCAGAATTTTTGCCGACCGTTACAGCTAAGTAACTGATTCAGCTTCAAACATGTCGCAACTTTCCCTTAACTGCCGACCGCTCCCCTCTATGTACCTGTTTGTATCGAGCATGCTCTTAATCAGTACGTCCATCCTAATTCGATTTAGCAACTTGAATGTCGCTGGTTCTCGTGACCAGAAGATTGAAGCTCCAACCTACTGCTAATGTTATTAATTGGAAACAGAGAAAAGAGACGGTAGCCCATCCTAAGCTTCATTTGGACCACAATCTTCTCACCGACGAAGTCGGTACTTCATGTTTTCCGTCGTCGGCGAAACGCTCGAGCGACCTTTCAAAAGCCGATACCGAAAACCTCCAATGAGCATCCGAATGCATATGGCTTGTCGCAAAGGTGTACAGTTCATCCAAATGCAGAGGATACAACAGATTCCGACCTGTGGTTTCCTATGCTCAGTGTACGATATGGTTTCGGTGTCTTCGTCCTTCCTGAACTCACGATGATGTTTCTATGAAGAGAACTAGTGTCCCCATTCATCCGCAACTACCGCGGAATTGACCATCTCCAATCTTCAAGATGACCTATTAGTCCATATGCATCTGGGCTTGAATAAGGCTTCATAGGATTTGAAACCACTGGGGTGAGGCTCCCGGAATATGCTGAATTGCTCGCCCGGGTAGAATCCTGTAAAATCGCATGAAGCTCAAAGAAGAACGGTACGTTATGAATTATAGTAGACTGATGAAGGTATTCATCTGTCAGAGACTGGCTCATGTGTGGACATTAGACAGCAATCAAGGGGCTATGTTACATTATGCACATGCTCATAGTATGTATATGGTTATCGAGAAGCTTTCAGACCAAAAGATCCAACGTTCAGAGCTTGGTACATTTTCCGATCGACTTCCTACTACCAGAGGAATCATCCATCCTCTTCAGTTTTACATGTGCCAAGTTACGTCGGAATTTGGGGATGCATGGTACTACTATTACATAGGATCATCCCGGAATAGTTCAACAATTGTTCAAGTCATCGTAGGTGATCGCTCAGTCATCGCCATTGCATCGCCAGTGTACAGCTATTAGAGTGCAGCGCCTCGGTAATGATTGAGGTCATTTCAGTCAGAGTCTGCATCTGCATCTGACAGTACAGCTTTCGATTACCATAAGCACGAAGTTAGGCCTTTGAAGAGACATCGATTGAAGAGACGTCGAAATTGGTAATCCACGGTGTCTGACACACCGAAACGACATTTCATTGAATCATCCATTAATCAGCGCAACGCTAAGTCACTCTTGGAAGCGAAGCTCGAATCCTCTTTCACAATGAACTCGATCTCGCTATCAACTTGACTCATTAAATGCTGCACGTCATGCTGAGGAACCCATCCGAGTTTGCGAGCATTATTCCCATGGATAAGACAACTTTGAACAGCAGAGATCAGTGATACGAAGAAAGATATAACTAGAAACATCAACCTACCTCCCGGCAAGGGAAACGGGAACCATCCCCGCATCACAACCCAAAACCTTCCCCATTGCAATCAAATCATCATCAGTGGCAACGGGAAGCTCTTGAATAGTTTCGAGACTGTTCCGTTTTCGCAGAGCATTGACTATAGCAAGGGACAAGCTTCTCCAGCTGAAGGTTCCATTTTCGGAGAAATAGAAACCATCTCGTCCGTAAGGAGCTTGAAGGCGTATGAGGTTAGAGAGGAGAGTAGCATACAACTTCACTTGGTCATCGATATGCATGAGCGCCCATAACTTGAAAAGACGAATGTAGGCAATAGTAACAGAGTTGGATAGAAGGCAATGACATACCGTATCTGTTTGATCCACCTGATATAACTGTCCCAACGCTCTTGCCACCCGGACTAAAGCAACAATTTGGATAGAGATTTTGTTGCCAAACCCGGTACCGGTACCATCTTTCAATCAAGATATACCATAAGAAACAAGAAGTACGTTCGTCGTTCCAGTACTCACAGACCATGGGAGGAGCAACAATGTAAGCTCGGACACCCTTGCTCTCAGCAAAATCAATAATCTGATTGTTGAGCGATACGAACTGCAAAAAAGCATCGATATCATCATCACAGGTGAATGGCGGAACGAGAGCACAAACTTGTTTCATGACGGGATGACGAGTATCGAGTCCTGCCACCGTGTTGTATACATCCCCATCATCGTTCAAGAAGGAGGTCTGATCAACGCCAACATGGCTGGAGAACATCTTAGCTCCAGATGTCTGTTGGCAATTAAATTGTCTGCCTTACAGAAAAATGATGAGAAGACTCACATGAACGAAGTGAACAGGAACACCCAGCCTTTCCTTGACCGTGCACAATGCTTCTATGAAATGCTTCGCGACAGGGAAATGTCGAGCGTCCACGGTTTCAATCACGACAGACACTTCAGTTCTTGATCAGACGGATAATACCAAGAGCAGACACAACACACTTCCATACCGGAATTCTCGACCACGAGCCTCTTCATTTCTTCCGCGTCCTGGACATCACCGAGCAAAGGTACAACATTTTCGCCCAATTCAACCACCTCTTGCACTTGCTCCGGTTTGCGTACGAGAGTGAACAGTTTGATGTTTTGTGATTTCAAATCAAACTTATGGAGCAAGTATACCAGAAGGCTTCCACCTCTATCGATGTCTGTTCTGAGTCTGGATCGGATATGGAGAAATCAACGACGTACATGTATCCAGATGCGCCTGTGAGCAAAACAGACGTGGGTTCAGCCATCATCAAAGGAGTACAGATGAAGATCTTATAGTCAGTGGCTCTTCGATTGTGATGATTGAGCGAGAGAAAGCACGATTCTGCTGCAAGCAGTACTGAAGTGCTTCGATGAGAAGAGCAGAATAGAGGGGAGAAAGAAAGAAAGGAGCGAATAGGTGCAGGAGGGTGCAGGCGGCTTACAGATCAAGCGTTCACACGTTCAACGATCGCGATATTTTTATCAATTATTGCACAGGAAGGAAGGACCAATGTCTGCGTGTAGAACTCAGTCGACGCTCCCAGTGAGATTATTCTGCGCGATACCGGGATAAGCCCTGTACAAGCCCCATTTGCGTAAGTTTGAAAACGATACAACAGTAGATGTCGAAAGTATATCTGTAACAAAGGGTTCCATTGCCATTTCTGCAGAAGTGAATTCTAGGAGAACAGACATGGCATGAGCTACAATGAAGAAAAATGCACAGCTCGGAGAGCGCACCGTGAAGAGCAAAGAACATCGGGACGACCTGTGCTTCAGGGACAGGTGGTATGGACACTCCCGTTTTGAGGTTATCGATGCATTTGAATAACCTCGTCCTAACCCATCCTCTACTATCCTTCAACATCACTGAAACTGCATCAAACCACTCCTTCGCAGGTTCTTCTTGGTTCCCAAGTCCATGAGTGATCAACCCTCTGCTGGGATTCTTCGAGGCCAAGGAAGTGGTGAGTGGCGAGGTTCCAGAATCCAATACGAGTTCGCATGTTTGCCGGTCCAGAATGCTCAAACGTTTGACGAGATTCGCTTCACGAGGACTGCGATTGGCGCGAAGACGGGTATAAGATTCGTCGGAGAAAGTCTGAGTGTCATCGACATCGTATAGTGCGACCCAGCTAGGTATCTGAGAGTCCAAGGCGGAATAACGAGCACCGGTTTGAAAGGATTCGAGGTGATTCATGCGCAGAGGGACATGTTCGTTATTGTACCAGTCTGAGAGTTGGGCTGAATATGTTGCTCATAATCTCTGGTCAACGTTGACACTCACCTTGATACTCATCGACAGTCACAAGTTCTCCCGGTTCAGAATAGACTATCAAGAAACCCACAGGCATGTTGAGGAATGTGGAAAGAAATCAATTGTGGGACGGTTCAAATCCGAAATCATTGTAGTGGTACGGGAAGAACCCGATGAGAATTTCGTGTCAAAGCTGTATCCACCAAGGCAAATAAACAATGCGAATACTTGGAAGAAGGAACTACGACATTACGTGTCCGTACTACTACGAGTTACTACGTAGCTAGAACTTGAATGATATGTCGGCCTCCAACAAGGTTCAACTGCGTTCCGCTTGCATTTGTGTCTTTTCCATCGACGGAGACGGAGCCAACAACAGGGAGTGTGACTACACCATCAGTTCCGCTTGGTGTATCGATCGTCATGATAAAAGTGTTGTCTTCTGTAGTAGTCCAATTGACACCGAACCATCCCAGTCCTGTCTCGAATCCGCCTTCGGCAGCGGTCAACCCACTGAGCACAGGCGCAACAGACCATGTCGCGCCTTGAGGCGAGGTCAATGTTAAGCCCAATACATAAAAGACTAGGGAAAAAGTAGGCCCTGTGGACCACCCATGTGCGTGACTTGTGTAGGAATGGTCGAAGTCGTACCCTGCAGCGGAACGATAGCTGAAGAATTGTTAGAGCATGATAGCCACCCGTCAAACTGGAAGTAGTCACCCTAAAGAGCCATTCGCAGTGAATCCTTCTAACATCGTAGATTGTACCGATAGATTCGTATAGAGCATATACCCCCATTCGCGATGAAGTAGATCAAGTGCGCGTTCCCCTTGACCAGCAATGAAATGGGCCTGTAGCTGAGTTGCCCAAAATGATACCATGATGATCTTCGATGGTGCTGCGAAATAAGATACGCGCAACTTACCTCAAATCCACCAACGAATGGTATGATAGTATCATTCAATTCAGGACTCAATGGTCCTATTTCCGTCCAAAATTGCGTCAATCCTTGGCTGATTGCCTGGATTTGACTAGCATTATTCGTCAGGTTTAACAACACGGCGAGCGAGTTTCCATCTTGAGGATGCAAAGTCGACATCTCGTTATCTCTAAACAGACCCGCTGCTTCGTCCCATAGCAGATCGTTGAACGCTGCTTTAATGGTCGATGCATTGAATGTGTATGCTTCAGCAAGAGTAGTATTGCCCAAGGCTTCCGCCAATTCAGCGGCAGTAATCAATGTCTGATTTCGTCAAACGGAATCAGTCCATAATTCCGGGTTCAGATGAAAATACATCACCTCATACAGAAGGGCATTAGCTGCCACATTATGGCCTTGGCCGTCAACTCTTCCCCAATCATTGGCGAACGAATTTGGCACGTTCATCAACCCCGTGTCGTCAATTTGACTCTGCAGAAATGCTAGAGCATACGTATAGTTTCCCCACACCTGTTTGACAAAATCCAGGTCACCCGTGTAGAGGTATACACTATGGGTTCCGATTAACGACCAACAAATGTAGGTGTCACTGCCAACGGCGTTGATGGGCGGTCCAGAGTATTGTAGAGCGCCTGTGTCAGGATCCTGGGTTGAATACATGACCAGGAGCGAATTCTTGGAAGACTGGACGTCGAAAGTTGAGACCAGCTCGGTGTGAGTTGATATTCCCATATCACCAGGCCATACATTTCTGAGAAAAGTTCATGTTCTCCACATTCTGCAGCCTAATTGAACAGCTCACCTGTCTCGTTTGGCACCATCGACTAGAATGGTCCCGTCCACAGGCCCACCAGATGCATTGTTGGCCCAGCCTCCTAGTGAGCATTCATTCATGTACCACTCCACTCAGCAAAGTGTATTGTCTGACATACCCAATGCAGGACAAGGCTGTTGTCTGGCTTCATGAGAATCTATAGTATTCATCTGCACAGTATATGCTCCACCATACCACAATTTGGTCAAAAAATCTGGATCGTGAAAGTCGTCATCTTTGGCATAAAAGTACCCCGTATAAGCGCTGAGATCGTCAAATTGTGGCATAAACGTTGCGGTCAAAGTGACGTTCGAGATGGTCACAGATGAGTTTTCATTTGACACAATGGTGAGGAAGCGAAATCCTCCACGTTGATCTCCGATGGTTTGAGTGAACGTGCCGTTGTTTGAGGGAAGCGAGGGGACCGCCAGGACTCCGTCGAGGTCGTGAAAAGGGGACACAGTACAAGAATCATCCGAATCAAGAGGTGAAATGAACACCCTCGATTCTGTGAAAGAGAGCGATATCGCTGTAGAGCTGGCAGAATCGATTTGGAATGATAACCTGCCACCAACCTTGCACAAGACATCAGATAAGGCAACCCACAATTGATCTGTACTCACTTCTTGTCCAAAATCCAACACAACGTAAGAACCATTCCCGGTGGAAGTAGCACCCTCTGTAGACGACGTATTACCCAACAGGTTCTCAGCCCCAGCAACTTGCCCGACAGTCGTGTAGATAGAGTTTGGATTGAAAGTTCTAGATGACGGGGCAAAGTTGAATGCATCCCATGGTCCAGCTGGAGCCTTGGAGATTGTGAGTGTAGGAAGCAGAAGGACAATCGTCGAAAGAAAAGAAATACCCATTCTTGCCAATGATTGAGATGCTGTTGCTTCTCTTATAGAGGATTGGAGTAGAAGAACATGAATCATCATATGATGATACTGACTTCCGGATTTCCTATTGAGCATACGGTGAATGGATCATAAGACATTCGGGAGCAGGATGTCCGTGCGCGTGAGATAGGAATGCTGAGCGGATGAGCGGGGAGCAAAATCGAAGGATTAACTGCACGGAGAGTACCGCGAGTTGACTATATTCAAGATTCAAATTAGACGTTCCATATGCATATAGAATACAACAAAATGTAGATGCTGATTGTGATGTTAGTCCATGATACGGGCAAACAAGAAAGCATACGGCAATCCAGAAAACCAGATAAAAACCAAGACTCTTTCAATCTAAACTCTTGGAGGATCACATTCCCCTACCGGCGGCCCTCCAACTTCCGGCTCAATCATCAACTAAGAGCATTCAGTGAATCAGGGGGTTGTAAGGCAAAGAGAGAACACATACCTTGATAGTCTGTACGGTAGTGAAAGCAGCTGCTATCAAGCCAAACACAATCATAGCGATATCCGCAATCTTCTTCTTTCGTGTGTGCGCACAGGCTCTATAATGTAACATCGCAGGATAAACATAACACAAGGGAACACTAGGATAGATCCAATCAGAACTGAGTAACATGAAGAAAGCAATGGATGATGACGTACCACGCAAAGCAGCCAACGAAAGCGACAAACTTGTCCAAATCCTTAGCTCCTGCGAGCGAGACACCGGCAGTCACAATAACAGTAGCGAATCGGAAGAAATTCTTCATCCACTTGACGCGTGTGTCGGCCTTGCCACTACGAGTGAACAATCCATTCTCCATAATTCTTATGGCAGGGAATAGTTGAAGAGGGACAGATAGCAGGATGGCAAGAGAGTAGAAAAATTGCACCTGCGTCGCTCATGAGCAACCCAAAGGCCGGGAACATCAACCTGCTACTCACTACTTGAAGCATCCGACTTCCCGGGTGAACCTCATTGAGATTGACCAGCACAACAGTCTGGATATCCGAACCAAAAGTCAAATACGCTAGAACTCCGGCACCTCCGAACAGTACCAGCAGGAATGCCATAACTCCAGTCAGGACACGGGGGAACTTATGGGGCTCACGCATGGAATCGGCAATCGGCACAATAAGGCCTATCCCTTCGAAAGAAAAGACTGCCGTTCTGCAAGAGAATGTTCGTCAATCGATCTGGAAGGATGAAACAAAGCTTGGAGACTTACCCAACAAATAACGAAAAGTCCTTTGTGTTGAACAGTTGGACGTCTCGCGTGCCCCTGTCGATAACCAGCCCAATTTCACTCCCGAAGATGTAAAGTAGGCCGACTAAAATGAAAGCATCTGCGACCAACGCCGTTGTACTAAGCTTGACTATATCGCGTATAAGAGACAACGGGAGGAAGATGATGGCTTGGATGAGAATGAAATATCTAGTGACAGATCAACATGAGGTGGCTAGCGGGGCAGAGATAGTATTCTGAAGACATACTTCACAGGGACATATTGGACGCAATTGGTTACACTGCTAACGAACGCCTGGAGATTTTCGGAAACGAAGATCATGTAGGCACCGACAAAACCGATCTGTGACAGCACAATAGAGCTGAGAATCAGATGTCGCATCCATGGTCCATACAGAGCGCCACCAATATCTATAGACCAAACAATCAGCTCGGCTCAATCGACGATAAGTTACGCTCACATACCTCCAAAACTACCCGGAACAACTAACTTGGCACGAACGAGCAGAAGGAAGGAATGTAGCGAAATGACGGCGATGAAGATAAAAAGAAGGGAAGAGAAAAGTATGCCTCCGTTCATGAACCTATGCAAACGACATTAGGCACAGCAACGACTTGAAGAGAACCACAGCTCACGCCTTGCCCAGGAATAGAACACCGGTCCCCACGAATCCTTTCAATAGCTATAACGACATCGCATGTCAAAAGCTCGTCAACTGAGGAAAGATAACACAAACATACCATCAACACTGCTTGCCCTACAGTCGCATTGCCTGTGGACATGGATGCTGTCCGTCTTCTGGATCTAGAGCGAGATCTTGACATTCTTGGTTTACCGCCCAAGAGAGGTGAGGACTCAGTTGCAGGCAGATCGCCAAATCCAAGGGTTGGGGCATTGGAAGTTGACGGTTCGGGGTACAGACCCTCGAGATCATCTTCGTCCTTGTCTTCTTCTTCTTCTTCCAAGTCCTCTCCAGCCTATTTGATAAAAGAGAGTCAACCAAGAGTAAAGTCACGCTTTAGCTAACTCACGAAATGACCGAACAAGAAGAGGAAATCGATAAAGTTGTTTACGAACACTCTTGGTTCTTCGTTCCCGACCTCGTTGCTTGAGTGCATTAGGACGTAATTACGTCTAAAACCTCCAGGTTGATGTATGTGTTCGAAGGCAGGATCTGGGGCGGGTCGAGGGACAGCAGAGAAGGATGCTGAGCGAACACGACGAGCTTGTCGTTGAGCATTAAGATTCCATTTATATATATCGTGACTAGAGTGTGGTGGAGGTCATTACGAGTCAGTTTTCGGAAGGAGACACGTCGTGAAGAAGTTGGACGTACGTTACATCCGCACCAGGAGCAGCATATGGTACAGGGAAAGGTTCGCTATCTTCCCTAGCTATTCGCCCACTCCCAGAGGAACGTCTAGTATGCGAAACAACATCCGGTGTAGATGAGGGAGTGACTTCCTGTGCTTCTCTCCTTTCCCGTTCTCTCTCCTCCTTTGAAACCAAATGTCTCCTTAGTATCTTGGCCTTTTCTTCGTCAGGCAAATCATCCAAATCCACGGGTAAATTCAAGGGGCTATCGGTTCTACTCAACTCGGCCTGCTGTATCCTGGCCGCTGACTGGGAAGCCGGTGTGCCCTCTACATAAGGTGCAGAAGGTGCAGGAGATGATGTACGAAGAGGAATATTTGGAGGAGGTATTGAGAGACCAACAGGAGGTGTACCGGATGCGACTTGCGCTCTAAGAATTCTGAGGTCTGGTGTTCCAACAGGTGTAGCAGAGCGAGACTGAGAGTCTCGCCTGGGTATACCCAGTGGCTTCGAAGGGGTCGACATGAGAGTCAAAGCTAGAGTCTAACAAGCCACGGCTCCGGAACCACACCCGAGCTTTTCTCCTGGGGACACGTGGGAACTTTCATTTCCTTGCACCGATAAGTGCGACTTTCATTGTCAAGCTCAATTTCTTCTATATGCACGCAATTAGTTGTAATATTGGTACTACTAGTAAGGTGTAGTACCCTGAAATCAACCATACTCTGATTTGAAGCTAAAGAACATGTTCTTGTATTCAAGTCGGATTTCTACCATCTAAGGCAAGGCATTATTACTATGAGTTGACAGCTCTTTCAAGCTGCCACCGTGTTCCGAAGATATTCTATAGCACGCGTCAAATCCTGCTCAGCCTCGTCTGTATCTAGCCAAGACCAATGTTTGGTAGAGACCTGCAGCAGAAGATTCATCTGCTCTGGGGCCAACTCCTGCCCCATTCCCTTGATATTCTCGAATTCCGGTGTAAGCAGCTGGACATAATGTCCTTGGACGTGCGAATCGTGCTGGATCTTATTCGCTGTAGGCAGTCGGACCAGATTGTACGCTTCGAGTACACGAAGCCAGTTCTCAGGGCTAGCTTCCGAGAACAGTCGGCCTAAGACATAAGCGTCCTGGACATGATAGTGGTAAACTTTGTATCGGAGTGTTTTGTAACAAATATAACGCACCTCTATGGCTTGTCCTCCACCTGCACCAAGGAAAGGAGTCATACCGTGCGCGGCGTCACCGATTAACGCAATTCGGCGTGTAATATAAGTCTTCAACGGATGCAATTCTCTGAGAACATAGCAAACTGGATTTTCCATCTTCTGTTGATAAACACATCAACATCCTCGTCGATGAAAATGACCGCAGTGGGCATGGTACTCACTTCGAGAAGCTGCACCACTTCTGTCTCCCAGCCCTTAAAGTGATCAACCACCTCCTTTGTAGTCGCTTTCCTGACTTCGGGCCCTGGAAGCGGTTTGTCCTCATTCTCAGGTATCGTCACACAAGCTGCAACGTTAATGAAACGTCCATGGCTGATGGGATAGGATACAATATACTGGATTGAATGCCAGACACAAAATTCAGTTTGTTGTTTTTGTGTGTCTCTTCCAATGCACTTGCCTGGCTTTTACCGCAGAGCTGTGTAAGATTTGATGAGATTTCAACAAAAATTGAGAAATATGAAAGAGGCGTACAACTGAGGGATGTTCTAAACAGCTGTGATTCGGAGCCACTTTGGCAAGATTCTCCTTAGGAATCAAGTATCTGTACACATCTGTCCCAGTGTAGGAGGGTCCTTCGTTGGAGATGCAATTTCGCACTACGGACTTGATACCGTCTCCAGCAATAAGTATATCACAAGTAGCCTCAGACTCGTCCTTGAAAATCAATTTAACCGAGTCTTGCGCTTCTTCGCATCGTTTCAGCTGGTGCGAAAGATGAACGGTAACGAAATCCGGAACATGCTTCAACAATAACTGTTGAATTTCTTGACGATGAAAATAACGCCCACCACCTGCGATTTGGAAAGCTCCCCACTATTTGTGAGATCGAACACTGAAATCGCATACCTTTCGAATATAAGTTGTAGAAATTGAATCCGTCTGCACGATCACTGAGTCGATACTGGAAGGCTAGCTCTGCGGAGAGATGAGCCAGCGTATGATCAACATCTATGCAGCTGCTATGAACACTGATCAGCCTTACTTTGTTTGTCCAACTCTTCCGGTTCCTCGTTGATTACTTTGAGTAGATCCTCCTTCAGACCCAAAGATTCGAGAATCTCTTGTCCACGTTGCCATAAGGTGATCCCAGCCCCAATTTCACTTATTTCATGTGCTTGCTCGTAAATATCCACTTGAATATTGCGACAATCTTTGAGTGCAACAGCAAGGGTCAAACCGCTGATGCCTCCTCCACTTTAGACGTGTTGTCAATCAGTGTTGAAAGATGCTAGGATGTTAGGAGCGGACTCACACTATCGCCAAACGAAGCTTAGAAGATGCCATGGAGAGTCTGCTATGAATATGATGAAGATACCAGGGCAATGAGGAGTGGTTTTATAGTTCTTCTTGTAGCGCACCCTCTCACGGTCGATGTCCAATTTTACCGCTGTTTGTTGAATTCAGAGTCATAACTCATGACGAGATACCATGAGTCTCTATCAGTATCAAAGTTGAAATCTTCATCATATGGCTTCATGTCGCTTTCGCAAAACCAATGAAAACGTTCATATCGGATAAACAGGGCCATATTATTGACGATTTGGCAAGTAAGCAGCTATGAGCAGACGCAAGCGTCTACGAGCCAGTTCCTATTAACCGTTGATTGAACGAGTAGAAGATACGAAAGCCGAATGAGATATCAGAGGAAATGACATACTGGAAAAAGGATTGAACTGCGCCACAGAGTAGTTTCGGTCCCAGTCGGAATAATTTTCTCACGGGTTGCTTTACTTCGCACTCTCAGAACCTGTCACCTTGGGCCAACATTCAACTTCAAATGTCACAAAATCGCAATGGACCGCTCAGCTTGGCGCAAGCGGTATCATCTGCGAAGGCATTTCAGGCTGAAGCTGGTCCTTCAAGGGCAGCAGGTACAAATCCTAACAGCTTCAAAGCTCCTGCGCATAAACATGCCCATCATCTTCATTCTATTCCTCCTAGAGAGAAGAGTACACGTACACTGATCATTGATCATATGCTATGGGCTCATGGTGCGGTACTCACTATACGAGCAATTCTCATCTACTTACTAGATCTCACTTATCCAGGACGAACGCGTTTCGCCCAGGCTCGAGCTGAACTGGGTATGACAGATCGCACCGGTGGACCCACCTCTTCCAATTATGCTCACCGCAGGAGGCCAGAGAACTTTGAAGAGGATGATGAGGCTGGAAGCGATGGAGAACCTGTTTCAACACTGAAAGCTAGACGAGAGCCAGATGATAGTGAAGAAGCTCGACTTCATGTCCAAGATCTACAGCTTGCCCGTAGCCTTCGTCTGCGTGCCGAAGGCTTAGAAAAAGTCATCAACTCGATGCTTGTCCAACCTCCGCCCGTCCATCTACACTTTGAAGATGATTTCTTCGTAGATCCAAATCAGCACCTTCTTCCGAATGGTGTTCGCCTCAGGCTCGCTCTTGGAACACTTGTCAATGATTTCTTTGCTCGACAGGCACCTCCGCCTCCTTTTCGGCATAAGAGATTTGCCACCGCCAGTATATCTGCCAGTTCACCTTTGACAACTAACACCTCCGATTCTTCAACGATTTCTGCTGGGCTGCTCCCGCCTGCTCTCAATGTACTGGTCCCAGTATCTGCCTATGGAGAACGGAAGGCTGAAAAGAGGGCTAGAAGGCGCGCGCTAAAGGAGCAAGCGTCTGCGTCCACTCATGGATCTGATGGCACTTCACATTCAATACCGATCTCCCAGCTTCCATCTGCATCTTCGTCTTTAAACCTTCCAACCCGTACGCGCTCTTTGTATTCAGCTGGGACAGATCCAGAGACAGCCAATTCGCCCCCTGCTTTCAGATGTCCCCGACATCTTCATACGGGATGTGAAATATGTGTCGAAGCTAAAGAGGAATTCTCTGTCAAAGGTGCTGGACTCGGTAAAGGCAAAGCAAGAGACAGAGCAAGATCCTCCAGTAGCTTCTCTGCACCATCATGGCCTTCCACTTCTTCCTCTACCGGAATGGGCTTGTCTTCAGGTCAAAAAGTCACACCGATCGGAATCGCTCCAGATGGTGGAGGAATCTCCGGCTATCAGGACCCCTCGGTCGCGGGTGGGTGTAGTGTGGGTGTAGGAGAGGGACTGCTGAAACCTTCAATCAATGGTAGTGCGCTTCGTAGACGGACAGCATCTCCATATACTCGACGCTCCAGTCGAGGAGGAGGAGGAGAAACCGAGGCCGATTCTACCGGTTCCGGGTACACAAAACTGAGCGAGCTGTTGCCGAGGTTTCTTCGACTTTCTGCACTGGCATCGACAGAGTTGGGTCGAGAAGTGAGGGAAGGAAGAGAAGGCAAGGATGTAGACGAGCTCAAAACGTCTACTAGTAGTGGAAGCTCTAGTGGAAACTCTACAATCAAACAAGGAGTTGGCGGTAACCACCTTACAGCCCTCGCTCCCTCCCGCGAATGGTACCATCTTCTGGCAGGGATTCTTACCCGTGCTGCTTTACAAGGATATCTTACTGCGGGCTGGAGAGGGGTGAATGCCGTTGAGTGTCTCATGGGTGTCGGTCTAGGGATTGATGCATCAGGCTTCCAGAAGACGTCGGATGGAAGAAGGCCTAGTATCGTCGAATCCGCTTCAGACTCACAAAGGGAGCCTTCCCCGTCATCCTCTACGGACGATCCCGATACAGAGGCCCGATTTGAAGCTGAGACCGACATTCTCGCCGAGGATGAAGATTTGTTCAAAGAGTTTGATCCAGACGAGTTACCATCCCTGCAGCAAGCTGTCGCCATACTATTTCCTTCACTTGGACTCATTGGACATGTTGAAGATGAAGATAGTACTTCAGTGGGAGATTCACGCAATGACAGTGGTTCGAATAAAACGCAAACAAAACGACGAAAAAGGCAGCCAAATGCCGCTGAAGCTGAGTTCGCGAACGAGATGAACGAAAGATTGAGAAGTGTAAGAAAGTCAAAACTTCTAAAACAGGTCTTCATCTTAAGTGTTGCTGTAGTTCCTCGAGATACCAGAGTCGACGCCAGACCTCTCAACGCATATGGAAGATCTTGCGTGGACGTACCCAGCAGAGCCAGTAGAACGGGCAGCAGTCAGATTCTGCGAAGCTATCGCTGGCTGGCGAGGGAAACCTGAGCTAGAAGGGGTGAGATCATTCGTCATCTCGTCTGATTGTATCTCATCATACGACTTCTGCAGTACAAGAAGAAGCCCCCTAGAACATGGCCTTCTATGCACTCAAACGATCGAGCTGGAAGTTCTAATCTGGCTTCTACTCCTCTAACTATGGAATCTCTTGTTCATTCAAATCCCGCAACACCCACGTTGTCACATCCTCAGCCGGCAAGCCAGGCTTCCGTGCCATCTACTTCAGCGTCAAAGAAGCCTTCCATTGATGTATACTTCATTCAACCCGATAGCCCCCTTGCGGTCACCTCTCAAAACGCTCGCGAAAATCACGCAACGAATGTATCCCCGCGCGAGAATTTCAACGCGACCTTGTACAATAATACACCAACGATGAGTTCACTTCCTCGACTGGATACCCACCCACGAGGACAACCTTTTTCCGCGCCAACTGCCGCGCCGATGTATTCCACTCCTTCACAGGCTCGCCCTCAACCGCGGCCAAATTCATATCCACAGTCTTATATCGGTCCTTCCACGCAATACTCTGGACGGCCTGCCCTTAGTCCGAGATCTACATCCAGCTCTAGTTCGAGTCATAGCCACATTCTACCCTCATCTTCGTCAGGTCCATACTCTTACTATTCATCACAGGGGATGTCTTCCTCACAATCGATTCATCAATCTTCCGCTTCCGGAATGGCACAACAACATACCCCTAGTTCCGTCGAACAACAGATTCCAGTGTGGAATGCTGCTACAGGAGCTTGGATGCCACTATCATCAACTTCTTCTCAGGACATCAATCAAGGTTCTACCGCAGAGGCCACCTCTAACAAACGTACACGCTCACCTGAGCGTGGACAAGGTATGGCTCCCAGTTCCAAGAGAGCGAGATGAGCCGTGCTTCTTTCAATCACTTTCTATATTTTATACCTAACATGAGTTTGTATTTTTAGTGGTATGTTTTTTGGGTCTTGTATGTACTGCATATGATTTTTTTTCTTGCATTCTGTATTTTTCTTGCCTTTTGTTGTTGTCGTTTTGAATTGTTTCTCTCCGCTTCCCACCTGAAGGACTCCGTTGTTCGTAAATTATTGAACAAGTGTTTATCTATATCGCGAAACCTACCTATGGCTGCTGGTGCAGTTCCGACTGCAGCTCTCATTTTTTGCTGCCGAATGACCTCTGGCCTTCAAAGAACTCAACGAGGGTTCTCCAGGCGCCCGAACTATGTGTGGTCAAACTTTGTCACACATTGAGATTGTTGAAGGTACCATATAAGAAACAAAGCCATTACTTATTACGTGTTGAGAGTACATTGCAGATGTCCGGCGTATGGATTTGAGTGAATCTCTTCCCGAGGGAAATTCTGCATGGATGGGGCAGTTTTGTCGGATGTACGTTCAAGATGGGAGGGAATAGCACAACGTGGATTTGAATTTCGGGATCCAATATAGCTTTGAAAATTCCCTGCATCCCCGTTAGCACTGTAAATACAGATGGAATTCGCCTGCCTGTACTTACTGATAGTGAATGATCCATGCTGCCACCTAGAAAACAATAGATGGAGCAGTTTATGCGGTCCAGTTCTATCGCGGTTTGTGTTTGATGCTTCATTAGCTTGATGATCCTGCACGGAATTCCGCCTCGGGAACGATACTGCATTCATGAAAATGAGAGAGCTGGATGAGTTTAGGATGCCGACCCTTGCCGGACACTGATTATCGGAATATGATATCGGCAATGAGACCGGACCGACGGTCTAGATTTAGATGCCGAAGCATGCCGAAATAGCATAAGGGTGACCGGAGTCCCAAGGCACAGGGGTTTTTCATCAAAGGACATCAGTCAGCCATTTCAACTTGCCACATCGTTCATCTTTTTTCTTTTCCCTTGTGTTCCTGACGAGTACATAACAAGTCAAGTCTGAAAGAAAGGGCTGTACCTTGTTCCTGCTTTTTCTCCAAGAATCATTTGTTCCTAGTTCTCGAGAGCTCCACTACGCCTAGCTGTCGACGCTGTACACTCTCGTACCTGAAGAAGGGGATCCTGTTTGTTGAATGGATTCTAACGCCAATAACAACCCCCTCGACTCCCCTGAAGCCAACTCGGACTCCAAGATGGCTGTTACATCCGCTGCCTCTGCCGTCAATCCTTCTTCCGATGCTTCCATTGCGACGACGACCAAACGTTCACGTCCTACTCCCTCAAAAACCTTTCAATGTCGCAACTATGGCGACTGTCGGATGGTCTTTTCTCGCTCTGAACATCTTGCAAGGCACATTAGGAAACATACTGGAGAACGGCCGTTTACTTGTCACTGTGGAAAGAACTTTAGTCGGTGAGTCCCTTTTCTCGTAAACCTGCTCCTTTTTGCTTACCGGCTGTAGTCTCGATAACCTTCGCCAGCATGCTCAGACAGTACATGCCGACAAAGCTGACCAGAACGAACGCATGATGCGTGAACTCGGTCGAGTGCATGCTACTATGGCTGCCGCAAACAAGCAAGCTGCTCAGGCAGCTGGAACCACGCCTGTTCGCAATTCTCGGGGCTCTCAAGATTCTTCTGGCAACAACCCTCGTTCAGGTCGTTCGAGAGCAAGACCTGGGACATCCACAGGATACGAGGGTGCTGGTGGATCCGATGGTGCGACTTACATGTCATGCTGTTGGTTCAAGTCGGGACTGATCATTTTATAGCTATGTATCCTGGATTAGCATTGCCCGCCAATCAACTCAATCTCATTGGGTATCCTGATCTTCCCGATCCGTATCTTGTACGGAAAAAGGAGCAGCACGAAGATGGTTAGTCTCATCGTATCTTGATCACGGTTATCCTTTCTAAATGCCTCTGCCTTTGACCATGTAGGTTCCATCGACGGCGAGAACGGAAATGCAGGTAAGCTGACGTTCTGTAGCATGCTCTTGCCCTCGTTTTACCATCCCTTCTTACTCGATTTGAGCCATTTCTGGAAAAACACTCTTCAATTTGTCTCGGCTTGCTAATATGCATGTTTCTCGTTGTAGGCCCCTACTCGCGAACGGAAAACAATTCTAACGGTGGGTATAATCGTTTCCACACCCATCTTCATCATCCCTACAATAGTTATCCTTATAATTCATACAATTCTATTACTTCTTCTCCTCCCGCCCCTTATCCACATCGCTCCACCTCCACGCATGGCTACACCGGCCCTCCGACTGCCTCTTCCCCGTCATTATCTGCTTCGTCTTCACCCTCGCCCGTGCAAGATATCGACTCCTCGTCATCGTACAATGGCACTAGTGGTAACAATTTCCCATATGACCACCTCACGCGTTTACCACTTGGTTCTGCAAGTGTCAGCGTGCCTTATCTTCCAATCGCGATGACTCAGAGTCCAGTTTCGGAAATGCCTCCTCCAATCACCATGGAACTCTCCGGACCTGGTGGTCGTACACTTGCCTCTCGCACCTCGCATCCCCATCTGCAGCACTTACATATCCAACCTCCAGTACATCCTTCACATCCCGGAAGTCCTTTCCAATCTCCACCTCTCTCAGCATCGCATTCGGGCTCGAGTGCAAGCGGCAGTGGAAGTGGGGGATACTTTCCGCTGGTGCACGTTGATTCTAATGAGCGTCATCGCCCTTCACATCATCAACATCAACAACAGCAGTCGGCATCAGTACCTACTTCCCCATTCGAGGCTACATTTCAAACTAACAATGCGGGTGTGAATGGCTACGGGCATGCTTATCCACAACAACCGCATCGCTTACCCAGCCAGGGATATCCCCCTTCATCTGCCTGGGCTACTCAAGGAGTCATTCCCGGTGCAGGCGGTCCTGGAGGTGGCTCCAGCAATGGATATTGGGCTTAACGTTCTTCTTCATTTTCTTCGATTTTCTCACTTTTTGGTTTTCCGCGTTCATTCTTTTCTTCCTCCGTTCTTTTCAACTTCGTTCTTTCCATTTCTGGTTCATCTTCGGGATCCTTCGCTTTCAAATGGGTTATATGTATCTATAATCTTACTACTTTGGTACACGTTTACTTATATTCCGCGTTATAACCTCCTCTATCATCCATCTTGTTGTGAATTTATTTTTTATATATATCTTGATATTCTCATGGTTCTTGTTGTTCTGCATAGTGTCTGTGTTACATATCCCCCGTCCTCCTCTCATTCCTTGCAATCTCATATATATGGTTACCAATCTATCGCGTTACGTGCGTGTATCATCTCCATCTACAATGCCCATCTTGTAGTCTTGCAGGCTTTTCAGCTACGTCTATCGATATCTTGTACTCTAACTTTCATTCATTTTCATTATGGTTCCCTACCCTTTCACTCGCTACATTGACATTCGCTATATCCTTCCCCTCCTTTGCTTCTTGTCTTCAGCCGCCGCACTGCCTTTGCCTGCTCACACGTTGATGGAATATGCTGACATCGGGGTGAGTCGTCCGATCCCGTCCTCCCTCTCCGATCCCTCTCCCTCCACATCATCTTACGACAATGACCTTTCAATTTTGTCTTTTTACGAGTCTTCTCACCCTTTCTGGAACTGGCTTGTTGATGAACTTCTCTTCATTTCCCCGCTCTCTCTCTCTTTTTAATGTACATGTTCTGGCTCGTTCTTCATTTAGGGAGGAGGGGCGAGGACGCCGGACTCTGGTCAGCCCAGCAACCAAAAGCCTCGCAGATGCCGCTTCGTCCTTATCCTGTCATCGAGGCTTAGCCTGTATAGGCTTTGAGCCGATTCAAACCACTAGACACGGGCCGTTGCTGATGATTTCAAGATTCTTCGTGAATCTCCAATCGCTCCGGCTAGTCCAATATCCTCCAATCACAACATCATTCCTACGACGAAGACTGCAGTCTTTGTGTCAACTCAATTGCTGGGCAGGCAACCAATGGAAGACAGGGCGGGGTTCGACTACGAGAAGCGAGGGGGTGGTCATTACTCTCCTTCCAACTCTCCCTTTTTGTGCTCGTTCTTTAATCACTTTTTGTTCTTAATTTTGCACCTTGTGGTTTCACCGCCTTCTTTTTCTCCTTTTTCTTGCATTTGAGATAATATCCGTCAATATCGTTGGCTTACAATTTGTCTTTTCAGGAACTTATTCTCATTACAATCGTCATCACGATCCTAGACGACGCTCTTACCACGAAGACATGGACGTTGACCCTGACATAGACCTCGCTTCAAAAAGCAGACAGCCTTTTCAACATCAACGAAATGACGATGTCCCAAATGGCCATTCCTTTCGGTCCTTTCGAAGTCAGCACCAGTATCGACCCAACACTTCCTATCCCTCCCAACCACAACATTCCCACTCCTTCTCTGGCGGCGGCGGCATGTTCAGATTCAACGTCCCCGACAGTAACGGTCTCGCTCAACGAGAACGAGAGTATGACTCCTCCCTCAACACAAGCCGACCTTCCACTGCCAACACCGCTAGACCCGGAACCAGCACGAGACCTTCCACCGCAACCACGCTCCCCCCACTTAAAAGTGTCCTCCCTAGCTCCGTCGCGCCGCTCCCGCCACCGTCACGTGCGCGTCCAGGTTCCAACGCCGGTTTCTCAGGAAGACCGTTATCCAGCGCAAGCCCCGGAGGATCTTTCAGTGGGTATGGAAACTCCCTCCCTCCCCTCGGACATAACGGGGCCTCGTTACCAACCCTATCAAGTTCCAGGAGCACTAATGGGCTCAGGCTCCCGCCACCCACGCCGAGTGGATTCGACTTCAGGCCAGGATCCCGAAGTGGGTCTTCGCAAGGGTCGTATGTCTACAGACCAGGAACAGCACCAGCAATGGGGCCAGGAGCAGTCTATCCTGGATCTAGCATGGGTTACGGCTGGGAAGACGACCGTTCAAATGGGGACTCACCCTTCTCTTTCAACGCCCCTCCACTCAGCTCATCTGGCAGTCGAAAACGCGGATTTTCAGCCGTCGATGAGGGAGACGGAGAGAGAACTAGTGAATCTCGACCACAGTCAAGGCGACTTAGCGTCATGGAACTCTGCGCTCCAGACAGCATATCCGGACGACCAGAATCATCCTCTGGCTCCCCAAAGACTGGAGGAATACTATTCACCCCCATCCGGGAACCATACTCTTCAGCAACCTCTGGGAGCAGACCGGGAACAAGTGGCACAGGACTCATTGTCCGTGGAGCGGCAGGACTCGACCTTGGAGATCGAGAGAATGGTTCAGCTCAATCAGTACCGAAGAGCTATGAATTATTCGCACGAGCTGCGCCTGCAGCAGGAGGCTCAATTACGAAGAATAAGAGAGAAAGTCCAAATGCCACAGGTGAATTACCATCGCGCTTTCTCGTTGCTTGCTTTACTAATTCCTTGTTTGTTTACCCAGTCTATGCCACAGCCGCTCAGACCATCTCTACAAAGTCCACATCACCCGGACCAACTGCAACAATACCGTCACCACTCTCAGCCCATGCCATTAGACCCACAACCTCCGATTCTCGCCGATCAATTGGCTCACCTCACTCCCCAATTGAATCGGAACGACAGGGGTATGGATATAGCCATCATGCGCGGCATCGCTCCGGTTCAGGATATCGGCAACCAGGTGC
Source organism: Lentinula raphanica (assembly GCA_027919835.1). Lineage (NCBI taxonomy): Eukaryota > Fungi > Basidiomycota > Agaricomycetes > Agaricales > Omphalotaceae > Lentinula > Lentinula raphanica. The sequence goes on from JANVFP010000038.1 coordinate 227,119, forward strand.
TGTCGGCGGGGGAAGTGGGTCAGGATATGGAGCCCCATTCTCAAGTTCCGGAAAATACAGCTCCGAATATGGTTTCCCCGCCGGGTCACCTGGCTCAGATGCTCCCGCCAGCCCCGCAACAAGTACCCGTTCACCATTATCCGCAGGAAGTGTATCACCACCGAGCGCCGTCTCAGCAGCAAGCGTCCATGCCTGGAGATGATTATGGTGTACTCACTCAGATTGGAATGGCTAGTGACAACAATCTTTATGGAAATCGCTCGATGTTCAATCATGGATCATCGAACGAAACATCTTTGAATTATAGAAGGGAGGGGGTTGATGCTGCAGGGGACTACAGCAGCGTCGGTGTCGACGGAAATGGACAACATATCAGTGATGTCCGTGGTTGGGGGACCTCTCAGTCTCAAGTTTGGGGAAAAGATTACTCACTTGGACGATTTAATTTGCAGGACAGCCAGTAAAAGATAAGGTGTTAGGCATTGTTGTAGGTACAGGGGATCTATTGACTTTTCGTGGGTTCTTGTGATCTGCTATCTTCTCGAATCCAAAGTGTTACTTGAATTCTACGTACATATCGCGCTGTCGTTCATTTAGCTATCCATATTCTGTACTTCAGGTTAGTTATGGCTCGAGCTATTAAACATGTAAAATTCCTCTTACCTTCAGACTTCAGTACAATGTACATACTATGGTCATGTCATTCAGCTGCACCATGAGTAGACCACGAGCACTTCATGTGTACTTGAATGAATTACAATTGGTCACGGTGGGCTCTTGGCAATCTATGTTTGTTTTTCTGTGAGACCATATGCATAAGCACAGAACAACCTCGGTCAAGTGTGCCGCCACATAAGGTTTCCCGCTCATCAGCAATGGTAATGGAGGCCGATATGTACATACTTTCAATCCTATCAACTTTTCTGACATATATCATACAGTATTTTCGAAAGATAGAACGATCAAACGATGGAGTTCAGTCAAATATTCGAACAACTTGTAGCCTGTCTACCTTTCCGAACTCTACATGTGGTATGAACAACCGCTGCACTCTGGATATGTACATACGATGTCAAAGATAAACTCAATGATGAACGAATCCAATCCTATCCTATGGATTGATTTCCGATTTCCAAATTCCGTAGTATCCGTGTCAGGTACAGGTACCGAGGAATTGTGTTGCAGGACCCCGAAGACAGCTTTGGGAACAGAATCGACTCTAATCGAATGTTCACTGCATCACGGAGAATAGAAAACAAGGCAATGTATGATCGGGACCGGACATAGCCAAACACACCAAAAGTTGGCGATTGAGCCTAGTCGAGCCTCAGGCTCACGCAGTGCCCAATGTGATAATATATATGAAGTACACCGAAGGGGCAGTGAAAATGAGGCTGGTCAATCCTGAATTCATCATGCTTGTCGAAAGATTAACACTGTCAAAGTTTGCAGCAGGAAAATCAGGGCAGACAATTCGTACCTGCTCAGTACTGGCTGTGCTATCCCGGTGCTGGCACGACCAAGGACTCGGATTTGCATTCACAGCCTCGGGATGTTCAGCAAAATCCTTCCAGTGATCAGCGAACACGCTTTACTGTGCGCTCAATCATCGCCGGAGAATTTACTTGACATATGTAGTCGAACGAACCACATTACCACCGCTGAACTACAGGCTACTGTCTGGCAGTGGGACTATGTATAACACCATCATCGCTATGAATTTCTGCCAAGTCGAAGACAAAATCGCAATTCTTCTCGCGAATGGTCGGTCGAACCCTATAGCAATATACTCGAATGGTACGAACGCGTGTGTCTGGGTGTGTTCGCGTCTTCCCGAGCACATTGTACAACGTTGGAAAAATAGGACGTTCCAAATCATTCTGACTGTGGTCTGAAGAGCTGCATATACACACTAATCAAATTCATCATGGACAATCGTCGCGGGTATGGAGGGAGAATTATGAGACGGTTATCGATCATAGTTGTTGGCCCTAGATAGAAATAGTGGTGCCCGAAAGGGTTATTTCGGCGGTATACAGCTGTCTGGTATCCGAGGTAGTACCCAGATCGGCATGGAACACCAGTTTGGTACCGTCTGGAGTGATATCGGCGCCACCAGGAGCGTACAGTTGCGGGAAGGGTGTCCCAGTGATCATCAACCATGGTTGCTTGGTGTATGGGCCTAGCACGTTGGTCGCGGTAGCGTACGAAACATCGTATAAGGAGGTGCTACGAGTCATTGGAATGATCAGTTGAATCGGTCACTTTCAACAAAGATGCGCATACCTATAGCAGTTGGAGGAGAAAGTCAAGAAATACACGCCTTCCGAGCTACGTGCAAGTGAAGGAGCTTCAACCAATGGGCCATCGTTATCATCGCGGTCAAGAATCTCGGTCGCAGTGGAACCAGCAACAAAAGCTGTACCATCGGATGTGAGCTGCTGGATCATGATGGGAGTAGGTACCTGTAAATATGAAGACGTTGTTCAACATGACCCATAGAAGATGGTAGATTTCCTAGGAAACTCACAATGGGAGCTACACCATTGTTGCAATTCCCACCATGGCCAATATTATTACCATCGACTTTCCAAACCAGATAGAAGTCGCCGTTGACATCATGAAATCCTGCAGGGTCAATTGCACCTCCTTGACTGCGAAAAGTCACTTTTGAGTTTCAGACTGGTACGGTATGTGTGTAAGAAGGACCTACGAAATAGGACAAACGATTGGCTCGGCTTGAGGGGTGTAAGGTCCTTCGACGTTTGCGGATGTGGCAACCCCAACGCAATGGAATCCTGGATTGGCTGCACTCTCACCAGCATAGAAGAGTACAAATCCTCCATCCTATCAGAAGTGGAGGTGACATATTAGTAGCAGTTATCACTTCTGAGTTCTGACGAACGAAAACCACTTAACATACCACAGCAACAACATCTGGAGCCCATATAGTGTTTTCAACAGTCCAAGCACCTACAGTGGGAAGCGCATCGTGATCGAGGTATGTCCAGGTGTTAAAATCGGGAGATGTTGCGATGGGCACGTTCAGACCACCACTAGTGGTAGAGAATGCATAATATGCGTCAGTGAAGATGACACTGGGATCTGGGAAATTCTGCGAGAAGACAGGGCCTGCAATAGACCGCTTGTCAAGCAATACTCCTAAAGACGTTGCAGACCAGGTGAGGAAAAGCAAAGTGGCACGGCAAACATTGGGGAAGTGCATCTTTTTCCGCGAGATTGATTGTTCACGAGCCGCTTTTGTATCGATTCTCGCTGCAAACTTGCGTCATAGAGCATAGCATAGAAGGAATGAACGTGCACAACGTAACCATGGTGTAGAGTATCGTCTGATAACCGAGCCATTGAGACATAACCTAAGGCCAATAGAGAGTCACGGAACAGTTATGATTCTGAACGAAGATGCATATGGATGACGACTCACGAGCCTTGACAAGCTTCCGAACGAGCTTCTTTGCATACTCAGTCTCTGCAGAAGCTATTGGACCATATGGAATAAATTAGTGGTGGGCCGCCGGGTTTATGATTGACAGAATTTCGAAAAGCGGTTGAAAGTCATAGAGCGACCTGGTGCGACTAAGAACATACCAGCCACATTGGCTAGTTATAATGCACATGCAGTATCGAATGTCACGAAGATCGGAAGATGATAGATCATGCAGATGGACAAGATGGAAAACGACGTCTCGCCACTTGATGCATTGGGACGTCGCGTTTTGGTCGGGGAAGGACATCGTAGTAGTCATGTTGGCCAACAGAATCCATACACGAATCCATAGTCCCAGCTACTTGATTATAAGTAGACGGTCGGAGTGTCCGATTTCTGATCGATAGAGTAAAAGAACGAGGTGATAATTCATGAACAGAAGGCATAGAAGAGTTTCAATAAGCGCTCAGCATAAGCGCTTCGGAGAACCTCTCCCCCCAGGATGCTGCAATTTGCAAACCTTTCAAGACCATACTCAACCTTAAGCTGAGCAACTTCCTACTCTATAAGTATGGCAAATACTATGACATTGAGGTATTTTTCTGAACAGGATTTAAACGAAGGAAAGAACTGAAGCCGATATAACACAACAACTAAGCTAGAAGAGAAAGCAGATAAAGCACAACCTAATGAATGAATGAAGATTCCGATGAAAAGTGACGAATTATAAAATGCACTTTCATATTCTATACAAGAAATTTATCAAGAGCAAGATGAACTTTGGAAAGGAGGATGTCGATGAAGGCCAGGACTGTGAAGAGTCAATCATCAGAACTAGGGAAGACGCTATGAGATACAAAAGAGTCGTTTATTTGAGCGTTCGTGATCAAGGATACAGGGTATGAAATGGTTCGAGTCGTTGAGTGTAATATAGATTGCGGTGGGTATCTTGAAATTAGGAAAGTTGAGGAATATAGACAGATTAAGTTCTGTCAAGTGGGAACATGGTCAGCTGTAAGAAACTGGGTGATAACGAGTGACCGTACCGGTTAATAACATAACACATAAGGTTAGTTTTCCTGCCCTGTTGCAATAAACCTCTAAAGTCGCTTCCGTACTGAGCGGCCGGGGCAATGGGATTCATGACGAGCATGAGTCCCTCTAGTCGTGAACGTATTCCCACATTTCTGACAAATATGTGGACGCCTGTTCGCATGAGAATTCATATGGTCTAGAGAAAAATCTCGTAAGCAAAAAATCCATACGAAACCCTCAACAACACTCACTCTGAAGATTATGCTTCGCGGTAAAACGGTGATCACATAATTCACACTTGAACTTCGCCTCATTCTTCCGACGTGCTACACTTGCCTGCACGATCTTGTCTGAGCCGACGACCGTCTTGAATTCCGCTGCAGGTGGTGCGGAGTGTACACCTTCGATAGCGACGTTCATCATGATCGAGCTATCCGGACGAGACGGTCCTGCTTCATCAACCTCCTTGGCTGGCTTCAACAATCCTGGGTATTTGCGCGGTACGTTCGGCGCACGTCTGCGACGATTCTGGCCGATAGGATCACTGATAGCGCGCTGCACAGAAGCGCCTGTGGGATATTCAGGAAGAGGAGAACCGCTTCGGCTACCACTAGGGCTACGGTTTCCCGCAAAACTATGCCTCCGCGCAACGCCTCCGCTGTATTGGACAGGTATGAGCTCTGGTTCCGATTCATTACCTTGAATGGTGATAGGCAATGAAGAGCGGGAAGAACTACTGCTAGACGAGATTCCAGGCGATAAGAATGTATCAACAGGTCCGGAAAGAGATTGAGGCGAGGACGTAGTCGGGGAGAAGAGATCGAAATGGCCTGAAGGGGACTGAGGAGAATTAGACGAAGTCGATGTCGGCGAGAGAAACTCTGATTGAGGCGAGCTAGCAGAAGGTAGTAGCGAGGAAGGATCAGAACTATTAAGGGTATTCACGGTCGGACCGAAATTAAGATAAGCAGCAGGATTGGGGAAATCAAGTTGTGCATACGGCGAAACTGGAGATGCATCACGGGAATGGGAGGAATGTCGGCTAGAAAGATCACCGGTGGGACTGAAACGGTTTCGTCCTCGAACACTATCTTGCTGTATGCCGGTATGACTGTGACTCCGTCGATGTGCATCTCGTCGCTGGAGGGACTGTCCAGGAACAGTGAGGTGTGTCGAATGGCTCCTTCCGTGCATTCCATGTGTATGGAAAGGCGGAGGACCCACGGGTGGAGAATAAGTTGGATGGATGTTCCAATTACTATCGTCAAGTGAAGGGTTGAATGCACTAGGGTCAAATGTACCATTCATAGCGTTATTGGCTGCGTCACTTTGGACGGATGTTGTCCATTGAGAGTTCTGAGGAGCTGATTCGACAGAGAAGTTCTGGAAGAGGGAAAGATCGTCGGCTGTAGGTTGAGTAAGAGAGGATACGTCGGTGAATGAAGCAGCTCGAGTCCTTAGGCTTAAATCGTTCAGGGACTCTGTATTTCCAGTATAAGAATTGCTTCGTTGTCGATATAGGGTAGGGCCTGAAACGTTGTCATCCGATAGCACGATGTTATTGAAAGATGTGTTCAAGGGAGATAGTGAAGGAGAGGAAGGAGAAGAAGATTGAACAGAAGGACTCCAGTTTGAAGAACCGTCACTCCAGGCGTCTGGAAAAGCTAGGTTCGGTATTTGGCGATTAGTAGAGGCGTATCGAAGCAAGTAGCGGCACCTTTACCATCTCCTTCGTATGAAGATGCTGGACTCCATGCAGGATCAACAGGGGAACTCTGGTCGATGGGAGCAAGAAATACGTTTCCGGCGGATCCTACACGGAGTAAATCAACGAACAACGGCGAAGGATACGGCAGAATGAAGAACCTTCGCGCAATGCAGCCGTAATGAGCGGTGGAATTGATCCAATGGAATGCGATGGGTCGAAGGAAGCGGAGACGAGAGATTGCTGGCCACTTGATGGTACACCCGGCATGCTCATTGCTGACGACGAAGTTTCTGAGAACATTCGCAGGAATTCGTGTACTTCTGAGTGATCATCCTGGAAGTTACTGTTCAAGCTATGAGATGGGCTACGATAAGGTTGATAATAACTAGGAACGAGTAGGAAAGGAGACCTACTAGGTGCTGTCGATCAAATCCTGCTCATCCTCTGGAGGAGCTTCGACGAAGATAGTCGGAGCTTCAAGATCTTGACTGTGACTCATGAAGGGCGGGCAGGTGGAGGAGAGGGTTCAAGGGTCAAATGTGCGGGAAATAAAAAGCTGTCTTTATAAAACATCCCCTCTGCTTGGTATGTGCATTAGAAACGAGGCTGTGTCAAAAAGCGGTGCATCCAAAAATGGTAAGAAGCTCAAAGCTCTACAGCTTTGGGCGCTCAAAATTAGCGCTCAACCTCAATCAGAACTTTCTACGAAAAGAAACCGTCATCTCTCACAGGTTTGCTTACATCTTTCTGTACGCATTTGCTACAGCTAGCTTCTTATTACACAGGCATAGCCAAAACGAACTACGAAAGTATGTACTGCTTCAACTCTTCCCAAGTTTAACGAGGTCTTTTCCTGCCAGTGCCTTTACACGTAGTCAGATGTCGCCTCAATACATGTCCTGTTCCAAAATCGCGCCCACACTTCGCGCACTGGAACGACTTGATTCCATAATGAGAATTCACATGGTCTACAGGTATGATTGAAGCAATCAGCCATAGCTGTGGAACAAACTGTAAAGACGGTATCAAAGCGGCACATACTGTTAAGATTGTGTTTAGCTGTAAACGTCGCCTTACAGCCGGCGAACGTACACCGGAATGGCGCCTCGTTCGTACGCCTCGCATTGGCCGCATTAATCAAGGCTGCAGAAGCAACCTGTAATTTCTTCGGAGAAACTGATACCAGAGCGGGTACGGCTTCATCATCTTGAACGTCAACGGTCGGCAAAACCTGTGCGGGACTGCACTGCCTCTCTTCTTTCGATACTGCATGCACACCGTTATCATCGTGGGTCGGTGCGGGAATAGTAAGATTTCTATCACTGGATTCCTCTCTTCGTCGAGCTCGTGATCGCATGGGGTCGAAGGTCAAAGCCGTCCCACTGTGACGACGTCGAGACCTTGCAGTAATTCCCCGGCTTTCACTAGAGGCTCGTCGAATTTGGTCAAGACGATGATGTGTGAATGAAGGCGAATGCCCACGCTGGAAGCCTATTTCAGGTGAAAAATCGTTCAAGTGAGCACTGACGTTGCTCACGCTAGATGATCGATTGTATCGCTGACGCTGACTTGAACGACTAGTATGTCGAGCGAGGCTTTGGCGGCTGGGAGCAAATGAAAGAGGTCTTCCATCACTGTCAACACCATGAAGGAAACCTGAATCAATACCTGCCGAGACTGGTGATAAAGCCAAATTATAGTGAGTCGAAGGGGAATATCCGACTCCGACGAGACTCGGACGTTGCATCATTGAGGGAGTGTTGACCAATGGTGATTGGGTTACCGAAGATGGAGTTGAGAACAGCGAACTATGAGAGGACCAGGTGCTGCTATTCGTTGAAGGTGAGTTACACAATTGCTCGAGGATAGAAAGTCTTCGAGTGGTTTCTATCGAAACATGCAAAGGTTCCTGCCAGCCACTGAGAAACGGGGAGTTCGATGGAAGGGGGTAATTATCACTGGCGAGAGGGGTAGACAAAGTATGATCAGGCAGGTTCCTATATGTTGAAACCGACTCCGAAGGAGAAGAGATGGGAGCCCCGGATTGGGCGGGAGCATAATGCTGGCTGTTCGCATATTCACTTGGGGCATCCAGCCTACTTCCCGTGTCGCCAAATTGGTGTTGAGAGTTCGACTCCTCGATGAACCCCCCTCGGGAAGTGTGAAGAAAGGAATGCCAGTCAGAAGAAAGGTTGTGATGTGGTATCGGGCCTTCTTGTGCCAATGGCAATGGGTCCAGGTTCCAAGCTGACGGCTGGTGAGCGCTAAAAAGGGGACCAAGAGGTGAACCTCCTGTGGGTATATATTCAGTGGCAGGAGCAAAGAGACCTGTTCCAACCTCCCCCGAGGATGCTGACGATTGCGGAAGCATCAGCAACTGCCACTCGAAGTCGGCATCCGCTCCAGCATAGGATCCCTCCTCCAGTGTTCCAGCATGGTTTCTGTCTCTAGTGATTCAAAAATGTTATCAACATGGCCAGATCACTCAGTAAAAATCAGTCGTCGCACCCTTCAGCACTCCCGAAGAGATTTTCGGGATCCTCTGGTGGGTAGTATGACATATCTCAGACTTAGGCCCAAAAGCCGAAAAGTGTAGAGCAACGGGGACTCACTTAAATAGTCAGAAAGTGCTGTGGAGTCAGGTGCGAAATCACCCTTGAATTGCACCATAATTTGTCGTGGATTTGTACTTCCATAAACCTACCCAGGGATCTACAATCACTGGTTAGAATGGAACGAGCGGGCGGTTCAAGAGTCGTGGACAGCCATCACGAACCGTTGTTGTGAAGTTATACATTGTAAGTTCGGCGCTTTGTATATGTTTTCGATTAGTGTGAATTAGTGGTAATAACATTAGAAAGGTGCTGTTCATTAAAGGCAGAAGCGCACTCCAATGGGTACCACCTGGATCGTCTGAATCATGTGTGCAAAAACTCACTGTGGATAGACCTCTCAGGCGCGTTCAATGCCCTCATAAAACGTGTATTCGGCGTGTTCGTGATGAATAGTACACAGACTAGTGTCGGACCCATCAGACCCAACGAAGATATTCCAGGGATTGTTGTGGGAGATTGGATCTAGGATCCTCGTTTGCATGTGGTGCCCAAATACGAATCGAAGAGAGAACCTCGGCACTTGAGAAATATATGAGCGCGGATCTCTACTGCTTTGTGCGGCTGTGAACCTGGTTATCAGATAATCAGAACATACGACACCCTTATAGCATGAGGGCTATGAGTCTTGGAGTCATGAATCCTTGGACCTCGATATGTATCATGAAAGGATACGGAATTCTGGGGCGCAATTCCAGGACTCAGGCTCGTTTATCTACCCAGAACGAGATCTGAAGAGCGGGGACATGAGAAAATACCGTAGTCGTCACTCAAAGTTAGGTGTGGATTGAATGAATTCTGGAGGTTCCTCAATAAATCTATCTTGAGCGGATACCAAGATCACAGATCGGCGTACCACTGATAAAATATATTCTGGCCTATTTTGGCATTGGTTCGCTATTGCCTTCGTGTTCTCATCGGATACAGCCACAGCACATTCGGAAAACCGCGTTCCGCAATGCAGGAGGAAACCGGTAGCTAGAGGGGGCACTCCGTGATTCTGAATTCAACAGTTCAACGTTCAATGAGACCCCCAACTTCATAGCGAGGCAAAATCGAAGTGTTGAGAGAGAGTACTGCCAGCCTGAGAGCGTCAAGGGCTGCGCCTATAGCCTATAGGCTATATCAGATATAATCACAAGTAGATAAACAGGTTACAGCTTTCGACAATCAGATAAAGAAGCAATTGTATTCAATCAGATTCAATCTAGACTTCCCGTTTTACCGTCTAGTACCATATCGGGCGGCGGAGGTCTCAGCCAAGGCCAGACCGCTGTTGGCGGTACTGATTTCATTTTGATCATGCAGAGTCTGATTCGGCGTCATGTTTTGTTCCGCTGTTTTTGTTCTGCGCACTGTTGAGTAGCCGTTCGAGGTCGATTTGTGTCTGGAAGATGCTAGCTCCCACTAGTCTCACCTAGTCACTGCACTAACCGACGGATTCAAGTGAGGCAGGATGTTGACAATGACATACGACCACTCTTGTCAGACGAGAGGTTGGTCTGGATCTGGCCTTCGCATATCCCTACCCTATAAAAACAAATGCTCTCTCCTGCGTCAACTTCAGCAACGCAACTCGCAATTTAACCTACAACTTCACACACACCCACTGTATCATCGAACTCAGAGAAGAAAACATGTCTTCGGCCACAATTCTCTCTCGTACTCCCATTATCAGATCCACTGCCTCGAGGTTGAGCGTGAGGCCGCAGAACAGATTCCTCAATAACTTTGGGCACTCGAGTCACATACCCCCTCATACCGAAGTCAATGTGAGTCTCAGCTCGCATATCCACCACTGCAGGTTGCTCATCGTCGTGCTCCTTGATTCCAGCATCTGCCCTTTAACTACTTGAATAAGCGAGCATTCACCTACAAGTTTGTCTCCTATCTGGGTCTTGGATTTGCATTGCCATGGGTTGCCGTTGGATGGATATGGTATGAGACTGACTCTTCTTGCGAAAAGGACGTGATGACTGAGCAAGATTGTGAATCAGGTATCGTCCCGGTGGCTACAAAAACCCTTACTGAAGAGTTGATCGCGCTTTTCCGATGGCTCTATCTTTCCGTCGTCCGAGTCTCTCAAAACCCACCATAATCACTCTGCTTACCACTCCATCATCACTTTACTATTCCTACTATTCTTATACCACATGTACAAATGGTCAATCAAATGTGTATAACAGTTCTTGAGAAACCTTACCTGTGTGCATAAGCTTAGTGGGAACGCAAAATCGTCTGCAAAGGGGGGAATGGTGGTGGATTGTCGCCATCCGCCGGCGGTACGATACCCAAAATGACAAGCCACCGAATGCGACTTCCCCTTTAGGCATGTCTGATCCGGACCGACGCTGCGCACGCCGCACGGTTCAACCTTCTCGAGGTTACGTACTCAGTACGCGGAAGATTGTAACGAAGGGGCTACTATGAGATGAGTTTTTATTCGACTACCAAGTCCCCGTCTTCAGAACAAGCTCAAACTATGAAATCTAGTGAAACAGAAAAACGAAATAGCAAATCAAGCTTGAGCACGGCCAACGCCGCATTGCGCGGGCCAAGTTAGTCTAAGCGCCCATTGTTGGTGATTCCTAATCTCCTGCTCACCAAGCACTGTCTTGCTCAGCAACCCTGAACTTTTTCCATGAATAAGCTATCTCCCCCTCTAATTCGAAATTTGCTATGAATCAGCTATCTCCTCGAGGTATAAAACGGATCCGATGAATGAACTCCGTTTCAGTGACATCCACTCCCCCTTCCAATCCCTTGCCCCTTCCGACTTTAGATTTTCTGACAAAAGCTCACGAAAGAAGGAAAAATGGTCGCAGATCTCATTCGTGACTCCACCATCGGCCAGATTATCAACTATCTTTCTGCTGGTAGGCTTTTACCGTACGAAGATCAGCGGGAGGGCTTCGCCGTTCCCTCCCATTTCTCATTGAAGCCGTCAGCATCCTCCTCAGATGCATCGACACTTTGCGGTGATGCCAAGGACCAGAAGAAAGTCAGCGGCGCAGTGACTCCATCCACTGTATTCACACGAGAAAATACACTCGTGCTGGACGGAAAACTTGAAGAAATCGATATTAGATTAGACGAGGAAAAGAATCAATTGGATCCCAACATTGTCGGTTGGTACGATGATAATGACCAAGACAATCCCAAGTAGGCCTTATTGTCTCTTTCATTTTGCACGACTCTGATTCTAACTGATTTATTCGTAGAAATTGGTCGCGAGCAAAAAGAGCATTCGTTGCTTTTCTCATCAGCCTTATGACCTTCACGATGTACATAGGCTCTGCGATCTATACACCTTCGATCCCTGGTATCATGGAAGAGTTCAATGTCTCGCTAACTCACGCTACCCTTGGCCTAACGCTCTACGTACTAGGTAACGAATGATCAGTATATCTTCACGCCTCCGATGACTTACATCTGTTGCAGGGTACGGAATCGGTCCTATGTTCCTCTCTCCCCTCCAGGAACTTGCTGTTTTCGGCCGAAACTCCATCTACATGGCTTCCCTCCTCCTCTTCATCATCTTCCAGATACCTATCTTCACCGCGACAAACATCCAAACGATCCTTGCCTTCCGTTTTATCACCGGCTTTTTCGGTAGTCCCGCTCTTGCCACAGGCGGAGCGTCTATGGGTGACATTTACCCTGCCCGTCAACTTGCCTATGTCGTTGGGATCTGGGCTATAGGTGCGGTCTGTGGTCCTGTCTTCGGTCCCGTCATCGGTGGCTTCGCTGCTCAAGCCAACGGTTGGCGGTGGCCTCAGTACGAGCTCATCTGGCTGAGCGCTTTCAGCTTCATCGTTCTGATGCTTCTGTTGCCTGAGACGTACGAGCCTACGATATTATTGAAACGGGCGCAGCGCCTGAGGAAGTTGACTGGAAACCAACAGTTGATGTCGCAAATAGAGAAGGACACAGAAGGCGAGACGGTTGCTCAGGTTCTCCAAGAAGCGCTTCTCAGGCCTTTCGTTCTTGCGATGGAGCCCGCCCTCATGTTTGCCAACGTGTATCTCGGCTTTGTTTGTAAGTCCTCTCTGGCTTAACCTATTGAACCTACCTGATGATCATCGTTTTTCAGATGCCATTTTCTACCTTTGGTTCGAGGCGTTCCCGTTGGTCTTCACCGACATCTATCACTTCGATCTTGGGCTCAGTGGCCTCCCGTTTCTTGGCTTCTCAGTGTCCGCTGCGATCACAGTAGGTTATGCAACTCTGAGAGACCGCTACAACAACTGACATTCACTTCACAGTATACCTGCTATGCTCTATATCAGCGATATCATTTCCAACCACGTTCAGATCGCGCGAAAGCCGAGGGACATGAACTACCGCCTGAAGCGAGGCTCGAGATCGGCCTCATCGCGAGTATCTTCATCCCCACATCACTCTTCATCTTCGGCTTCACATCAAAAGAATCCATACCCTGGATCGTCCCAATCATCGGAGCTGCTCTGTACCTACCTGGAATTTACATCAACTTCCAAAGCATACTGATGTATGTCACCTCTGCGTATCCGTCATACGGGGCTTCCGTTCTGGCTGGAAACGATCTGTTTAGATCAACTATTGCCAGTGTGTTCCCGCTGTTTGGAAGGACGTTCTTTGTCAATCTAGGCTTGGGTCCTGGGTCAGCGCTGTTGGCTGGTATATCGCTAGCCTTGATGCCAGTTTTCTGGGTGAGTTTTTTTGGTAGTTTGGTCGAAGCTTCTCAAGCTGATTTTCATTCGTAGTCATTGTTGAAGTGGGGACATATACTTCGAAGGCGATCGAAATACACCTAGGCATACGACGTCAACCTGGGCCGCCAGGTCTCTTGACAAGTGAATAATTGAGAACTTACGCCTGAAGGCTATGAAATTGCAATCTGCAGGGACAAGGGTTTGTTTTCCTGTCATCTGAAAGACCGTGATGATGTTGTATCGATAGTTATTGAATGTATCAATACGCAGTGAGTAGAGACCTCACCGCGAACAGTAGATCTACCGTTTTAGAGAATACTCATCTAATACAGAGGCGTGTAATTTGTGGAGTACACTCCTAGTACATGAACCAAATCCAGTATTCGGAGGTGTCAATTTACAAACGAATGAGGAACCGGGAACGAACAAGACTCGCGACCAATACCAACCAGAAATCATGAATCGATCAAAGGAAGCAACCCATTGCCCTGAGTAAGTGCGCAGAGGACGCCTGAGGATAGTTTCGTGTTTATCATACCCAATACTACCGTCAATATTGTCAGCACTCCTCAAAGTTCAATCTGTAGGAGAGTTACTAACACTGCCAGCCGGAACACCAATCTTCGCGAGCTCCAACCAGCTCGACTTCAAGGAGGGTACAAGACCGCTAGGGTAGCTCGGATCCGGACTACCACTGCTCTGACTCATGGATCTCTGTTTCCTGCCGAAGGCGGGAGCCTGGATATCCATCGACAGCTTCCTCATCGAAGCCATCGTACCAGAACACTTTTCGACAACTTCTCTTCGGAGGTGAGCAACAGCCTGAACGAAATTCGACTGAGGATCACCGGGACGATTTGGATCATGAGGGGTATCCGAGTCATCTCCCGGCAGTTTCTCGTATTTGAGTCGTTCTGTCATGAGCTCGAAAAAGGGACTTTTAAATCGAGGTTCCTTGGTCGGTAGGTGTGAGCAGCCTTGCCTTTATACAAAAGTGCTGAAGCCCGCTAAATCGGGACCTTCAAATATACTTACTAGTATCATAGTAGGTACCTCACGAGTCTTGGACCTTCGCGTCATTTTTTCAGAATTCTAGCAATCCAATTCCCTGAGTTGCAGATTCCAGAAGGTTCGCATAAGAAGTAGGGCAGCTCAAGCCTAATGACTCCAGAATGACTCTCTGAGAAATCGTATCCTTAGTCCTATACATATGCACCATATCGCCTGTCAGAATTAATATCTTCAATGTTGAACTACTAAACCTCTTCTGGAACTAGCTGTGGTACGAGAACGAGATTCTCATCGATACACTTAGTACACTCTTCAGTGCGCAATTGCTGGCACAGTGGGCAGGGGACCCGACATGAATATTCTTGTACAATACACACGGCAAGTGCATCAAACGTGGAAAGACTCGGTCTGAGGCTCAATCAATGCTGACTGGGGCATTCCCATCGATAAAAATCCAACTCAGAATAAGTATCTGGTTCTGAGAAACTGAAAAGTACTAGTATGAGTTTAGTAGGTCGAAAAGTACAATACAACAATGACAGACAACTTGGAAAGCCAGGCGAAGACTCACATGCGATATGATATGAGAACTGAGCAGCGCCCATCCTCAAGACAGAACAATCATTGACGTTATGTGCATAAAGTGGAAAGAACATGATAATCTCGTCGCGGATTTGGCTTGCATGTAGATTTCCCAGAATACATTCACAAACTGGGACCTCACCAGTTTAGATATATCAGTGACCCTGTGCATCTTACGTCTTTTGTTCGTTCGTTTCCTGACGGAGAGACATTCGCTGTAAGCATGCAGATTCGTCGTATGTGAAAATCACTAGAACATGTTATGCGTATACACACTTGTGGTATCGCCTTCAGCGAAGCGGCGATACCATACATATAGCTCCCGATGGTATGAGATGACGGTATAACGTTGAATGCTCCAGTTCGAATGCAATATCT
The DNA here is from genome assembly GCA_027919835.1 of Lentinula raphanica. Taxonomy (NCBI): domain Eukaryota; kingdom Fungi; phylum Basidiomycota; class Agaricomycetes; order Agaricales; family Omphalotaceae; genus Lentinula; species Lentinula raphanica. The sequence goes on from JANVFP010000038.1 coordinate 242,587, forward strand.
ATGGCATGATATCAGCATATGTGGCTCACATATCATCAAGATCGCGTACAAGATTTCGTTCATGAATCAGATACAGATAACGCACTTATCCGTGCAGTCTCTGCAGCCATATCCTCTTCCTCTTTCCGCTTGCGATACTGCTCAAGATCCCAATCATCATCCTCCTCTTCGTCTTCGTCTTCGAACCATTCAGGATTGTATTGGAACTAGGAAGAGTGTATAAGCGAAACGCAGGAGGAGGAGGAGAGGAAATTGTGTATAAAGGTAGATGGTGAAAGTAATAGTGAACGAGCGGAACTTACCAAGTCCCTTCCGCTCATACCCGTATTCTTACCAGCCGCGTGCTGCAGCTCCTTGGCCTTGCGTGTAGCTTCCTCTTCAGCGGTCTTTTTATCCAGCCGAGTCTGTTTCCATTTGGCGAAAGTCTCAGGCGTACACGGGGTCAGGTTGGATCCAAGTTTGTGACGCTAGTTTTGATTGTTAGTACAGAGTAATCCCTAGTTCAACTCATATTCGCATACCTCAACCTCAAGGAATTCCTCCAAGCTGATAACATTGGCCTTGTTCGCTTCTTCCATAGCCTTCTTCTGTGATTTGAGAACGAATCCTGGAGGAAGGGCGTGTCTGTACTGGCAATTATCTCCGTTTGGACATTCCCAGAACCAGCCAAACCTAAGGATAGGCGGGGATGCGAAGTAGCATCAAGAGCAGTCAGATAAGTATTAGGATGAATACACGATGAAATGTACTTTTGCGTCTCAATGGCTTCAATGAAGAATTTGCAAACGATCTGAGTGTTCCAGCTCGATTAGAAAGATACCCGAGTGACAGCCACACTCTGTAGCTTACATCTGTCGTTGTCCGTGGGTTTCCGGCTTTCGAGAGAACGACCTTCCGTAGTTTCTCATCGTCCCATGTATCCATCGTATCTGTTCATAGTGTCAGTATAACAGCCTAAGGCCCACCACACGATGGAAATGACGTGCCAGCTTCTTTCTCTGCTCTCGTGTCCTCGTATAGGTTCTTCTTTTCCACCTTCCTCCCGATGTTTAAGTCATGACTGAACTTGCACTTACTCCCTTTATCGCACTGCCCTGCCTTGAAAAACGCACACAACACCATCTTCGGGTCGACACCAAAGGGTACTTTGGGTTGAGTGATGACAGGTTTGAGTAGGGCAGCTTCTTCTTTCTTCCGCTTCTCCTCGTCTTCTTTGGCTTTCGCCCGAAGCTTTTGTTCCTTCTCTTTCTCGAGCACCGCGCGGGATTTACCTGCTAGGGCGGACTGTTGTTGGATTCGTTGAACTTCTTTCTGGACCTTGGCAGATTTGTTTTTCTGGGTGAGAGAAGATTGTGGTGTGGCAGTCAGACAGGCGATTACGATGAAGATCACAGTAGTAACTCGAACATTTTTCATACCAAACGTCTAAACAAAACAGTGGTTCTGAATCAGTCAGTGCAGCTTTCAGTGAGATTTCCAGTGAAGACTCACCTTGTCTTCCTTGACTTTTGAAGAGCTAGCTTGTTGTTGCTTTTTGGGTGGCATCTTGGTTAATCGGTGAGTAGCAATGGAAGAGAGGTTGAGGATGAGACGAGATCAACGTCGTTGCGGTGTGAGTTGAACGTCTGTGGCTGTGTGAATATTTGTGGTTCGGCCCGCATTTCAAGCTTGCACTTTCGCTTCCATCTCCTCCTCCCATGGTCCCGGCCGCACATAGAGCGCTCCCTCGTTCCTAGTTGATCCATTTGGAGGAACGATACTCTATGGTATTTGCTATTGAATAAATCAATAATGTCACAAGAAGGACCCCGGTTGACTATGTCCAAGCAACAAGCGGTCGAACAGCGGTGAACACTGAACTCCAACGCATTGCCATCGTAGCCTTCTCTCGCAATAGCCTCGGTCGTCTGAGGATATCCATGGGAAGAACAAGAACCTCAATACAAGATCTTCGCTGAACCATTCATCTTCATGGACTCATAGCAAGAATCCTCGTTTTTCTTTGTCGTACACGAATGGCGAAGAATTCCGCAAATCACTATTCAAGCATTCAAAGATCAACCTCTGGCATTCGTCTGTCGGTCCTCGAATTCCCAGGCATTTCCGTGTTTGTGGTATATCACTCTCATCCTACCAGGTTTATGAATACGGATAGCGTCATAAAAGGAGCCGGAACTCTGACTGCTCTTCCCATTTGAATCTTTGCCTTCTACCATTCTACTCCTCAGGCTGCTCATGGATTCCACTCGTCCACGCATTCTAGTCATCGGTGCTGGCTGGGCTGGCTATATTCTCAGTCAACAGCTTGATGATACCAAATTTAGGATCACCGTCGTCTCTCCTCACCAAACCTTTGCCTACACTCCACTCCTAGCTAGTGCCGCCACCGGTCTCTTTTTCTCCAGGTTAGCAGAAGAACCCATCCGTCGTGCACACCGCCACATAACCTATTACCGTGCGCTGGCGACCTCTACCGACTTTACGCGGAAGACTGTCACCTGTGCACCGTCAGTTCTTCAGCCTGATGGTCGCGACGTGGTTGACACAGAGAATCTGTTTGCGGTGGAATATGATATCGTGATCATTGCCCCGGGTTGTGTGAACCAGACTTTCAATACTCCCGGTGCAGCTGAGCATTGTTTCTTCCTCAAGACAGTGTCAGATGCGGAAGCGATAAAGGCCAAGTTATTATCGCTCCTCGAGGTTGCGTCCCTGCCGACCACGACTCGGGAACATGCAAAGGAACTTCTACACATCGCCGTTGTAGGTGAGTGATCCCAACAAAGAACTGGTACGAACCCAGACACATAGAACGAACTGAGATATACTCTCCAGGTGGAGGACCCACTGGCGTTGAACTTTCAGCAGAGCTGACTGACCTCTTCGATGAAGTATCTAAAACATATCCCCACCTCGCTGGTCTCCCGTCTATTACCATCCACGACGTCGCTCCGGAAATCCTAGGCGTCTTTCACGCAAAACTCAAGACACACGCTTTACAGACTTTCAAGAAACATGGCGTGGAGGTGAAAACCAATTCTCACATCCTCAAAATTGACGAGGGTGCTCTGTATACGAAGGAAGATGGAAGGATCCCTGCCGGAATGGTAGCCTGGGCCACGGGGAACAAGCAGTGTGATTTCGTGGAATCACTTCATGGAGTCTCCAAAGGAACAAGGCTGGGTCGAGTGCTGACCGATCAACGTCTGAGGGTGCTCAAGGATGATCAGAGCATTTTGGAGAATGTTTACGCACTCGGGGACGCGGCAGACATTTTTGACCGGGGGCTTCCAACCACAGCCGAAGGTTGGTCTTCCCTTACTACTCAGCTTCATGTAGCGATGTTGAATCAAACTTCCATCCATGCATTCAGTGGCCGTTCAGAAAGCAGAATACCTAGTCAACATCTTGAACTCGTCGCCCTCAGGCCTAGTTCAATCACCGCCTCCATTCACTTATAAACAACGCAGGATGGTTGCCTATGTGGGAGGGACCGACGGCGTGATTATGGGTAAACAGGATTGGACGGGAGAAGCCGCCTGGCTCGCTTGGCGATCTGGAAGCTTGGGATGGACCAGGTCTTGGAGGCGAAAGGCGATGATACTAGCGAGCTGGGCGTGGAATCTCTTGGGGGGAAGGGAGATTGCGAGGAGATGAAATATGAATGCGAAGGCGCATTCTACCTCGATGGATCTGGATACGTGTACGAAAACATAACCTGAACGAACACATTTTTAACGACGGACCAGGACTAACCTCTCCATGCCTTATCATTCTGGGATTACGATTGACAAATCAGATCTCATGTCTCTGAAACTTACTGGGGTTTTCGGCTGTTTTCGGTCAGCTGAAGGCTGAAAGAGCGGGATGAGGTTATTGTGCACTCATGCTTTGGGAGTTGTGCCACAGCCTGATGGCAGATGCAATTCATTCGCGAGTAAAAGGCCTCATACTAGTCATACGAGTCATGACGATAAGTGCTGATAAGCTGACAAGGTTCTATAAGGGTGCGGGATGAATGGATAAACTCATCGACTCCCGTCGTTTGGCGGCGCCCTATAGCTCAAATAACTCGGAGCAACATATAGAAGCCAGCTCGCCTCACCGACGATCCCCCAGTTTCTGGTAACCCTTCGAGTCAACGAGTTTTCTTTGCTGGTCAAAGATCGAAATTTGTTGCTCCCTCTGTGCTCTCTCAACGTTCAACCGTCTAACTTCGCTATCCAACCTTGCAAAACTGCCGCTTCCATCCCTCTATCCACCGAAAAACGTCTCTCACCGGCTTCTTCCCGAAATCTCAGCCACTGCCAGTTCATCCTTTCATCACCACTTTTCTGAATTCCAACTCTCGCACGTCTTCTTCCATCGACGAACAATGCGCTTCCTAATTCCCGCCTGTTACCCGGCTTGCGTCCGATATGCCGGTGTCCTAGGCTTGCTCAGTCTTCTGGTATCCACTGCGAGTTCTCTACCTCACGGCTCAACTAAGGGACTTCCCGGTGACCCACCGAACAAGCCGTCTCAGGGCTCAGACAGGTTGAGTTCCGACGTACTCAAGATAAATTCCAACCGAGATCGGCAAAAAACAGTCAACGAGGCATGTTCGACTTCCTTGATGTTACTACTACTGAAAGGCCAAACTGATTTGTCCACTCGTTTCATAGCTCGCTAATCACCAATACTTCCTGATATCCGATGCTTCTCCGGCTCCTGTAAAGTTCGACAAGCCGTCTCAGTCGTATCTGATTGTGGTTGTGAAGTTCAAAGGCGATGATGAAGAAGGGTCCAAGGGCCTTGACCGACAGGCTCGTCAAGGATCCATGCTCCAATATCGCACTACCCAGTCCGAGCTCGTTGCGAGAGCTGATGATGCAGCAGGGTCTAACAACGATAGGGTCCCTAACAAACTTCGACCCGACCTTCAACGCTACGTCCCGGCGAGATTACGACCCCATCCCGCTGCGGAAAACGATGATGAAAAAGGGTCTAACAAACCTGACCAACCTCTTCCACCCAATCCTGACCTCCCTCCTGGCCTCCCTCATCGATCCGGCCCTGACTCCCAACACACTGTCCGACCTGAGTTCGTTGCGTCTGCATATATCAAGGCAAACGTTTTCGTCTTGATATATGCGGAGGAACAATCTCTGAAGATAACAAAGCCTTACCTCGTTCGATTCGACAACATGGACGTGGATCGGCTCGAGTCTCAGCAGTCAATGAAAAACGCGTACATGCACACGTTCAAGGCGGACATATCTGTCGTCAAATTGTGGCAGGACAATAGTGATGAGGAACCATTCGAATTGCCGCAAACTGAGTCTATGAGCGCTGTGATAGATGGGGAGGAGTTTCAGAGGCGTTCGGGACGTCTTTCCAACAAGGGGGAACTGATATCGCTCGAGTCATTTTCGCGCTACGTGGGCTTTGAAGAGTTTGTGTATGGGTCTTATCCGAGCTCCCAACGATGGGCCCCCCAAAGTTTCAATTCCGAGGGTACCCGGCGGCCCGGCCAGGGCCAGGGAAGACGTTTGTACAATCCATATGGTCCGTAGTGCTGCAGACTGAGCCTCGGGTTACAAATGGAAGTCACGGAGTGATGCACGTCATGGGCAAACAGGATTGGACGGGAGAAGCCGCCTGGCTGGCTTGGAGCACCGGAAACCTGGGATGGACAAGGTCTTGGAGGCGAAAGGCGATGATACTAGCGAGCTGGGCGTGGAATCTCTTTGGGGGTAGGGAGATTGCGAGGAGATGAAATATGGCGGTGGAGAGTGATACAAAGGCGCATTCTACCTATTCTATCTCAATGGATCTAGATAGATCTAGATACGTGTACGAAAAACATGAACATAACCTCAACGCCTATATCTTCCGACGACGGACCAAGACGAACCTCTTCATGCCTTATCATCTTGGGACTGCGTGTCCATCACGATTCACAAATAAGATCCTCATGTTTCTGAGACTTTCTGGGGTTTCCGCCATTCGATCAGTTGAAGTAGGCTGAAGCCTGAAAGAGCAGGATGAGACTGTTTGAGGGTGACTGTGCACTCATGCTTTGGGAGTTGTGCGACAGCCTGATGACAGATACAATTCATTCGCGAGTAAAAGGCCTCATACTAGTCATATCGGAGTCATGACGATATTTTTTTTTTTTTTTTTTGGAATTCTATAGGTAACCGCTAGCAAGTAAGACTAAGTACTAGAGTCATGACGATAAGTGCTGATAAGCTGACAAGGGTCTATACGGGTGCGGGATGAATGGATAAACCCATCGACTCCCGTCGTTTGGCGGCGCCCTATAGCTCAAATAACTCGGAGCAACATATATAAGCCAGCTCGCCTCACGAACGATCCCCCAGTTTCTGGTAACCCTTCGAGTCAACGAGTTTTCTTTGCTGGTCAAAGGTCGAAATTTGTTGCTCCCTCTGTGCTCTCTCAACGCTCAACCGTCTAACTTCGCTATCCAACCTTGCAAAACTGCTTCCATCCCTCTATCCACCGAAAAACGTCTCTCACCAGCTTCTTCCCGAAATCCCAGCCAGTCCATCCTTCCGACATTACCACTTTTCTGAATCTCAACTCTTGCAAGTCTTCTTCCATCGAATGCGCATCCCAATCCCCCCCTGTTCCCCGGCTTGCGTCCGATATGCCGGCGCTCTAGGCTTGCTCAGTCTTCTGGTAGCCACTGCGAGTTCTTTACCTCAAGGCCCAGCCGGGGGACTCGGAACTTCCGATGACCCACCGAACAAGCCGTCCCAGGGCTCAAACAGGTTGAGTTCCGACGTACGCAAGATAAATTCCAACCGAGATGGGCTCAGAGATGTACGACAGAAAACAGTTAAAGAGGCATGTCCGACTTTCTTGATGTTACTTCTGAGAAGCCAAACTGATTTGTCCATAGCTCGCTAATCACCAATACTTCACAATATCCGACTCCGCTCCTCCGGCCGGTGTAGAGAATATTGATGAGTCCTCTAGGAACCCGATCGTGATCGTGAAGTTCAAAGGCCCGTCTGACAACCCGCAGAATCGACCTCATCCACGACCCTACCCTGGCCTCGAACTCAGTACTGAGCATCTTATCACACCCGAGCTCGTTGCGTCTGCATATATCAAGGCAAATTCTTTGCTCTTGATACACGCGGCGGCGGCTGGAAATTACCTGGAGATAACAAAGCCTTACTATGTTCGATTCGACAACATGGACACGGCTGAGTCTCAGCAGTCGATAAAGGACGCTTACATGCACAACTTCGAGATAGACATATCTGTCGACACCGATTGGTGGCGGGCGACTAGAAAGGGAAAGGCAACGGTCGGAAGGTCGAAGGGCAAGTCTGGAAAGGCAATGATCGATGGGCAGGAGTTTCGGGAGCGTGTGGGACACTTTCTCTTTAAGTCTGTCGTTCATCTGTTTGGGCTTGAGACGTATTCGAACCAAGTAGGACTTGACGATTTTGTGTATGCGTCTTTCCCTAGAGAGAAGTAATTTTGATTGGTTGACTACTAGTACACTACGCTTTATGACAGACTTTGTACACTGTATCTATCCCGAGCATTCGAGTTGATAAGTCATTATAGTCCAATTAATTCGCCATTCCTCTGCAGCTAAGTCAACTTCTTTCACAGCAGTGGAACCACTATTTGCCTTTGTCAATCCTATAGTGATCAGTCGTCACACTGTCTTCATCGCACTTCAAAAAATCCACTTTCGCCCCTAAACATACGAGCCCAGGAAAAGCGCGCGCTAAAGAGGAATTGAGCTGACGTATGTCGTGTAGCACGACATGATCCAGTTCGAGTGAAGTGACCTTAGGAAAGATACGGGAAAGAGTGGTAGAAATACGGATTTGTTTTTCCAAAGGAAATGTGGTCCAGTCTAGATTGAATAGACGGAGAGAGTGGATGTTGGTTCCGGAAGGGTTTGCAAGTTGTCTGAAGGTAGATAGAAAGAGATCAAATGGCATAGTATGATCTTCAGACAGTAGTGTCAGACTTCGTTTACTTTCAACGCAAGGTTGAAAATCGGTCGATCCGACAGTAGGGGTGTTACCGCAACCGATGGCGAGATGTTGGATATGCGAGAGGATGGTTGAGCTTGGATGTGTAAGGAGGTTTAAGAATTGCTTAGACTGCCGCGGACGACTAAGATGGATAGAGACTGATCTAAAAAGCCAGTGGCGAGTTCGAAGGATCCAGGATGAACAAACCAAGGAGCATGAAGCGAGTGTTTTCGGATCGTCCGAAAGAAAGTCGATGATGAGCTCTACGAGTTCAAAAGGTATTGCGAGCGATGACATGAGCTGATGTTTGGTATCCGAGCTTGAAGCTGGAGGAAGGTGTCTTTTATGAACAGCAGTAATGGAAGTCACGGAGCGAGGCACGTCATCCATCCCTAAAACCTCGACACTTCAAAGTTCACAGCATTACTTGGCCATGGGATCACAAGCTCCAAGCGCCTACTGTAAAGGTTTCTTCATTGAGTCCACAGGTTTGGTTATTGCAAAGATCCGGGAATAGAGAGCCAAGACGCATACAAGCAGAAAGCGGTAACGGATGAAGATTTCCACAAACGCCCATCGAGTCAAATTCAAATGAGGACCTGCATGGTTATCAGATAAGATATTTATTCAACCTTGATTCTTTACCACCACGACACAAAATCCCCTTTCCACCTCGCCATGAGCGGCCTCGCTCGCCAAACCCTTCGAGTATCTGCTAGTTGTAGACCAATTCATCGCTGGCGTTCTTCACCTACTATCTTCCCTTTCTCCGCTACCCGAACACGATACCACCCAAGTATCACAGTTCAGATTGCCAGTCACCGATTCTTCAGGAATCTAGCTTCTGAGAATAATCTCAAGAAAGAAAACCAGAATGACCAAAACACGCACAATACTCAGGGAAAACCTTTCACTCCGACATCAGATCCGCATTCCTCTAATCCTTTGGAGCCATCTCAAGTTACCGCTGCACAGGAACGTAGAAGCAATTGGAAGATAGTCAAGAATCTCATGGTCAATGTGTGGCCTAAGAATGACTGGAGAACGCGTGGAACGGTTATTCTCGGCTTCGTTTTCCTCATATCTGGCAAGGTATGCGTCGGGTCCCTAACTCAGTCGTGTTTGTGCTCAACTAGTCGCAGGTTCTCAACGTTCAAGTTCCTTTGTTCTTCAAACAAATCATTGACTCTTTGAACCTGCCTCTTGATCCATCATCGAGTGCGACGGTGTGGACAATTGCCGGAGCTACGATTCTTGGCTGTGAGCACATCACATCCCATCATTATGGCGAATCACAATTCAAAACTTCCCTCTAGATGGAGCAGCGAGAATTGGGGCAACAGTATTTAGCGAACTCCTCAATGCGGTTTTCGCGAATATCGGGCAACGCGCTGTTCGAAAAGTGGCTCGAGAGACGTTTGAGCAGTTGTTGCATATGGACATGAAGTTTCATCTTGCACGGCAGACTGGTGGACTCACGCGTGCTATAGATCGCGGTACAAAGTACGTTCACTCGTTGAGCAAATCCCGTTCCTCATCCTCCAACGACTCTTCCACAGAGGCATCACATTCCTCCTCCAGGCTATACTCTTTCGAATCGTTCCAACTGCACTGGAAATATCCATGGTCTGCGGCATACTGACGTACAAGTTCGGCTGGGATTTCGCAGTCATCACTGCCGGCACCCTCGCTGCCTACGCCTGGTTCACCATCCGAACAACTTCATGGCGGACTCAATTCAGAAGGGATGCCAACAAAGCTGATCAACGTGCGGCTAGCTCCTCTGTGGATTCGTTGATCAACTTTGAGGCTGTCAAGGTTGGCATATACTTGACTGGTTATAGTTGCACAGGGCCTCATGCATTTCAGTGTCGCAGCACTTCAATAACGAGAAGTATGAAGTGGAGCAATACGATAAGCATTTGCGGGATTATGAGAAGTCTTCCGTGAAGATTACGACGTCGTTGGCGTTTCTCAACTCGGGACAGAATGTGATATTCTCCAGCGCGTTGACGATGACGATGTTGATGGCTGCTCAGGGTGTTGCTAATGGTGAGTGCAGGATATATCATCGATATTGAAGTTTTCAGTGCTCACATACAGTTTAGGTACAATGACGGTCGGGGATCTGGTCATGATCAACCAACTCATCTTCCAACTCTCTCTTCCTCTCAACTTCCTCGGCACGATCTATCGCGAACTCCAACAAAACCTTCTCGACATGGAAGTCCTCTTCAAGCTACGCGAGGAAAATCCTCCTATCGAAGATTCGCCCGATGCCCAACCTCTCCATCTTCCTATAGACTCCATCCGCTTCGAGAACGTCAATTTCGCGTATCATCCCTCTCGGCCCATCTTTACCAATCTCTCATTCACCATCCCCGCCGGCAAACGCGTTGCCTTCGTTGGTCCTTCTGGTTGTGGGAAGTCCACCATCCTCCGTCTGCTGTTTCGGTTCTATGAACCTACCTCCGGTCGGATCCTCCTCGGCTCACAGGATATATCTAAAATCCAACTAACGAGTCTACGTGAGGCGATTGGGGTGGTACCACAGGATACACCGCTGTTCCATGCAGATGTGATGCATAATGTGAGGTATGGGAATTTAGGCAAGGGGGAAGAAGAGGCGGTTGAGGCTGCGAAGAAGGCGAATGTGCATGAGGCGATTGGGCGGCTGCCTGAGGGGTATAAGACGAAGGTTGGAGAGAGAGGGTTGATGATTAGTGGGGGCGAGAAGCAGAGGTTGGCAGTGGCTAGGGTGTTGTTAAAGGATCCTCCGATTCTGTTCTTCGATGAGGCTGTAAGTCGAAATTCATTGCTCTTTCGTGATCTCTGTCATGCTCATTGCTCATATATATCTATACATAGACTTCTGCCTTGGATGCGCACACTGAGGCAGAGCTCATGAAGAACATCAGTACTGCCTTGCTACACAAATCACGCACGAGTATATTTATCGCTCATCGCCTCCGGACGGTCGTTGAAGCTGATCTGATTGTGGTGCTACAAGATGGTTGTGTGGCAGAGCAAGGCACACATGAGGAGCTGTTGAGGAAAGGTGGTTTGTACTATAGAATGTGGATGCAGCAGCAGGCGGCTGCCGAGTTGCTTCAAGAGGAAGAGGAGGGTGTAAATTGAGGCTGAAGATCAGTGTATTGTTATAGTACTAGCTAGTATTGCTGCTTGATGAATTGCTCACGCATCATTCAACATTTGTTCTCTTTTTTAACGAGCGTCGAGGACCGAGGTGTCTGCCGAATCCAAGGCTGATGTTATCGGCACTCGGGAGAACTACGCCACAATTTACGTAAGTCACAGCAAGCGCCCTTCGTCATTCCGTGAGAGAGTCAGAAACCGTTCTTTCGTTTCTCGCCCATCCATCACCATAAACTCTCTACTCGTCGTGCTCAGCGATGACTAGAGAGCTTTCTCTACTTTCTTCCAAGACTCCGACTGCGATCGCCGCTGCCCCAAACTTGCATATTGCTCATGTGTAAGCCACACAGTTCAATCCTATGCTGGCCGTATCTGATGTTGACGTTGACCTTCACAGCCAACTTCGCGATCTGGTTATATGCCCACGGGAGAGAGGCTTGGTGAACTATGTGACGCGAACTTCGGTTGTGGAGCAGGATTTGTATGCTCCTAGATCCGTGAGGCTCTACTCCTTGCACTTGCTGTCTTCCCACTAACGCAAGTTGTACAGACACCAAGGCCTCTATTTGACCTTTCATTCTTCCCCGCAAACCTTACCTCGCTAGAGGTCCTAGGCGGTACAGCAACGCTATTCGCAGCTGGCGGGCAAGATGCTGAATTACACCTCTCCTTACACCACCACTCCACGAGGCAACGCCGCACTGGTGCGATAGAGTGGAAGCTCGATGAGCGTTTGCAGGCATCAATCAACAATTCTATCTTGCTAACATCGTTGAATCTCGGGAGATCGAACGAAAGTAGTCTTGAACCAAGGCTTGCTATAAGCAATAACGATTGCACAGTCAAGTTTTTCGACATTCCAATGGCTGTAAGAGGAGGCAATGCACCCAAGATAAGAAACGTGGGCTCTGTGCGGCTCAACGTTGCTGTTAACCACTGTATGTACGCTATCATCACCTGCTTTGCGCTTAGACTATACCACATGCTAAACGATTACATTCAATAGCTTCAATATCCCCTGACGGAACTTGTCTTCTATCGGTAGGAGACTCTTCCAAGGTCTTCCTTCACCGTATCCACGGCGGCGGTCAACTCTCCTTTTCGCCCATCGCCACTCTCACCATGCCACCTCCTGATAGGAACCTCCTATCCCATTTCTCATCATCACTTTCTGCCTCGTTTAGTACATCTTTCTCTCGCGATGGTTCCAAGTATGCCGTTGCGTCTCAAGAAGGAGTTGTTTGTGTCTGGGATGTCCGGAGTACAAGGCCGCTGAAGGTGTATCAGACAGATAAATCGGAATCTTGGAACAGTTTTGGAAACGGATTGGCTAGTGGGTATCTATCAGATGATCCGTATGAATGGACCAGAGGTCTTTCGAAGGCTCCTGGATGGAGTGCAAGGAACGTCAAATTTGGCAACGGTGGAGTGGATGGGTGTGGGAAGGAGATCATGACTTTTACAGAGGTATGCTATTCTCGTTATACCTTCTCAGGTTTTTTCTCATTCGTGTTTCTGCTAGCACACTTCCAAATTGCATGTGATCGATGCCCGAACATTTGAAACTGAGGAAATCATCCGGGTACCATCTACCCCTGCTCCCAAACCCCGAACATACACTTCAACAACCACACGGACGAGCTCTGTTAGGTACGGTCTGAATTCCCCTCGAACTACGCAGCCACGGAGCCGTTCAAGCTATGTCCGACCATATGAACGCCCTTCATCTAGTGCCCGTGCTCTGGCAGCTTCAATTGTCAACCCACACTCACGATCAATACCGGTCTCTGCCACATCACATCTGTCAAGCTCTAGCTCCCGGAGTGAACTCTCTGAACCGCCCTATGTTGTCCTTGCCTTGGAAGACACCTTCCGTATCCCGACCGGCAGATCTACTACAGACTCTCATGACACATCTGGCGGTTTTAGCAACAGTATCCGACCATGGCGGACTGGACGCGAGTTTGGCAGTTTTGGCTCCGAGGAGGATTCGCTGGTGGTTATTCCTCCGCTTGGAGACCGCGAGGTTGAGGATGATGTCCGGGCGCTTTTGGGGAGCCATGGGATACGCTCGAGGCGTGTTGCTGGCGTTGGTGTTGGTATAAGTGATCGTGGAGATGATTTTGATAGCCATGAGGACCGAAATCACGATGCAAGGATGGATATCGACGATGATTTGGACGAGTATATCCACACGCCGGAGATCGAATGGGATTGTATCTCGTCCCATGTACCATCAAGAAGTTCTTCACCAGGCCCCACTATAACTCCCTCGCTATCTAACAACCGCTGGAGGCCGTGGTCCAGAACCGAAGCACTCGGGAGGGTTGGAGCTCGAATATCTGATCACGCAGAAAGTGGAGATGGCGAGCATACAAATGAAGATGGTGTTGTTGTCGACGGTGGGAACGATGATGAAGGTGCCGATGCGGATGTGGATGACCCAGACCAAGGTGATCTTTCTGGCGGATATGCTTGTGCTGCGAGCAATCTGAAGTACGACGCGGACTTGGATCTTGCCGGGACATGCTTCGATCCCACTGGCGGATATATCTACGCTGCGACAACGCAGGGTGTGATAGAGTGGAACGTGAGAGGGTCAGATAAGAGGTGGTGGTCGGATTCAGGCGATATGTGGTGCTGAATCCTGGCTTACTCTCCCAGTTTCCAAGTTTTGTTTCGCGAGGCTGTTCCGAGTTGCTGGTCGATAATCAAGAGAGCCTTTCGAACGATTGAACGTCATCATCATTTCCAAGGTTTTATTTTCACACTCACTCATTTCAGTTCTCTTGCACAAGGTCCTGCAATCTTTTTCTATCGACCACTATTTCTATCTCTCTGTGAAAGGAAAAACGTTTTTTTTCTCCACGTTGTATGTATATCCCTCGACCTCACTGTACCTTTTACATTGTACGTTCACACTATGTCTCTTGTTATGCGTCCGAGTTGGTCATTTTTATGGAATCGCTGCCATGTTGGACATTCCTCTCTCTTTTGTGATTGTATGTATATCATGTTGGGCATATATCTCATTGTAACACCAGTGTATCTGCACGTAGCTTGTAAATATGTACTGTTTCAATGTTTGCCAAGGAACCTGGAAGGATTTGTCGAAAGTTGGTCAGCTTGAGCTAGAACAGGCCAGAACGAGGAAAAAGGCGCCCTAAGCGCTCGTATACCGCTTTGTTGTCAACTTCCATCAAATTCGTCTCGACTCTCGAGCATTGAGCAAGATGTCCCTACCTCGCACACTCGCAAGGCTTTCTGCTGCTGCAAAACCTAATACCGCCTCCATGAAGACTCGACTGATAAACACAACGCCTGCATATCCAGGTCATATACCTCTCAACTCATTCGAAAACGCGTTCTTGGCCGTAGGTTCAGCGGTGATGTCTCTACTGGATCCTTACAGAGCAGGTACGTAGGATTGGATGAAATGTTCTTCATGTCCTCATTGCCATAATACAGATCTCATAGCTGCTCTGGGAGAAACCACGGCTGGACCTGCACTTCCACGGTTAAGGGACATCATGCTTGCCAGTCCTGAAGGTAGACAAATATTGAAAGACCGACCTAGAATCAACACACAGACGGTTGATATGAATGCCCTGGCTCACCTTCCAGAAGGTACTTGGGGTCGTACCTACAAAACATGGTTGGAACGAACAGGTGTCACTCCGGATTCTAGAGAGCCCGTGAGCTTTTTCTCTGTCCATATTTCTCTCCTTTTCTCACTGTCGTCAAGGTTCACTATGTTGATGATCCTGAACTAGCATACGTTATGCAACGATATCGCGAGTGCCACGACTTTTATCATAGCATCTGCAATTTCTCCGTCAACGTCGAATCAGAACTTGCCATCAAGTATTTTGAGTTCGCCAATCTTGGTCTTCCGCTAGCTGCTATATCCGCCATAGGTGGTCCTCTACGACTCAATGCGAAGAAACGCAGCATCTTATTTCGGAGTACGTTCCATGGGCGCTGAAGTATGGAAGTACTTCGCAGTGTTTGATTACTGTCTATTGGGAGAAGCGGTGGGAGCAGAACGTGGACGATTTGAGGACGGAGCTTGGGATTCGCGATTCTCCCGCAAGGTGGTCGAGGAAATCTTCGGCTACTGTTGAACCTTCTGCCGAATCTACCTCGACTTGATAATGAACATGTATGTCCTCCACAATTCATGAATGAATCCCATTTGTTTCTCTTCATTCGCTCATTCTCCTATTGGATTTTGGTTCATGGTTCCAGTGCTTCCTGTCTCCTTGGCTAATTCACCTCACCGACTCTCGTCTTATTCCGACACCATCCGATGCGTCAGGACTCATCTACCAATAGATTCTTCATGATCACTGTTATCGGCCGATCGCAAACTCAGATTTCTCATACCCTCCGGCTCGACGAGCCAGTCGGTGGCACCCAAGGCAACTCTTCATGTGCTCCACCCTGACTTCTTGTTCTCGAACGTTGGGAAGAGAAATTGATAGCATTGACATTCAATAACTTTCTGCCAAAAAGACTCTCATCTTCCAGTATATGGAACCTTGTGACACGCTGCATGTTCTGTTTTTCGAAAGGACTTTGTAGGTATCATGTTTCTGGAAATGTTGTGGAACGAACAAAGATTGCGAACCTGCCATCTAACCTAATCTTTTTCTTTCATGCCGCCCCCATGGTCATGACACTCCTGGGTAAACTCGTGTGCTCGGATTTTCCGTGACTGTGCCCAACGTGCAAGTCTGGCAGGTACACCTCTCGAACGACCTCTGTGCCTCCCTTCCTCCTCTTCCTCCACCTCGTCTTTGACATCTTCTCCCAAGATGATGTCGAGATCGGGTGTTTGTGATGATAACTCAACGTCACGAGCCTCGTCGTCGTCTTCTTCAATCAAAGGCCAAAAGCTCGAGGGGTTTCGTTCTATATTCGGAAGGACTTCTTTCGGGCCATAGTGTGATGAGGCCTCGGATGTCTCGTCGTCACTGCTTTCACTTGCGTAACACGGTCGCTCTTCTTCCTCAAACGCACCGTAGAGGTCGTAGAACATCCCGTCTTCTTGTTCCTCGTATATCGGGTGAAGATGTTCGCCAGTAGAAAAGCTGTGGTCACAAGGCAAGGTTTCTGTCAGCGTCAAATTCAATTTCGCGAGCTTGTTATACACCCACCTAGGTCCTTCCTCGGTCGTTTGTCTTTTGACAGAATTGTCAAAGTAGAATGAACTGAGGAGGTCCTCGATCTGAGAGTCATCCTGCTCGCCATTGGGACTGGTCTGAAGCGCTACTTCGACGTGCGGTTCCATCTCGAGATATTGTGGCGCAATTGTGGGGACGATATTCAATAGGTCTAGGCAGTGGCCACAGGTTAGAGCGTGCAAAGTGGGATTACAGAGGGGGGAGGACCTTATATACGCTTCAACGGATAATACATGCGCAGTGCGTTCCTTCGATCCTGCAAAATGAAGACAAAGATGATGATGGAGAAGAACAGAGAAGAAACTCAAGCGCTCGCAAGAGTCCGGCATTATGAAAAGGCCCCTTCTCTATATGTACCCCTTGTACTCTCTTTCCCCAGCTTGAAATGATTTGGTAACATCTATCTTTGTGGGTTCAATCGCGATTCAGCCTTTGAACTTTATTTCCATCCGTTGAATTGGGGGCATTTGACACTTGAACCCACCCTCGAATTACAAAGGACCGGACAGTCCTAATCTGGAATTGTTCAGGAAATTGCCAGGTCGCTCCCTCAAAAGTGATACCTGAGCATCTGCTCTATCTGCAAACATGCGCTATGTTTCGTGGGTCCATTCTCCTGGATAGTTATCAATATCTTTAATATCTGAGGAGCACGGGAAATGTAATACTCACGTTAATGTGACTCAAAGTTGGTCGATAGAGTGCGCATACAATGATAACGCTAATGGGTGTTGTTCCGCTTTTCTTCCACTCATCCACCGTGCAATGAGGTGGAGATACAGATTTCAAGTTGGAGTTAAGGGCGGGCGACTCAAAGGTGTTAGAACATATGTCGAGCGAATTCCAGTGTATTTTGGTCCGATATGAGCATTCGGTATCATTACATCCAGATGATATTATAAATGAGCCTAAGATTTGCAGATGGCAGTCATTGGTCGTTAGCCACATATTCTAGCTGGAATTACCAAGTCCTACGGTTGGATTATGCCCATGTTTGACACAGGAACTCCGCTGATATGAGCATGATGGACTAGAATGTTGAGAATCGTTGATCCTCGACCTGAACGACATGAGCAAGTATGAAACTCGTGTAGATGCATTCTTACGAGATGATATTCACAAGTGTCTGGAGGGATCAACATCCCTCTCATGTCAGATCTATAACGTCGTTTGAAGCATGAAGAACTCTGGTGCCCGATGAGGATGTTCCAGGTTCCGCTTTCACTTCCGGTTCTGTTTTGACATGCTGCGTCTTCCGTCGTTTTCTGCGAAGTTGTACCAGTTCCTCCTATGCCGGTATAGGTTAGAAAAAACATTCTTGCAAGATTCGTAGGTATACGTGCCTCAAGAGATTGGATTCGACGTGTATCTTCTTCCTCTGAGTCGCCTGTCAAATCAAACACCTCGCTTTTCACTGCGCTCTTCGTACGCGGGGCTGGCGGTGCAATACCGTTGGCACGGAGCAATTCTGTTGCACATTTTTGTCAGCCCTATGCTCATGCAAGGATTCAGAGATACGCGCCTAGAGGTCGGTATTTAAAGACGAAATTGACGATGGCATCGCGCACGATCACCTCCAATGTGTCTGTGTACGGAACGACGTGCGCGTCTCCCAGGCTTGTAAACCCGGGCTAAGTGTGATCTGTGCTTGGAACAGACGGGAAACATACTCCACTTTGTGGCCAGAAGCCTTCTTGGATCTTTCGTGGACCTTGCCGATGGTATTGTATCTCGCATATCCACCCGAGCTCATGACATCCAATGTTGCATGACTGATGACCAGCTTGATATCTCCAAGACCGGCTGTTGGTTGATCGAGGTACTGATCATCATCTACGACTTGAATGAGGTGGAAACATATAGAGAGTAGCTGGTGTGAACATACCTGTGATTTCCACATCCGAGAAGACAAACGGTTTCTCGGTCGTAGGAGTGGTCAAAATTCCAGAGTATTTGAATGTGTATGGAGCACCCGAATCCATTGTTAACCCGCCAGCCGGCGTTCCATCCATATAAACTGCCCCATCCATGAACGAATTCCTTATTCCAGTCGCCCATTTCACAACGAAAGCCTGCGACCGATTCAACTAGGTTGGCACAAATTACCAGATTGAAACCATACCTTTCCCGCTTCGGATGGAATCCAGCAGGAAACTTCTCTGTCGTTCACCTTTACATCGAATAACGGGAGCGCAGAGTCCTCAACTTCGATCCAGGCAGAGAAATCTTCGAAGGAGAGTGGCATTGTTGAAAGACTCTTAGACTCAATTCAAAAATTCAAAGTCACGGTAACCACGAGGGAGGTACCCTGAGGTACCTGCCGAAAAACGCCGAAAGTCCCTCGCGAGTTCAAAGCCTTCGGCAGCCTCGGCAGCACTTGATTTCGAAGTTCGAAGCAATAGCAATTCTCTTCGCGGCTCAAAGAATTGAGCACATCCCTATAATCAATGCCTTCATACCTTCATATATCTCCTCATTAGAGTCATGACACATTTCAGATCTCAAGTTGACGTCCACGACGACTCGGGAGGTGTGTTGTCGAGCGAAATCCAGTAATTTGACTTTCTAGGAATGTGAGCGCGTTCGGTGGTCATTATATTCAAGATATACGTGAGCCCAAGATTAACAGATGGAAGTCACTAGTCGATAGTATTAGCCATTATGCAAGTTCTACGCTTTGATAAATTTAATTACGCCCTGTTGTATGTTAAGAACTCCGACAATATAGTATAGTGCGCCAGTGTCTCCTTCATCCTGAACTGTTGAATTGAACGTGAGCATTGTGAAGCTGCCAAGACTCGTGCAGACGCATTCCTACGAGACAGAAATCCGGAGGGATTAACATCCTTCTCAGGTCAGATCTATAACGTCGTTTGAAGCAAGAAGATTTCGGTTGCTTGATGACGATGTCCCAGGTTCTAGTTTGACTGTTGGCTCTGTCTTGATATGTTGCGTCTTCCTTCGTTTTCGAAGTTGTACTAGTTCCTCCTGTGCAGCCATTGATCAGACAAGAGCCTACCTGTAAAAATCAAGCGTACGTGCCTCGAGAGATCTTATTCGACGCTGATTCTCTTCGTCCGAATCTCCTGTCAAATCAAGCACCTCGGTTTTCACTGCACTCTTCGTGCGCGGGGCTGGAGGAGCGATACCGTTAGCTCGGAGAAGGTCTGTAAGTATATTGGTTAGTTGAAATGCCCATACATAGAAGCGCTCAAAAAGAAACGCACCTAGGGGCCGGTATTTAAAGACGAAGCTCACGATGACATCGTGAAGGGTCACTTTTCTTTTTTTTGGTAACGGATGGTTTGCTCAATTCCCAAGCTTGTAAACCCACGCTGAGCGATATCCAACCGTAGAACGGATGCAGAACATACTCCACTTTGTGACCAGTAGCCTTCTTGGATCTTTCATGGACCTTGCCAATGGGATTGCGCTTGGCGTAAGTTGCCTGCGGAACCAGCCCACCTAACGTGGCATGAGTGATAACCAGCTTGATATCTCCAAGACCGACGATTGCTTCATTGAGATAGTGATCGTCATCTATGAATATGGTGAACCGTGAAGGGTAAGCTCATGCAGTAAGCACACGTCTAGACAGACCTGTGAGCTCTAATTTCGCGAACACAAACGGTCGTTTGGTCGTAACAGAAGTGGGAGCCCCAGACAATGTGTATGTCCTCGGAGCTCCTGGATGCATGGTTTGTCCCGTGAAGATTTTGCCGTCCATGTAGACATCTCCACACATCGAAGACCTTCTTACTCCAGTGGCAAATTTCACGATGAACTTCTGCGAAACAGTATAACCAGTCATTGGATTGGCACAATGTGACGACTCGATACCATACCTTTCCCGCTTCAGATGGAATCCAACCGCTCGCCTCGCTGTCATTCACCTTCACATCGAATAATGGGAGCTCAGAGCCCTCGACTTCGATCCAAGCAGTAAAATCTTCAAAGGCGAGTGGCATCTAGTGGCATTCGAGTTGAAAGAATTGAAAGTGGATTGAATTCAAAAATTTAAATGAATAATGAGCTGTGCCGAAAGGATGCCGAAGGTTCACGCGCACGTTCAACGTCCTCTAACGTACTAGTCCTCTGAGGCTCCTCATGGCTCTTATGCAAGTTCCGGTGGGATTGCTGGCTATGCTGCGTGTTGCGACGTTCTCTTCCAATCAACCACCTTGCAAGGATAACATGGACATTTCAGATCTCAAGTTGAAGTTCACGACTCGGGAGGTGTGTCGGGATATGTGCACTGAGGTCGAGCGAAGTCAATCCAATGTAAGCGTTCGGTGTCATCACATCCAAATGATATTACAAGTGAGCCCAAGAAGTTCGCAGATGGATAGCTACTATGCAAGTTCTATGCTTTGATTACGCCCTGTTGTATGGTCTAGACTCCGACAATATAGTATAGTGCGCCAGTATTTCCTCATCCTAAACTCAGAACTGTGAAATCATATGAGCATATAACTTTGAGACCTGTTAGAACGCATCCTTACATGAAATGAATAACGATATTTTGGAGGAACCAACGGCCCTCTCAAGTCAAATCTATAACGTCGTCTGAAGTATGACGATTTCTGTCGCGCGAAGAGGATGTCCCGGGTTCCGGTTTGACTGTTGGCTCTGTTTTGATATGCTGCGTCTTCCGTCGTTTTCGACGACGAATTTGTTCTAGTTCTTCCTGTGTAGCCTCAATTAGCTAAAAGCGATCCTGTAACGTTCGATGGAATTAGATGCCTCGAGAGATCTCATTCGACGCGTATCTTCATCGTCTTCGGAGGCTGCATCTATCGTCAAATCGAGTACCTCGGTTTTCACTGCACTCTTCGACCTCTTCGTGCTCGTGCTCGTGCACGGTGCTGGTGGAGCGATACCGTTAGCGCGGAGCATGTCTGTTAAATATCTTGATAAACCCTGGCTCATGGAAAGATCTAAAGAAACTCGCCTAGAGGCCGGTATTTGAAGACAAAGTTCACGATAACATCGTGACGGGTCACATTCAGTTTGCTCGTGTGAGGTATTGATTGTTCGTCTCCCAGACTTGTAAGCCCACGCTGAGTTATATATATGCGTAGCACAGACACAGAACATACTCCACTTTGTGACCAGTAGCCTTTTTGGATTTTTCATGGATCTTGCTAATGGTGTTGCATTTTGCATAAGTTGCTTGCGAACTCCACCCACCCAACGTTACATGATTGAGGACTAGTTTGATATCCCCAAGACCGGCGCTTGCTTCATTGAGGTAGTGATCGTCATCTATGAATACGGTGAGGGGTAAGCCCTGCAAGAGCATATTCGTCTGGACAGACCGGTGAGAACTAGATTTGTGAACACAAACGGTTGTTGAGTCGTAGCAGAGGTCAAAACCCCAGAGAGTGTGAAGGTCTGTGGAACACCTGCAGGCATGGCAATCCCCGTGAACGACTTTCCGTCCATGTAGACATCTCCACAAATCGAAGACCCCCTCTTTCCAGTGGCACATTTCACGATGAAATTCTGCGCGATAGTCAAATATTGGCACCGTTTAGTTTAGTAAGCACTCGAAGCCATACCTTTCCCGCTTCAGACGGGATCCAGCAGCTCACTTCTCTACCATTCACCTTCACATCGAACAACGGAAGCTCAGAGCCCTCGACTTCAATCCAAGCAGTGAATTCTTCAAAGGCGAGTGGCATTTGAGTTGAAAGAATTGATTGAATTCAGAAATTCAAATGATTGTCTGGTCACTTGTCACGTGCTACTGGGTGGCTGTGCCCTGTTGTGCCGAGCCATTCCGAAACAGTACCGAGGGTTCACTACTACTAGTCACTTCCTTCAACATCCTCTCAAGCGTGCTGCGTCAATTCTATTATATAGCGGTGTTCTCCCAATCTGTGATTGACTCGCGGTAAGGAACACTATTATACATACTACCTAAGTATTATACTTATCTTGTGAGCTTCAATTTGAGTATCAAGAATAACCTATGCAGGTTCCGGTTTGAGTTCTGGCTCTGTCTTGACATGATGGGTCTTTCGTCGTTTTCGGCGAAGTTGTTCTAGTTCCTCCTGTGCAGTCATTGGTCAGACTACGACATTCTCGTGAAAATTGCATCGAGTACGTGCCTCAAGAGATCTCATTCGATGTATATCTTCTTCCTCTGAATCACCGGTCAAATCAAGGACCTCGGGTTTCACTGCGCTCTTCTGGCGTGGTGCTGGCGGAGCGATACCATTGGCACGAAGCAGGTCTAGATAGATGTGTATCTTGGTTATCCGCATATTCATCAAAGGTTCAAGTTGAGGTAACGCGCCTAGAGGTCGGTATTTAAACACGAATTTCACAATGACATCGTGATATGTTACATCGATTAGGGTCGTGCGTTCCACAGGTCGTTCGTCTCCCAAGCTTGTCACCAACCATGAGTAATTACGATCTAATCCAAGGATGCAGAAGTGAACATACCCTACTTTGTGACCGGTAACCTTCTTAGCTTTTTCATGGACTTTGCCTGTGGTATCATGCTTCTTGAAAGTTTGCGACGCGCTCAAAGCACCTAACGTTGCATGATTAATCTGCAGCTTGATATCCCCAAGACCAGCGGTTGCTTGATGGAGGTACTGATCATCATCTATAGTTAGATTAGAGGGCAGATTTGCTAAAGAATAGATATTCGTCTAGGCGTACCTGTGAGTTCGACGTTGGAAAATACGAATGGTTGTTCGGTCGTCTGTGAGGTCAAAGCCCCAGAGAATGTGTACGTCCGTGGTGCACCTGCATACATAGCGATTCCTCTGAGTCGCTGCCCGTCCATATAGACTTGCCCCATCATTGAAGAACGCCTTTCTCCAGTGCTGACCTTCACGAGGAAAGTCTGCAACCGGTCAAGTGGGCACAACATACGAGCTTGTCAAACCATACCTTTCCCACTTCAGATGGAACCCAGCAGCTCACTTCATTTCCTTTCACGTTTGCATCAAATAGCGGAAGCTCTGAGCCATCGACTTCAATCCACGCAGAGAAATCTTTGAAGGCAAGTGGCATTTAGGACGAAAAGAATTGAGATGTCACGCCTCGCTGGAACGCGTTTTGTAGTCACATCAGCACGTGTTACGTGGTGATGTGTGGCGATGTGACGCATCACACTTGTCCTCCTCCAGGCTTCGAAGTTCATTGACCCTCGATATCGATTTTCACAAACATTGGAATACATATCAGTCTGTGATTTACATGCGACAGGCTGTACAAATTTTTGTTCCGCGTCCACAAGTCTTGTTTAAATTTCCACATGAGAATCATGCTGAAGACTCGTCATGGGCAGGCTGCTCGAACTTGTTCAATTCTACAAAGCAAGGTACGAGACTATCACCAATGTCGTCCTACCCTGGCCGGGATACACGATGAGAATCGAGCCGGTGTCATTAACGAACGTTGAACCTGGGTTTGAGGTGCCGAGCATCAGCTCAACTGAGCTCAGTATGCGGCAGGCGCAGCCTCGGAGATATATATACAACTGTGAACCGATGGGGGAAAGTGGGTAGCAAGGAACGGTACTCATGATCTAACCTTCCGGTGGACAAACGTAACGCTCAACGTTGACTTGGCAAAAATGGAGAAGCTCGAAGTGTGAAGTGACTAAAATTTGACAAACGAAAAGGACTTATCGACCGCCGACGATCATATTCCAAGTTCTAGTTTAACTGCTGGCTCTGCCTTGACATGCATATCATGCTGCGTCTTCCGTCGTTTTCGGCGAAGTTGTTCCAGTTCCTCCTATAAAAGTATGTATTGGAAAAATTGAATAGCGAAAAAGATTTCTTCCGCACAAAGTACGTACCTGAAGAGATTTCATTCGACGCGTATCTTCTTCCTCTGAATCGCCCGTCAAATCAAGGACCTCTTGTTTCACTGCGCTCTCCCGGCGTGGTGCTGGCGGAGCAATACCGTTAGCACGGAGCAGATCTATATGTGCATGGGTTAACCCCATTTCTATTGAAGATTCTGAAGAAACGCGCCTAGGGGTCGGTATCGAAAGACGAAGTTCACGATAACATCGTGAATGGTCGCATGCATTTTTGGGGTGTAAGGAACGCGCCGTTCGGCTCCCAAGCTTGAGATTCACTCAGCAATTTCTCAGCCTGGGATAGGCATAGAACATACCCTACTGTATGACCAGTAACCTTTTTGGATTTCTCATGGACCTTACCAGTGGTTTCACGCTTGCTGAAGGTCTGCTGAGACGATCGACCTAATAACGTTGCATGGCTTATCACCAGTTTTATATCCCCAAGACCAGCGAGTGCTTGATTGAGGTACTGATCATCATCTAGGACTAGGATAAGCGTAGACCTGCAAAAAAAATTTCAGACGTGCCTGTGAGTTCTATGTTCGAGAATACAAATGGTTGTTCGGTTGTGGAAGAGGTCAAGGACCCAGAGAGTGTGAATGTTTCTGGAGCACCGACAAATATGCCAATTCCTCTAAATAATTTTCCGTCCATATAAGCTTCCCCTGACATCGAATGACGCCTTCGTCCAGTGGCGAATTTTACGACGAAAGCCTGCAAACGATTGAGTTACCACAATTTACGAACTGGTGAAAACGTACCTTTCCCACTTCGGACGGAATCCAGCAGCTCACTTCTCTTCCATTCACGCTCGCATCAAATAGCGGAAGTTCTGAGCCATCGACCTCGATCCATGCAGAGAAATTTTCGAAAGTGAGTGGCATTGACGTTCAAGTTTGAGAACTGAAAATTAAATCTTAATTTACGGCTTGCGCGCTTGTAGTCACACACCACGTGCCACCGTGGTGATGGCTGATCCACTGTGACGCATCATGATCACGCTGGTGGTGTCCAGGAGTCAGTCTTCCGAATACTTACATCAAACTTACATTGCAATCTGCACTTTACATCGGTCATCGTACCACTCTCACGACGCCCCTTCTTCTCAAATGCTGAGCTCTGAACGTGAACACGGGGATCTGCTGGTCAGTCGGCATTGCAAATGTGGCTTGATTTAGGGACAGGTAGCTGTGGCTCTGGACACACTAGGACTACTAACCGACGGACAATGGTCGAGTCATCATCGCTCTTTATGGAAAACCGGAGCTGGACTCATTGTACCCCCTTGATCGCATGTCGGAATATCATGGCTCGTTGGCCATTATAGACTATTGTGGCCCATCTCCACCATCCTGCGTATTGTCTCCAATTACCTTATCCGTGCATGTTCACGATGGATGGTTAAACCACTGGGCAATATAAAAACTCGGTGCGAGACTTTTGCTTTCCCCAGAACTGGAGTCTCATTCCTCCTTCACTCTCCCTTGTCCCGCTCTAAACTCTGTATTCCCTTGTCATCCAATTCTCTTCTCTTCATGGCCCGTCACGATTCCCTTGCTGTCACTGTCGAGGATATCCTACTAGGAATCGATCTCAAACGCGAAAAGAAACGCCATGCCACGTTCTTCCCTTCAAAGCTTGATCTGACCGCCGACTTCCAACGTCAAGCCATAGAGGAGGAGGACGATTACAGTACCTGGGAGTTCCACGCGCCTATCGAACCTTTCATCAAGCGAAGACCGAGGTTGACTGCTAACGCTGTGATGTCTCCTGCACAGAAGCTGGCTCGCAGTTACAACGACGCTTCGTCTATGACTGAAGCACAGAAGATTGCGCATCGGTATCGCACCGGCTCGAAGGACGATACTGAGGCCGAATCGATTACGACGGACTCTAACTCGCGAAGCTCCTCGATCGAGCCATCGACACTAGTAGGATCCGGGAGAGAATCTTGGGTCAGCTTTGGAGCTGAGACGACAGTGGACTCTGAACCGAGGGGAAGCCCAGTTGAGGAACCCAAACTTAGACATAGTGACTCTCGCGCTGGCGCACTCGAAAAAGCTGTAAGTTCTGCGTATTCGAGCCGGTATATTCAGTCTGAGTCATGTCTTTTCTTCAACCAGCGTAAGGAAGCCCTCCAGGAGATCAAGTTTGCTTCGGCCTCCGGCGCTCTGGTGTGCCCTCGCCAAAACTGCCGGGCCACGTTGGCCAACGTCAATGCTCTCAGCTTCCACCTTTCTCTTCATGATATCGAAAAATCTAAGTGCGTGGAACACCGCTCCCGTGGACCACTCAGCATTGACTTCCGAGATAGGCCGTATCATTGCAAAGGCTGTGATCAAGGCTTCGATAAACGTCACGCTCTTAATACCCATCCATGCCCTTTCCGGTCTCGTTCCGCTCCTTCCAGTCCTATTTTTGGTACGTTCTGGCACTCCACTCGTATTGAGTCCAGAAGTTGACGGATGTTTTCTTCAGCTACATTTCAACATGTTCTTACCAAAATCACTTCCCGCGATTGATATGCCCTCCTTTCATATTCCTATGCTCTATCTGTTTTTTCCGTTCTGGCATTTTGTTTTCATATCCACTTGCATGGCATACTACTTACTGTATCGTCTAATTCTCATGTCTCATTTCTCCTTGCACTCTGTACTTAGTATACCCCTCATCTTCTTACTGTATACCATATCATCATAATAATATCTTTCTCTGCTCGTCTTTCATATTTCCCATGTTTTGCTGCCCTTCATCGGTCATCCTTATAGCTCACCTACGGGGCTCGCTGTATCCATAATACCCAAGTTGATGTTCGAATTCACAAACGTACACAATACATTGACATCGGGATTTTCTATTCATCCACAACCTCGTATCTCTCCTTGTTCAACGACTCTTCTCGACATTCCTTGCTACAGAAATAATCCGTCTCGCTCTGAGGGAGCTGAAGGCAGAAGATGCAAGGTGATGCCAATCCCGAATCGACGGCCTCCCTGAAACAAGCACATTTCGCCTCCGTGAGTACCATCTTGACTGTAAGATTCAATCGAACTTACTGGCGATGTCTCATCGAACAATATGCGCTCGTCTTCGTTCCCTTGGCATCTACATAGACCGGCTGACCACAACCTGGTATCAGGCATTCTCCCGGTTCCTCGGGTTCAAACTGTGGCGTCTGGACGCGAAGTGCGGGCTGAGAATTACCACTGAACTTCGTAGTCGGAGGGTATTGTTGCTTCAGATTAGGAAAGCCGGCTTTCGATGTGTTATGATTCGTGTTTGCGGGATATGCAGAAGAAGTCGGAGGAATAAGGTTTTGGAGTTGCTGTACCACGAGATCTTCGATGAAGTCGAAAAGTTAGTAAGATACTCCGATAAATTCAAGATACTACATGCAACATACTCGCAATTTGTGTTGGATCGATCGTCCCAGGTGTATTTCCTGCTAACGCGGCAGCAGCTTGCACTATCGGATGGGTTGCAGCCTTGCTGGGCTTTGTTGGGACGCTAGTGCCAGTCTGTGCTGACTTGGTCGATTGAGTGGAAGTGCCGTTCTTCGCGCTCTGCGCACAGCTCTTCCCGCAATAATCGTATCCAGGGTGCTTCGGAACTTGCTTGCAGAACTTGATAGACAGAATTTAGTTTATGTTGGACGATCCATTCGGTACTCACATCACAGAGGTTGTTGTTAGCAGCTGGTGCTCTAGGTTTCACAGTGCTAGTAGCAGATTTGGCGTTAGAGTTGTTTCTCGAAGGTGCTTGGGCTGCACATGTTTTTGAACAATAGTTGTATTGGCCAAATCTCGGTTTGACGTGACAGTACTGGAACGATAATCAGCTATAGGCGACGTTCGGGGAAACAGTAAAAATATGGACTCACATCGCAAAGATTCTGCGTTGCCATCTGCGCTGACGGTTGAGACATTCTGCTGTTAGTAGTGAGTGGGGTGAGGATGTTATAACGTCGTATGTCTGTCTATCTTGAAGCTCGCGGATGATTTAAATGGTGCATGAGATGCACACGTTGCGGAAAGGCAGTTTCACAGCTACAGGCGATTTGAATGCGTCCTCGTTGATACCTGCAGTTCATCCATGAAGGACCCGTATCGTCCATTGATACCGTGTTATCCTCTCCATCTACAGCCCAGTATCCAGCCAAGTATCTTCGTCGCTCGCCATCTCACGATATAACGTACCCAACATCCTAAAATTGTGATTGTCTTTCTTGAATAGCTCCAAGAGGCTTGTCAATTTCGCTACAGTGATTTCGAACGGACCAGGAAAACGATCAAATTTGCCTCCATGATACTACAAAGAACAACGATCCACGCTGTAGCAGTGTTTGTCTCCGGCGTGGTGACTGTACAGATTTGGAAGCTGTGATTGAGATAGATAATCACCCGGAGCTACTTATTCAACATCATCGACACGACAAACTGCCTCGAGACACGCTTCAAAGCTTCGCGGATGGATAGACGAACTATCCACAGCATGGTAATCGTGGCACCCGTCAAGGCGATTCTGCGGGCTGGGTCAGAATGTTTATATTAGGGCTATCAGGACTCACGTCTCCAATAAAGAAAGAGCTGCATGGGCATCGGACAGACAATCAGTAATGATAATGTTGTAACACACGTTATGAAGCAGGAGAACAAACCAAATAGAACACGCATTTGCCCGCAATACACGAGTGAGTCGCAGGTTGGGTCTAGAAACTGTGAGGGTAAACTGCAGGCAAGGACCGTCGTCCCAGTAAACCATATACAAAGAGTAAGGATTACCCAAACGGACTGAGAGCCAACTGAAGCAATAGGATGGGTTGACCAAATTGGATGTATGAATAAGATTGTAGACACTCCGGCAGTGAACAATGTCCAGCATGAGCAAAAGCTGTAGTAGTAGCCGTTATCAGCATGATTGGGGCTAATTTCATTCAGATAGACTTGGAATACACACATGACAAGATGGAGGGCGGATCGACTGGATGAGCTAGGGAAGGATTGTTGATGGACATACTGGACAAGAAGCCAGAAAGCGCAAGCTGCCTGAAAAAGTTCAAATCAGTTGAGTCACTAAGCGGATAACTTCGACAAAGAGAGAGAACCTCCACTAGGCTCGTCAAGACTATGAACATATATACGACTGCGTGAGATACCATAAGCTATCGTGCAGGAATTCGTACTATCGAGTGAACTCACAGGGTGCATAACGTTGTAGGTGTCTGCTGAAGTCCCTTTTGAGCACTCGAGGTTGCATTCTAGAGATATTGATGACCCAAAGAAGTGTTAGAAGATAGACAACTCCAAGAATCGTTGTCAAGAATGAGATAACACTTGTCAGGCTGCTTGAGAAGCTAGAGATCCCTGAGGTCACTGCACGAGCAAAGAGATTGTGGCTGGTTGTTTCCATTGAGGCGATAATGGATAGAAGGAAGAATTATGAGATTGTTATGAATGATGTTGAACGAAAGGTTTCGATTGTAGAAGGCCACAAGGTGACGGCGAGGTAGGTTCAGATGGCTGGCTATCAACATGAACGGAACCAGCAGCTGCGTTTTGATTTCCATTGGGTCAGGCTCTTGGGTAATCGTCCGAGGAAGTTCATTGATGAGTGCGTTTATCATCCTGCATTCGCCTTTGCAACACTTTCAAATTGAGTGGAGGCAGAGTGGAGGCAAAAACTGCAACATGATGGTACACGAGTAAAGTCAAACCATGGGCGCCTAACAGCTTCATTTTGTGCGCCTGTTTTCTGTTTTCCTGCTTCCAT
Source organism: Lentinula raphanica (assembly GCA_027919835.1). Taxonomy (NCBI): domain Eukaryota; kingdom Fungi; phylum Basidiomycota; class Agaricomycetes; order Agaricales; family Omphalotaceae; genus Lentinula; species Lentinula raphanica. The sequence goes on from JANVFP010000038.1 coordinate 272,541, forward strand.
CCGAATTCCTAGGACCTTGCCACTGCGATTCATATTATGGGGGCCAAAGGAAAAGTTCGTACAGTAATTGAGTACCCTTAAAAATTTTTCATATATATATATCTACAGGGATTCTGTTTCCGACCACCTGCTCGTCCGGGATCTCTGAAATACTCAGCCTCAGACATATGGCCTCTCAGCAAATCCAGGGAGAATGACCGCGTTTCTGTATTTCGTATCGCCGTGGTAGCCCTTGGTTCGTTGCCATTTTTGTTTGGCAAAGGTCCACTCTATTGAAGAGAGACTGTAGGTAACGGCAGATATTCAACGACTTCAAAAAACAAACCTTCCATGGTAGGGACTGAATTCCCAGAGGTTTCAAAATCGTTGTTGACAAAGCCTTCACGTTGCAAGACCGGCGATTCCTTGATAGTGGCCAAAGGTACATCGTTGTGTGGACTATGAACGGAGATCAGGTTAGTGAAAAGAATATGCTTGCACCACGATAGACTCACCGAGAGAAATATAACAAACCCAAACGATCAACGTGTTGTTGATCCAGTGGGGGAACGGTAACTCTGTAAGCACGTCGTCATGCTCGCTCAGCGCCTGCTAGAGTGAACCTCAGCATACCGGTGTATCGTGCTTTTCACGTATCCCGCAGTTAATAATTGCAATGCGTCGCAAGCGTTGACGGTCAAAGTAGCGTCCTGAGGTTTGACCCACTTCCATTCGTTGTTCACATGAGAGCGAATTTGCAATGCGGCAACAGGTTGGCGGAACAACAACGTGAAGCTTCCCAAGTCTAGTAGTGTGGAAAGTCGTCGATGGGTAAAGAACGCGCAAATCTTTGTAGAAGTACGCACCTGTATGTCCATATCCCCAGTTGTCCAGAGTCTTATTTTCCTCCAAGGAGTACTTTGTGTATTTCATGTACCTAAGATGATCCTATGATAGACGCTTTGTGTCGGAAAATTCGCTATGAAACCAGAAAAAGGAACGTTGCTGACCTCGCTTTTCACTGAGTATTGATGAATCTTGGTGAAGTAATCTTCCGGGAGTTCCAGAGCAATGGCAAGCAATACGAAGAGCGGGTCCAAAACCTCCGTGTGAAGCGCCTGACACAATGTGCCAGAGCTAAATAAGTATTTGGCCAAGACCAAGTCGAAAGATGACTCGCACCCTAGCAAATTCCTCAATCTCTGGCAGATTTTGCTGGATCAGTTCTGGATGTTCGTGCGGGAAATAGCCATTGAATTCTGCGCACTGGTATCAGCGGAGGTGGATGTATTCTAACAGAAGATACTTGCTCGGAATGTTATAAATTTCAGTCTTATCCCGAAGACCTGTCTCGAGATTGATACTAAAGAATCTCGTTACACATTAAACCGAAGGCAAATGATAAGATCTCACACTCTTCGTCCAGCAGGAACATATCCGTTGAATTTTCCCTGGTCTGGACAATTTAACGTTAAGGATACCGTATGAACAAGAGGAATTGATACCTACCCAAACCCTCCGGTATGTATTTCTCCTTCTCCTCGAGAGGTAGGTCATAGAACTACTTTCCGATAGAGAATTGACGATTGACACGCTCTTGAGAGATGTTGAAGTTCTTCACGTAGAAGAATCCTTCGTTCCGAATGGCGTTAATCAAGGTTTGAGCGAGCTGTTTCTTGCCCTCCGGAGTGTTGTAGAGGCCAAAGTCGACAGTGACTAGATCTGCCCAGTCGAGGTTTTCCTGTGATATGAAGTAGCAGTCAGTTTTGACCAGTCAGTTTTGCAAGGAAGTTGCAGACCTTCGTTTCGGGAACATAATCAAACGAACCAAGTTGCGGAACGGGGACAGACATTCGTAGAGTATCTGTTAGGATTGGATCTACTGAAGCCATGAGAATTACTAGGCTCGATATTTAAGAATCTGCGACTGTGTGGGCTTGGTAAGTCAAAAGGAATCAACTGACCTTGGTCCTAATTCCTTGCTGATATTGCGCTATGTCTCCAATACAGGACGGAAATTGCGTGCTGGCGTCGATGATGCTTAGTATTTGGAGACTTCCAAGGAGCCACGGGAAAGATTGCACTATCATTGTCAAGGAATTGCACAGTCTGCCGTGGTCTGCATTCTTGAGGCATCGAGGTTCATGAGGTTAATGATGAAGTGAAGTTATCGTCAGTTTCCCATGCTTTTGATCAATATCAGTTGAAAGAAGTTCCAGCCTTCAAATGACATGGTACTTTGACTCGAAACGAAGCCTTTGTTCTTCCAGAGAGCAGCTCGCAACAGGAACTTGAACCACAGTAAGAGATTAATCCGTTCCAACTTCCAAGCTTCGCTCTTGAACTATAAATGATAGTATTTGACTGATCCTTCCGACTGCACTATGTTGCGTGAACTCGATGTTCGCATCCTCGTGCTGTAGAGATTGATTGACTCGAGAAGGCTTGACAAAGTATAAGAGCTCTTCAAGAGAAAAGATTATCGACATTGATGTACTTTACATGAGCACTACGAGGCGGTTGCGTCTCTCATTCTCGGAGTTCAGAAACACTCTGCAAAGATATCAATAAGAAAGACCGGAAAAGACCGTGAACAGCTTGTCGAACTTACTACGATGGACTATAGCAGGTCCCGATTCATCGTATTCTTGCTTAGAGATCCAAAGATTCTGGAAAGTCGACAAAGAAGCTAATATGGATCCACCGATCCAGACAGAGTATTTCCTTTCAGGAGGTGCGACAATTTTAACCTGAACATTCATAGTGGTCAACAGGCTAAGCATAAAAGCGATAATTAGAAACACACCTTCATACTGGCAGGCGCGAGAGACGTAATTTCCTTCTGCATACGATCAGCTAAACCAGGGAACATCGTCGTGCCTCCAGAAAGTACTATGTTGGAATAAAGTTCGCGGCGAACGTCGAGGTCACATTTGAAGATGGAGTCGTATCTGTTGAGAGACCAATTAACATTGAGAACAAGTGTAGGACCCGGAGCATATACATACACAGTTTCGTGGATTCCTGAAGCTTCGAGACCGACCATGTGAGGCTGGAACAGCGCCTCAGGTGCTCGGAACCTGACGACGGGCCAGTATAAGAGAACGGGATTCGAAGCCTCGGATACAGGAAGATATAAAGCACCTTTCATTTCCAATAGTGATAACCTGTCCATCCGGCAACTCATAGTTCTTCTCCAACGCAGAGGATTGCGCGGCAGTCTGAAGTTCCTGCTCAAAATCGAGGGCTACGTAGCAAAGCCTCTCCTTGATATCTCGTACGACTTCATGTTCCGCTGTCGTTGTGAACTTGTAACCTCGTTCAGTAAGATTCTTCACGAGCTGGGCGGTCAAATCCCTTCCCGCAAGATCGAGACGCTGGATGGAATGTGGAAGGGCGTAGCCCTCGTATATCGGGACAACATGCGTAACACCGTCGCCAGAGTCCAGGACCACACCCGTGGTACGTCCAGAAGCGTAAAGCGAAAGAACAGCTTGGATTTGAACATAGAAAGCAGGCGTGTTGAAGGTTTCGAACATGATCTGAGTCATCTTCTCTCTGTTCGTTTTAGGATTGAGAGGAGCCTCGGTAAGAAGCGTTGGGTGTTCTTCGGGTGCGACACGAAGTTCGTTGTAGAAGGTGTGATGCCAGATCTTTTCCATGTCGTCCCAGTTCGTAACGATTCCATGCTCGATGGGGTATTTCAGAGTGAGAATTCCACGTTTGGCTTGTGCTTCATCACTGTGCAGCGCATATCAGTATGGAAGGGGTGCTTCAGGGAGATGACATACCCAACGAACGAATCCTTGCTACCCATGCCGATCATGATACTCTGTTGTCGAGGTCGTCCGACGATAGATCTAATAAGAGTTGAGATTGAGGACTTGTATGAGAAGAACTTGGAACACGCACGGAAAGACTGCACGAGGAGCGTCATCTCCGGCAACTAGACATTATTTGAGCTTTGCAGAAAATGAGGAGTAGATTGAGATTCTTTACATCCAGCCTTGCACATCCCCGATCCATTATCGATAACCTGCGGTCAAATGAGAACGACGTCAATTTCGCGTCTGAAAACACCTACCAACGCTGCAACTTCGTCTTCCATTGTGATTGAGTATTCTGAGATAGGATCGTTGGTGAGTCGAGGGTCAGACTTTTATACTTGGGTAAGGTGTCGGTTATCTGCTGAAACAAACTGCGGGCTGTAGTACTAGTATTGGGGCAGGTGTTGTCAGTTGAGATTTTGCTTGGAGTATATGCGCCGTAGTTCTTGTCCGCATAGCGCAGCTCTGTTGCCCATTTTATAGTCCAAAGGGCGTCTCATCCACTCAATTCGTTGTCGGTTCTCGGAGAATTAGCAATCAATTAATCAGTCTCAATGCATAGGAACAGAGGTCGAATAGAGTGAAACTTGGCACTGGAACGGGTGATGAGCAATCAGCTCTTGCTTCAAGATCACGAAGATACGACCACTGTGCGTGCGCATGGCAAATCGTACGCACCTTGTCTTGAAGTTGCAACTTTACGGTCGGAACGAAGAAGAAATCGGATGAGTGTTGTGGCTGTGCTAGGGCGCTCTATACAGTCCTGAGCCTGAGCGCGTAGTACTAACCTCCCTCGAACAAACCCTCGTGATGTACATGATAGTGATTCCAGCCAGACTCGACGAACAAAATTTAAGGCTATATAGTAACTCCAACGCAACTACATAATGCAGAAAGAATATATATATATATATATATACGGTCGAGGATAAAGAAAGAAGGAGGACTAGAAAAGGGTGAATAGGAACAAGTCTATCGCGGTACAGGAGGGAAGCGGTACTGGGTCAAGAAATTAGTAGTCTGCGGTATTGGAAAGACAGAACAACATAGACGACTTACAGTGCTTGGGTCGTGGAAGGGGGCGTGAAGATTTTGGGATCGCCGACGCATTGGAAGACTTGATGTCGACCATCTTCAGACGTCAGGCGCATCTCGCTGGGAAAAGAAGTGTGCTTCCGGAAAGCAATTTGACGACTTGAAACTGGTTCAGGTGAATCTCATTGGGAGGGACCCATCGCGGGACGACGTGTGAGGACGTGTGTCAAGGTGTGAGGCTGACGCTCTTTAGGAAGGAAGGAAGGAAGATACTGTTTCGTCCTGTTCCTGTTGTACTCCTATTTGCGGCGGGCTCTCAATGAATCCAGGAATTGATTTCGTTCCTTTACCCAGCGTGACTTTGGAAAGTTCGAATCTATGGCGTCCTGTTTCCAGAGGCCATCCAGGAGGCCGTCGGCATACATCCACTCGTTGGGGTCAAATGTCGCGGCCGAACCAGATGCAGCCCCCTCTTTAGCAACCTTCCCTTTCTTCTTCTCCTTCGCTCCCGCTTCTGACCCGTCACTAAGAAACACCAGATGTTTCTCAGCGTCCTCACGCAATTTGACAAAGTCAATCTTGACGTCGTCCCGAAGTTTAGCGATGGGATGGTAAGTTGCAAACCAGGATGTGATTGGTGTTTTACGTTCCGGTGGAATGAACAATTCACCATTGATGCGCACAGATACTTGCTCGGTGATTCTCCGACTTGCCAGTACTTGGCGATACACAATCAGGGATACCCAACCTAGTTTTCACATAGATGAGTACTTAAGGTGGATGATGATGAGAAATTAGTGGAACATATACCGTCTGTTCGTTCGTTAGCCACAGCCTTAAGCAACGGTTCTGGCTTCTCCTCCTGCCACTCTTTGAAGGTTTTCTCATCAACGGCATCGTAGAGAAACAGATAGACGATAAAGTCGTTCAGATATTTCCAATTTTCTACCTTGGTACTCCATTCCGGAGAGGCTTGAGTTTCTGCCGCAGATCTTTCTGCTGCGAAGATCAATTGTTCTCCTTCATCTTCGTCTTTGAAGTGGAAGTGACCGATTTCTTTCCTCTTCATCTCGGAACCTCGGGGTCGTCGCATGTGGAACCCCCTGATACTCCTGAACTGTCCGGGCGCGGTTTCGATGCCGAGAGACACTGCTTGTTCTATGTTCATGGCACTGAACTCATAGGTTTCGAGAGTAACATTTACCACTGTAGCTCGATCGTTCAGCGCATGCTCATGACCTGCCAGTGTTTGATTAAGGGCGCTCACCATAGCCTCCTTGACCAGGAAGATTCGCCGTCGAAGCATCATTGACAATGACTTGATCAATCGGCCGGGCGATAACAGTAATGCTAAGCAAGCACATAGCGAGCCAGAGGATGGAGGATAGGCGGGAAGAAACGGGGAGTAGCATGATTCCAACTTGGGAAAGGCGACAAATTCAAAGACCAAGTAAACACGTCCGGCCTAACGCGAAAATTAAGCATCCTCGATACTTAGAAGTAATAGAAAACACATACCAGCGGATTTTTGTTTTTGAAGACGTGCAAGGGATACGAATAAGTATGGAGAGTGAGGCAGTTGTTGGGAGTAAAGAAATGAATACGTTGTCCGAGGGCTTTTGAGCCTTGCTAATATCTATGGTGCAGAGATCCGGTAATTTCCCGAATGCACTGCCTGTGCACTGCAGTGTTAGAGGGATACTTTATAAAGTAACCGTGGCACACGGTTTGGTGCTCGCGAAGGAAGCTCTAATCAAGCTCTGATCCGGCAGTTCTTTACTGCTCATGTTTCTTTTCGATCTAAGCAGTTGCAATATGTACACAATATTCATAAATGGGACTCCAAAGCAGGACCATGTAAGTGGAATATCAGTGGTGATGAAAACATTTTGGCGCGCAAGTGAATGAAAGGACCAAGAAATGACTTGAGTTTTGATAAGGCAGAGAACTGAGAGAAGCGGACATGGCTTAAACAACCAAAAGACCAGGATAAGTTGGATACGGAGCCCGACAGCCTGTAGATATTCACATAAGCCGAGGATAGAGCACAAAAAGTTAAGAACTCACTTGAGGAATGAGGGCCTTGAAAGCGTCTGAATCATCTCCAGGAAACCTCTCCAAAAACAGACAGCTCAATTTTGACAGTCAAGACACCGTTCAAAAGCAAGGCAAACACTTTCTGCATGCAACATGAGCACACTTTGAGAGAAATAGAAATATAGACCAGAGTTTGAACGAGAAAGAGCGCATTCATTTGAAAAAGAGGAAAAATCCTCTGTGCCATGCAAACGCCAAACAAATACAAACACGGACACTATTCACTGTCCTCACGAAACCACTATTGCTTCGCTTCGCTCGCAATAATTACACTGCCTAAGCAATCAATCGATTCTCAGTACATATGTATCAGATTTTTCATACTTGGAGCGGCTGCACCCAGATCGTACGTGCTATATCTCCCCACAACTTGGTCCCAAGGCTGCAGCAAAGAAAAAAAGCAAATGCTTGATAGGTAGGAGATAGCCAGGGGCTTCTAGTGCGCAGAATCACTTCAGGCCAACATGTTGACTTTCAGTAAAAAATCGACTTTTCAATATATGACTTGAAGAGGATGCAAGTAGCTGGTACATACATGTCGCCCTATGAGGCCCTATCATGTATGTCGCCGTCGGGAACGAAGTGGAACTTGTGTGGCTGTGTTGAGGCGCTAAAATACCTTGAGCGGCGAGCGCCGAGTCGTCGTACTCTGAGTCTCTTCAGTACGTGTTTGGACAATGTTTGGCACTTCAAGGCAGTAAAGAAACGACTCTACGTGTCTTGAGGTTCTTAGGCTTGCCCACTTTTTTCAGGTGTGCAAAAGATTTTATTATCTTCCGAAGGCACTGCAGTGTTACTTTGCCAACCGTCTACAGCAATCAATCAATCCCCCTTTGCTGGCAGTGGAAATCTATCATCTGATGACGCGCCTAACCCGCTGATGTATGTACCACTTTCAAAAAAAAACTCAAACCTTCACCTTTAGCAGTCGTTCCGCATTCTTGAACGCAATACCCTCAAACTCCTCTTCGTTAACCAATTCACTATCCCTCAGCTCCTCCAGAAACTTCTTCCCCGTCTCGTTCGAAGAAAACGGATAGTCAACGCTGAACATGATATGATCCGCAGGACTTGCATGGAGCAAACACGCCATTGGGGCAAGCGAGAACATTCCGCTTGTTGTCACCCATATATTTTCTCGCCAAACCTACATAGTACGATCCATCAGTTGAACAGAATAACCATGATGAACAGTTTTAGTATACTGACCTCTCTCAATCCCCTCTTATGCTCACCCCACCTCTCACTCATCGGCACGATCCTATCCAACTGAAACGGAATCAACTCCCCCATATGCCCAATAACAACCTTCAACCTCGGAAACCTATCCCACACTCCCGACGCCCAAAGCCTCAACATATGTAACCCCGTATCCGCATGCCATCCCCAACCAGCCATACCGAGAAAATACCCAGCGACGTCAGAATAATTCCCTTCGTATCGCTCCTTTGTTTCCTTAGACGGAGTAGGGAACATCGGGTGGATGTAGATAGGCACATCGAGTTCCTGCGCGCGCTCGAAGACAGGCCAGAAGAACGAGTCGTCGTAGAAGCGACCGGAGAGGTGATTGTTGATGAGTGCGCCGACGAAGCCGAGGTCGGTGGTTGTCCGAGTGAGTTCGGCGGCTGCAGCGGGTGGATCGGCCATGGGGAGGTTGGCGAATGCGGCGAGACGACGTGGGCCGCTGCCAGGATGGGTTTGGGAGAGTTGTTGGAGAGCAGTATGGAGCTCGTCGTTCGTCTCTCGTGCTAGTTCCGGCGAGAGCGTTTCGATGGCTACATGGGAAAGGACTTGGAGAGTGACTGAGCCGGCGTCCATGTCTTTAATTCGCTCTTCATCGATGTTGGAGAGTTTGGGAAGAACGTAGTTGAAGGTCAAGTCATCTATAGCTTTTCGGGCAAGCAAGGAGGAAGAGATGTAGTGCTCTTCCAGGGTGATGATTGGTGGTAGTGGTTTGGGTTCGGGCTCGTTCGTAGGCTTCGACATGGTCGTCGTGGGCTTGTAAGGAACTTGGGAAGAAAAGACTGGCTTAAATATACTTGAGAAAATTCCGATGAATCAAGCACTTCCATTGTCGTCATTTGACTCCAGGTTCTTACTCCCGCAAGAACCAAGATTGGCTGACGGGTCTATCCCGGGTCTATCATTAGCAGACGAACTAGACACTGACAAAACGACTTTTAGTAAATCTTCCGAAGACCAAAAATGAGAGTGAAAGAACGTAAATTCAAACCCTATAACATCAATACAAGACCGTACCATTAGCGGATACTGGAACCGTTTCGACCACTCCAGCCTTCACCGCCTCCTGCTTCAACAAATTCCTCTCCTTCTCCTTCTCCTGTCTCTGCAGCTTCAACCACTCCAACGACTTATACTTCAACGCATACATCTGCTGCCTATACACCCTCCTCTCTTCACTCCACTCCGGCAACACACTCCCGAGCTCGGGTCTAACACCAACGATCTCCCTCTTCAACCCCGCAGCATAATCCTCCTCGCTGCTTCCTAACGCGCTGTACGTGAACAACGACGAAGGTTCGTTCCCGGTTTCCTCAGCTTCGATCGCTCGTTGGGTTTCGATATGCGCGATACGGTCTTTCTCGAATTGGAGGAGGGCAGAGGAAGAAGATGGGTAGGTGATTTGGTTCATCCAGGCGAGGGTAAGCCATGTACTTGAGACGTCGGCGATGGTGAAGGGGGTGAAACACATGGTAGAGCCTATGAATGCGAGGCTGGGATTGTAGGCATAGAGTATATGTCGGTGTAAAGACGGTATGCGTCTCGGCTGAGGCGCACGAACGTCGATCTGGGACATAAGCGGTATGAGGGAACTTGAAGAGGAAGACGAATGGGGGTCTTGAACGTGGATGAAGGATGGATTCGGGGTATACCCTGATCCGATGAAAACGATGTCGATATCTTCTATGAGTTTTCCATCTTTGAGTTCTACAGTGACTTTGTCGTTGTCTTGTAGAGAATACCACACGACAGGCGCAACGTCTTGGATACGGGGATCAGGGAGGCTGACAAAGTGCCTGAGAGCGTGGCGACGGATGCTGCGGTAGATAGGGTGTTGGGCAAGAGGAGCTAGATGGGAGGCTATATCGTTGGAGGAGTTGCCGTTTCCGATGACCAGAACGCGCTTGAAGGAAGATTTGAGTTATGTAGATTAGGAGGAGGATCGATAGCACTTACTTTTCCTGCGTATTTTTGACTTGGCCCTCGATACCACTTGGCGTGAGTAGCTATTCCCTTCTCCTTCACGACATCTATCCCTTCCGTAGGAGGCCAGAGCGGTTCGTCATACCAGCCAGTACACACAACGACCGCGTCCCAAACGCTAGACACCACGCTTCCTTCGTCTTGTGAACCCCAATCCTTGGTAACGACTCTCCATCCCTTGCGATCAGGGAGTTCCTCAACCTTGACAACCTCCGTGTTCAGCCTGATAACGCCTTGCTCGAGATATCGATCGGCGAACCTGCGGAGATAACCGTGCGTTTCTTTGAGTGTCGGGAATGGCTGATGAGGCGTCGAAGGCGGTTCGGGGAAAGGTGCTTCGGAGAAAGAGAGGAATTCTGGGAGAACGTTCCCGATGAGATTTGGGTAGGCAGGTGAGGGCCAGTGAGGGCCGGGACTTGGGGTTTGTTGTTCGTCTAGATACCTGTTTATACAAAGCGAATATGAGATTTGAGAAGTCGCTCAGCGTTAGCAGTTGCACGTACCATACACCTCCAACATCGTCTCTACGTTCGACGAGCTCTACCTTCTCAAACGACCCACGCTCGACGAGGTTTCGGAGCGTGACCAAACCACAAACGCCTCCTCCGATGACTAGGACACGTCTAGGCTGAGGGTTGGCCATGATGGTCTATGGTGGTATGGGTTCAAGGGTGGGTAAAAGGTGGCTTTTTAAGTAGTACCGGAACGGAAGGATGCACATGGCCTGGGCTTCTGGTCCAGATGAACCAAAAGAGAAATGGTGTTAGATGTCGTGATTCTTGATGCTAAACGCGGAACTTGCCAAGAGGCGAGGATATTGAGCATAAAGTCTTCTTGTGAGTTTGGCTTTTCTCGAGTACAACGGATGGATCATTGAGAGAGACGGAAGGCCGTTGGAATTGGTGGTGGTAGTAGACCTTGGTAAAAGTGAATTGACCGGCGCCTATCACAGTTCGCTCTCAACCACGGTCCACCATGTTGAAAAGCTTACTTTCTCGTCAAGCACATCTTTTAGAGGGAGAAGGACGAAGACGAGGCTTCAAGAAGTAACAGATGGATGACTGGACTATATGCTGTGCAAGAAAACCAGATTTTCCCGGTTGCAAACTTGCAGCTATGTACGACCAACGCGACGATCCGACGGCCACATCGAACACAGCCGCTGCATTTTAGGCTTATACCAGGGAGGCCAAGCTCTTTCTTCTCTCCCAACTTGTTACACTACAGTCAGTGACGACAAACTACATCTCCTATCGGTACGCAGCTTTCATTGCTCTTCGAAATGCAATTCCTGATTGTCGTCGTAGACTCTGGGTACTAGATTTTTGCTGGTCATATTTAGCTCCGAGTCCCTAGCCTTTCTTAGCTCAATTATCGCGTATACATTGCCGAAACATGCTTCTCCAACCGTTCGACTTGCGTCTGTCATCTTCTCCGATTCCTCGTATCCTTTTGCTTCTTGTGTGTTTATTCAACACCTTCGCTGCGGCTCTGCCCACAGGGCAAGCACTCGTCTCTAGTAGTGGGCGTTTCCCCGCTCACGATCGTAAGAGAATTCCATATAGCGTTCTATGCACTCATTGACATTGGGATTTAGACCTCATACTCCACATCCTACACGACCAGGCCGGAACAGTCCTCTGCCTTTCATTCAATCAACTCCAGAAAACATTCTGCCAAAAGTCGTCAACGTTCATAGGTCCAGGAACTACGAAATTTGTCAATCTTGGTCAAGTTCTTTTCACGACCCCGAATAGCCTGAACACTGTCACCGAATACTTGTCACACAATCTGGTCGGCAGTACTGATCGGGGACAGGATACACTTATTGCTTGGGAACGTATGACTGGCGTTATCGATGCCTTGGCCGAATTGCCCAATCCCATATTCCAAGATAAATCTGAAATAATGAAGACCTGGGAACAAACGTTGCTCAAGGAAAGACCCATAGGTGAGCAAAACATGATGAGTGCACTATACTTTCTTCTGAATCTGATGTTAGAGTTGAAAGTCGAAAGCCTCTTGCTACAAGATGGCAAGAGGTCCGGAGATCTGAGACTCTGTATTGGCCACATGGTTATTACGTTCGCCGCCCCCAGATTCGATTCGGAATTGTCCCAGGCCAAGTCCTACGCTGATAAATCAGAACCGACAAACTCAGGCCCCCATGCTGATGATAATGCACCAAGCCTCACATTATTCACAACAAAGGTCAGCTTCCGGGACTCAGCCGCGATCGAGGATGCTATTGGGAAGATGCAGCATGTCAGTGCCCATCCAACAATTTTCCCATCCTGGTTTTACGCAGTCCTCGAAAAGGAGAAACTGACGAAGAAGACGATGTCGTACGATGGCTTGCCCTGGAATCAGATCGACAAAGCCATGGAACTCCTTCCCGGACTCGGTTCCGGATTCAGATACGTCAAGGGTGTTAAGGTGACGACGGCGAAGAGTCTTAGTGCGTGGAAGGAAGACTGGGATGAGGTTAGGGTGGAAGGGCTGACAACGATTTTTCGGGAGAGCAAGGAGAGGAAGGCGATGCGAAGTAAGGATTTGAAGAGAGGGAGGCAGGCTCAGGCAGAGGAGGTGAATGCGATGAAAAGACTGAGACCCTTGGAATCAAAAGCTGGGCCCTCTCGATAGGTTGTACAGTGTGAGCGGGTTCGGGTGCCGGTCATCATCGTTTGGCTACTATCCTCCATGTGTAAGCCTATCCAATATCCAGTCTATCCGTTCACATCACGACTGACACAATCATCCCAGTATCTATTCGTGTATTTATTGCCCTCGGCTACTTCGCATTGTCTATACAACGAACCTATCTAATCACAATCGGTCTCGCTGTTCGTTTGTTCTCTCGATACCGCGCACAATACTTACCATCTGCTTATGGGAGTTCTTCTCCAATCCTCAATCGGCGAATTGGTGACTCAGACGAAAGGACGTCTTCTCGTTCATATGCATCAGGTTTGGATCTTCGAATGCTTGGTCAAGTTCAGAGCTATAAGAGACATCATTGGGGAAGCCTGGCTTACACACGACGCGTTCATTTCAGTGACTGTGTTGTAGCTATGTAATGTCCCTGGCACACAGTGTATGGAAAGGTGAGCGATCGATTCCAATGATATGGAAGAGATAAGCTCACCGCTATTTCCTTTCAGCCAATACACTTACTTCAATGAATCTCACTGGAAACCACTTATGACGAGCTTAAGTCAGGCTTGGGACATAGCTCGTTGCTCCCTTGAATCCTTTTACAAGCGCACTGAGTCTCCGAATTCTTTTTCACTCAAGCGTCATTACATAATGTTAACAACGTTCAACCGAATCTCTTTACTGGCAATGGGCATCGCTATCTAAATATTCACTGACCAACTCTCAGTGTTCTTCGTACTGCACTCACCCACAGAAAACTGTGTCTCTAACACACAGTATAGGGAAAAGGTAAGTGATCCATTCTGCTGATATCTGAGAGATAAGCTTACCGCTCCTTCTTTTCAGCGACTCGCTTACTCCGAACAGTCTCACTAGCAATCACTTATACTAACAAGCTCGAGTCAGGCTAAACGTCGTTGAAGAGACTACAGAATGTACTTCTATGAAAGATTCCAGTGTGAAAATTCCAGTATCAAGGGAACAGACCATGCCACAAATTCAGAAAGCTCACAATTACCCTGTCATCTACACGTTCCCCATATGCGAGTCCTGACGAACACATGATTTCTGCTTCGCGAATAGCAAACAGGGGAAGCGCAGCGCTATCCCGGATCCGAAAGGTGTGAGTTCGACGTTTTTCACTCAAGCGTCATTACCTGTATTGAAGTTAACAGTGTTCATCCACATCCTTACTGGCATCTATGATCTTACTGGCACGCCCATCTGCTTTGGGACCGAGATGTCATCCTGCGAACCAGGTAATTCTAGACAATTACATCGTGTTCCCTCACGCTCCCCTCCATCTAGCATCTGCACCTAGCAGCTGTGTTCGAGTCATCGTGGATTCGATATCTCTTGTACAACCATCCGTGGGCCGTCCATTCGATACATTGAGACCGACGGCGATATAAATCGTCTATACATCATCACAATTCATTGCACGATGTGGCAAATTTGCTGATGCGGCTTTTTTGGGAGCTCGCTCATACGTGTAAGCTGTAACACCAATCGAAGGGGATAAATCATATGTTTGTGTACGTTCAACGACTCAGAAGGAGGCGAACTTCTTGAAGCTGATATGCATCTCAGATGAGCGGCAGCTCATATTTTCAGACAGTACTACTATCCACCAAAGAAAACAGACAGCGCAGATTATGCCAATATATCAGATTTCCATCAGACATGTGGTCACCAGCAAGGTGAGGCAGTGAGTTGTGACCTGTTGTGACGAGAGGAAAATCTAATTGCTCTATATTATATTCAGGGATGCCCACTCATTCTTCTTCGAAGTTCTCTCCCACCACAGCATCACTCTCAAACCTCGAAGATCTATACAGGTGTGTAGCCCTTGCTGCTCTTCTCAACACAACTGCTGATGAACACCAGAATCAACCTGCGGTCCTAGCCCTTCAGATTTGCAGGTTATACCTAATTCCTTCAAGAAGTTCCTAGCATTCCCGGGCCCTAACTTCTGAAATTCCAATCATCGCGTGTTCATTGCTGAATCATCCTGCTCATCCTTACAACATGCGTCTGCTATTTTCTTGCCTTCTGCATACTGTTCTGCTCGCAATCTACTTGCCCAACGTCTTTGCGTCTTTGGATCTGGCCACGGTCCCAGGGCAAGAGCTTATCCGTCGTGAGTTCACAGGCTCTTACTACAGTGAGAATTTCTCATTCTATGACAGCCTATGACCATACACTGATGAAATTGGGATACAGATCTTGAGCTAGAGCTTTATGTACCTAGATCCAGTTCTAACGACATCAAGAACGCTGATGCTAGAAAACTCTGCTTGACGATCACAGAGCTCGACGACAAGTTATGCTTCTCTCATTTGTCACACGCAGGCTCATGGTCTCTGGAGAAGTCTGTTACCCTTGGTCAAATGTGGTTCAATAGCGAGAAATACAGACGTCAGGTCTTTGATCAACTGGGACAAACTTTGGCCAGTACAGCGCAGACCCCTTGGGAACACATTGATGCGGCTATGCACTCTCTAGCCAACTCATGGCATGTATTCGTCAATGAAGATCAAGTAATGCAAACTTTTAAAACCACGCCGCTCATGGCAGAGCCCAGAAGTGAGTGATTTGACGGACTGTCACTACCGTCTGTATCCAAAAATGTACTGAGCTGGATATCAGAGATCAAACTTATAGAATACGTCACAAAACACAACGACAAGACGGGAAACCTCGCACTCCAAATCGGTGACATGGCTTTGACATTCACTGTCCCCAGAACAAGAGCGGAAGACACGATACCACAGCTCGTGTTCTCTGGTTATGTTTACTTCCGGGATCGAGCTACGATGGAGCATGCTGTTTCCGAGATACATGCCACTGTTTTGGAATTGTACCCGATAGAAGGGAGTGATTCGGAAGGGAATCCTTGGCAAATACCAAAGTGGTTTTCGGACATCGTAACGAAGGAGGGATTGAAGGTCATGCCAAAGTATGGTTTGGCTTGGATTCAGGCCAGCAAAGTCATTGAACTCCTGTCCGAACGCAATTCTGGATGCATTGACTACAAGGGCCCCATCAAAGTGATGACACAACAGACTCTGGAAGGATTTGAGAGCGAGCGGTCAGAAACAGTAGTGAGTTTGGTGAAGGAGAGGAAGGCTCAAAGTTTGCGGAAATACCAACGCAATCATGGATGAATGTGGGCCCTACCAAAAGGTTATACAGTGGTTGTTGTTTTGTTACTTAATATTTATACTACGTGGTCTTGTACTTTGCCCGTTTGATATGTTCTATTCTCATTCTTTTTGCTGTGCTGTTCCAATTTGAAGGAAAGAGTCAGCTTCAAAATTTAGACGGTCCCAAGTTGTACATACAAGTTCAACCGTGTACCCAGTACTACATGATCAGATCATGTCATTGTCAATGTCAGCCTATCGCTGCCTATGAGGCTGAGGTTCAACGAACTAGCGCGCAGAATTGACGCCGAACCTTGTCAAGCAAGCCACACTATTCAACATTTTGAACAAAACTTGCTACTACAGAAAGCCAGTCTCCACATGCCCGTTTCGATTTGCGAACTCTCCGGTTCAACATCATAGTACGACCAAGCTGGGTTTCGAAATCAGTAGTACTCGACTCGGCTGTTCACGACTTCACGTACTTTGGGGGTACGCGTAGCCAATCCAAACCCTCACTGGCACATCCCGCGTGAGGGCTATATGCACACGGCAAGCACCAAAATTTCCTGTTTGGTTTTGGCTTCAAAGTCAGTACACCCAGTATGTGGTGTTCTTGTTCTTCTCCATTGGCTCAATCAGAATGACACTTCTTATTCAAGGTTATCGAACGAATCTTACAATGAGGGAGTGTCTCAAATTCAGGATCTCCCTAAGAATTTTGACCTTTAACCATTGACGGTACTCCAGAACGCACACTCTGAATGATGAATCAACACAGCTCAATGAGAGCCAACTACAAGAGCTGAACTACCTCCACCCTCTTATCCATGTGCGTCGAACCCTATGCGTCTGTCTTCGAAAGAGATTCTGAACAAGACAAACGTTCTCTTAGATCTCCATCGCGGCTAGAGAACGTCGGCTTGTGCACCAGTGGCAAACCCCAATATTCGCCGACTCATTGCAGCCGAATATCTCAATCAGCACGGAGAATGAAGCTCAATGAAGTCCAATTGCCTTCGAATGGCTCGTGTCAATGTTTTGAATCCACCCGACGACCACTCGAGGAACCGTGTTATACACGACGCCGGCTGATCCGATGCTTATTATAGTCTTCCTGGAAACAATCGTGAGAAGAACCTGCTCGTCTACAGCCTACAGGTAAGTCCATGTCAACGTGAGCTCGATTGCGGAAAACGTAGCTAGATAAGCATATGTAGCTGGCAGCGTGAGATGGTTGCTCGTGGATACAAATTGTTGGCGAGGAACGGTGTCTCCAGTAAGTGAGTGTCATAACATCCTGATTCTGATTCATGGATGCTCAATGCTCATGCGTCCTCAGTCAGGTTTTCGCCACCTCGATGAGGAAGCGCAGCGCTACTAGTCTCAGAGGAAGCAATGATCCACGATTTGGTTTATTGGACCTCAAATGATTTCGCATTGAACCTGAAAAACTTTGCATGGATAATGTTGAACATGATACCAATTGGCGGGGGTGGTGAATTGCCTGCCGACTGTTCTTGAATGCAAAATTTATCGAAACACGAAATCTCAAGATCTCAGCGCCAGCGCTCAGCGGTTGCAGGTACGACGAACGCAATAATCCGACGGCCTCATCAAACAAATTTTTTTCCAGTACAGCATCTGCGTTTCAGCCTATTTGAGGGAGGCCAACTTCGACTCATTCTTGAAATTTCTCCCCCAACTTGTTACGCTACAGTTATCAACGCTTTCGAGTGTTCAAAAAATACATTTTCTACCAGTGCGTAGCCTTAATTCCTCTTCAAAATGTAATTGCTGATCGTCGTCGTAGACTTTGGGTCTCTTTGGGTCCTAGATCTTTGCTGGTCATATCTAGCTCCGAGTCCCTAGCCTTTCCTCGCTCAAAATCATCGCGTATATCACATCGCCGAAACATGCTGCCACTCAAACAGTTCGACTTGCGCCTGTCATCTTCTCGACTTTCCCGTATCTTCTTGCTTGTTGTGTGTTTGTTCGACACCTTCGCTGCGGCTCGGCCAACAGGGCAAGAGCTTGGCCCTAGTCGTCTCCTCACTGACGACAGTAAGAGTATTTCATTTGGCATCCTATGCACTAATTGACATTGGGACTTAGACCTCCTACTCCATATCCATAACACCCAGGCCGGAACAGTACCATGCCTTCAGCTCATGCAGCTTTCCAAAACGTTCTGCCCCGATTTGTCAACGCCAATGACTGAACCACATGAAACTTTTCCTCTTGGTCGAATGCGCTTCGAGACCTCTAAGATGGATGCTGTCATTGAGATCATGAATACTGTCACCACTCTCTTTTCGGTGACTTTGGCTGGCAGTACTACTATCACTGAGGATCAAGATAAACGCAAGGCTGTTTGGGAACATACGACTGGTACTCTGGACAAACTAGTCAAGTCACGCATATTCAAACACGAGGAGGAAGCAATGAGAGCCTGGGAAAGAACATTGCTGAAAGAAACATCAACAGGTGAGCGAAACATTATAAGTGCTCTGCATATGCTGTACTTACTTCTGAATCGGACGTTAGAGGTGATAGTCGAATGCCTCTACCTACAAAATGGGAAGAGGTCCGGAGACCTCAGACTCATAATTGGCCAGCAGGCCATAACGTTTGCCGCTCGGGATTCGGAATACAACAATTTGCACCATGATACATCGAAATCGGCAGATCGACAGTACAGTGAATTACCAAGGATGAGATTGTTCTCAGCCAAGGTCTGCTTCCGGGATGAAGCTTCGATCACAAAAGCTCTTCATACGTTGCAGAAAGTTAGTACAAGTCCGGAATATACCGCGCCCTGGTTCACACAAGTTCTCCGCAACAAGAAATTGACGAAGGAGACGATGCCTTTTGCTGCCTTTCCATGGAACCAGATCGACACAGCAATGAGATTTCTACGGCAACATGTCGATTTCGGATTTGTCTACGCCGCGGGCGCTAAAGCGATGGCACAACGCAGTCTGAAACGTCAAGAATGGGAAAAAGTTGTTGTTAAAGGATTGACTGTAATTCTGCGACAGCAGGCTGCAGTGTCAGGTGAGGGTTCCGCGGGTGAGCCAGCTAGGGTCAGTGATGAAAGAGTGGAGGAGACAAATGAGAGGGGGGCGAAAAGACAGAGAGTCTCTGAATGAACGTTTGAGCACTCGGACCCTCTCACTAGTGTGTACAGTGTGAGTGGGTTCGGGTGCCAGTGGTTGTCGTTAGGCTACTCCGTAAGCCTGTTCAAAATTTCTCTATCCATTCACATCACGATTGACACACTAATCCTAGTATCTATTGTTAATCAGCGCCCTCGAATGTTTTAACCTATCAGTATATTCTGTATCAATTCATTGATGCAATCGTTTTTGTTGTTCGCTGATACCGCTCAAGATAGCATCTGCTCGTCGAACTATTTCTCCAACCTTCATTCAACGAATTGACTGAGACAAAAGGCCGTGATCTCATTCATCAGGTTTGGATCTTGTGTTATCGCAGTGAGAGCGTCACACAATATCTCGTGAAGACAGATTGTCGGCGAGGAACGGTGTCTCTGGTCAGTGAGTATCATTCCACTCCTGATCATGAATGCTCAATGCTCATGCATTCTCAGTCAGGTTCCGCCACCCCGATGAGGAACCATGTATAGGCAAAGGGAAGCGATCCCTTCTACTGTTATCAGAGATATAAACTTACCGCGCCTTCTTTTCAGCCAACTCATTTACTTCGAATAGTCTCACTAGCACTTACTCATAATGAGCTCAAGTCAGGCTTGATATATAGTCACAACGTCATACGATTGCCCGTGGCTATATATTATTAGCGAGGAACAGTGTCTCTGGTCAGTGAGTGTCATTCCATCCCGATTCATGAATGCTCATATGGCCTGGGTCAGGTTTTCGTCACCTCGAAAGTGGTTTGTTGACTCGGATGAGGATATCTCTACGAGAGATTCCATCATACAAAAAACAGACCACCTCACCAGTCCAGAAAACCCGTAAGGTGTCATCTCAACGTTTCATGTACGCTATCCGTCGTCTGAGTTCTAGTCTCCCCTAGGCCAACTCTCGCAAGACAAGCTTGCTATCCGACTTCCGACTTCCGATATGTACATTGTTCTGAGTTCATGCTCGGCGGATAAGAAAAGCACAGCGCCTTCAAGGTGCGAGACCGACTCTCAATTGCTTTTCATTTATGTAAGGACAGAGATGCTGAGATGTACATGATTCGGCTTGGAAAGGGGCTGAAAGGGGAGGGAAACTCCAAGAGTTTACGGTTGAGCGGTTGGCCTATATAACGCACCTGCCACCATTGGCCCCTTCCAACGGCCCCTTGGATTTCCTATGCCGATGGCTGTTGCATTTCAGGCGCTATTTCAAGGAGGCCAAGTGCCAACTTTACTCCAACTCAATTTTCTCCCCCAGCTTACTAGTACAATAACGCTTTCGACTGACCGAAAAGTTACAGTGCGTAGTCCGAGTCATCGCTCTTCGGATTATGATTATTCATTGTTGTTGTAGACTGTAATTTCTCGATTCGCTGGTCATACCTACATAGTTCTGACCCTTTCTAGCATTCCCGCCTACTACAGCCCAACTCTTTGTGTATACATCGCCATCCATGCTGCTCAAACCTTTCGACCGGCGTCTGTCATCTTCTTTGCTTCGAGCCCTTTTGCCTGTTGTATGCTTGTTGGAAACCTTCGTTGCCGCTCAGCCCCCGATGCAAAAGGTTGCCCCCCCTGCTGGTAATACTCCCATTGATGACGGTGAGTATTTCCTCTGACTCCATCCCTTGACCATACACTGATGACATTGGGTCTTGAACTTAGCCCTTCGACTCCACATCTATAGCACTGAGACTGAAAGAGTACCCTGTCTGGAGTTTACAGTGCTTTCGCCATCTGTGTACTATTGCTCTTCACATGGTTTGTCAAAGCTGGTGCACAAAGAATCCATTGAGCTTGGTCAAGTGCGCTTCCAGTCTCTGCAGTCCAGGAAAACTGTCACCGATGAATTGTCGAGGACTTTGACTGGCAGTACTAGTGGGGCCTCTTGGCGCGACATGGATGACAGCATGGACAACTTAGCCAACTCACACATATTCGTTGATACTCCTGGAACAATGGGAATCTGGGAACAAGTGATAGTCAGGGAAACATTCACCGGTAAGTGAAATGTGCGAGGTTCTCTACATATGTTGTATTGATTGGGACATTTCAGAGTTGAAGGTTTTCGAACACCGTTTTGTAAATGCCAACAACAAGAAGTCTATAGAGCTCTTGCTCTTGATTGGCCACACGGGCCTAAAATTCACTGCCCCCGAATCGACGATGCCAGTGCATGTACAACCCCAAATCATGATGTTGTTCTCTCACCATGTCAACTTTCGAAATCCAGCTGCGGTCAACAAGGCTATTCAGTATATATCCGGTTTGAAAATAACAGATGTACCGTACTGGCTCAAGGAAGTTTTGATAAACGAGGGTCTGGACAAGATGCCGAATTGTGGTTTGCCTTGGAACCAAATCGACAAAGCCATAGGAATCCTACCCGAAATCGAGTCCGGATTCATCTATCACAGAGTAGACGTGACGACAACAGCGAGCTTGGCGGACTGGAGGGAGAACGTTCGGGTTAAAGGATTAAAGGAGGATGTGCAGGCTGAGATTAAGGCCACAGGTGCTGCTGCGGCTGAGCCAGCTAGAGCCATAGAAGGTGTAAGAGCAGCGGAAAATTGGGAACGAAAGTCTGGGCCCTCTCACTAGCTTGGACGGTGTGAGTGGATTCGTGTACCATTGATCCTCGCCTTGACCTTTCATAAGCTCATTGTTCAATATCCTTCTATCTGTTCATATCATGATTGACTCGATTATTTCAGTATTTATTGATATTCATGTTGTCCTTGGGTACTTCACATTGTAGAATCTACGCTGAAACTATTCATTGACAACTGTTTTCATCGTTCGACTGTGCTCTGACCGTGCAAGATAGCGTTCGTCTGTGAGACTCCTTTCGATCTAATCTCCAGTTGGCGAATTGACCGAGACGGAAGGCCGTGTTTGGGTGTGTATTCCGGAACTCGTGCTCAGAGCTTGAAAAACACAACTGGGGACCAAGTGCTAGCATTACACTCATGGCTACAGAGTCCAGACACATAGTGAGTATCACTCCAATCCCAATGGATGAGCGCTCATGCACATGTGTCCTCGGACAGGTTTTTGCTACCTCGAAAACAGATTGTCGGCTTAGACAAGGAACCCCATGTTCCAGGGTGACTACTTAAACGTCATTCCATCTTAAATCATGAACGTTTGAACACTCACTCGTCCCCTCCAGTCAAGTTTGCGCCACTGCCTCAAGGCATCGTCAAAGAGACTACAGAATGCCAGCGTTCACTAGTTTATCAGATGAAGGTGTGTGGTTCTACAAAAGATTCCAGTAATAAGGAAACAGACCACGTCACAAAAACCTAGAACTTACCTTGTTGTCTCAACGATCCTGTACGCTATCCGAGTCTTGACGAATGCATGATTTCTGCTTTGCGAATATGGAAAATGCAGCGCTATCCGAAAGGTGTGAGTCCGACTTTTGTCACTCGAGCGTGATTACCTGAATTGTTGACAGCTGGGTAGTGGAGTTGGAGTAAGAGTACCGGAACCTCTGAGTCTTCGTACTACGGCGACCATGAGCCTGTCATCATGAGGTCAGGTTCGAACTAGCGCGCGCTGAAATTGACGCCGAACCTTGTTATGTAATACTCACATACTTCGACAACCTCACAGTCCTCACTCAAGCTTCAACAAAGCCTACCACTAGATATGTGCTCTTCGCGACTTACAGACAGCTAGCGACAACGAGGGAGTATCTCAAGCTCAGAATCCCCTCAAACATTTCAATCTTCAACGACCGACGGCGCTTCAGAACACACTCCCCGAATCAAAACAGAGACCCCAACTTGCAAGAGCCAACTACAAGAGCTGAACCTCCTCCGTTATCATTCATGTGCGTCGAACCCTATGCTTCTGTCTTCATGAGGAGATTCTGAACAAGACATCCGTTCTCTTAGATCTCTATCGCGGCTGGAGAACGTCTGCTTGTGTACCAGTGACAAATCCCAATATCGTCCCACCCATTGCCGCCATAACGGAGAATGAAGCCCAATCGCTTTCGAATGGCTCGTGTGGATATTTCGGGTCGACCCGACGAGTACTCGAAGAACTGTGCCGTACACGAAATCAACCGATCTGTTTAGTTTCACTGGAAAGGAATCAGGGCAATAGGAAGAACCTACTCGTTCTACGCTGGAATATCTACAGGTAAGTCCATGCCAACGTGACCTCAACGCGATTGCTGAAAACGTACTTGGATAAGCAGGCATGGGCATGGTCTATATCCCTCGATGATAGCACGACCTCTGTCCGGTTCGTCACTGCACCATGGGAAGGAATAGGTGAAACGATCGTCATAGGAAGCGCTGGATCACAGCTGCTGGGCTGGTTATCATGCTGGAGACTCGCATATGCTGTTTGAAGTGAGAACCAATCTTTTCGTCTTGCCAGTTGAGTGCCGGAACTCATTGCTGCGCTTGTTAGATTTTGTTCATCCGACCTTCTCTCCTGGTACATATTTCTGATACTACCACAGGACGACTTGCCGCAGTCGCAACGATCTGTTGGTTATCAGAGATATTCAGATGGCAGCGCGAATACATGACCTGAAAGTTGGAATGGTACATGTTCGGTCAGTGGTTTTGTCGCATCGTGGAACGTGTAAATCAACTCTAGATTGACTCGCGTATTTCTCTTCAGATTGCTTCTGTTTGCAATCCGGAGCCCACGCAAGTAGGCGGAGCTTGGGCAACAAGGATTCCTAGTCTAGAGGCGGTGTCGAAGTGAACAGAGGTCAACCGCCTGACACTCGGGCGCATCTCAATTTGTGCGATTGAACGCCGATGATGCTATGTGCAGATAGTAGTTCACTATGACATTGGTTGAACCTTGTGGTCAAGTGGAAGGGTAATGAGATTGTGCATTCAGCTCCAGGCTGCAAGTTGATTCTCATGGGCGGCGGCCCATATGCTATGCACTGACAAACAAAAAAGCGCACGCTGCAACCCATCAAAGTGTGTGACTCTGAGGCAGTGAACTCGAGGGAAAATCGAGCAGACCTATCACATAAATCGCTCTGCAGCCAGGAAAGCCAGCTCATTCTTCTCTTCCACCACGAAACTCACTTCAACTTTGCAAAAGGAAAGAGAATACACTTTTCACAGGTACGAACCTCATTTCTCTTTTAGATGTGGTTGCTGATTGTCATTGCAGACTTTGGATCTCAGATTTTGCTGGTCATATCTAGCTCCAATTTCGAACTAGCCTTCCAAAACTCAATCATCGTGTTCACATCACCAAATTATGCTGCCCATACCTTTCGACTTGCACCTGTCAACGTCTCGTGTTTGCTGTGCTGTTTTGCTCGCGGCCTGCTTGTTCGATACTTTTGTGTTTGCTCGGCCCCTTGAGCCCCGCGAGTCTACTATAACTGACAGTGAGGCCTTTCGATATAACATCCCTTGACCGTTCACTGATACCCATGTGGAACTTAGACTTCAGAATCAAAGTATCTTACGATTCAAACAACATGGGTAGAAAGCTCTGCCTAAAATCAACAGAAGTCGATGACATTTGCACACCTTATCTGTCATCGCCGTTTGAATTGACTAGCATGGAGTCTTTCCACCTTGGCAAGATGAACTTCGCCAGCAAGGACGAGAGAAAGTATACCTTTGATCTTCTGCAGCAGAATCTGACCGATTCGAAAGAACGTAATCCTTGGAGATCTATGGATGTCGCCATGAAGAATGTATCCAGCTCATACACTCATCCTGACCTGGACACTCCGACGGTCCCCGATGATACAATGGAAAACTGGGAACGACTATTGTTTAAAAACACGCCTACGAGTGAGTGAACTGGTATAACTACTTTGCGTATGCGTACTGAACTGGATGGATATCAGATATCATAGTAAAAGAATATGGCATCGCGCGCGCGGAAAACCTCGTCCTCTCCATTTCTGATGAGTCGGTGCCATTTGTTGCGGACGAATCGAGACTTTACGGATCATTCCGGACTGCGTTCTATGGAGTTGTTCATTTCCGGAACAAGGAGGTCATGGACGAGGCTGTTAAGCGAGTCCGCGACCTGGCTTCAAAACCGAGCGGCGAAATACCCGGTGCGGTATCGAAGGAGGAGACGCAGAAGCTCGAGGTGATGAAGGCTGATTCGCCTTGGATCCGGGTCAACAAAGCCATGGAATTTCTCTCAAAAAGCGATGCTGGATTCAACTTCTTGAAAGACACCAAAATGATGACACCAGAAACCCTAGAAACCTGGAAGACAGCACTGACAGAAGGGGTGGCAGCGTCTGTACCGCGGACTTCGACCTCCAGCGCTGAGGATGCGCAGTCTAACATCAAGGTGGCAGAAACAGCGGGTAGCGGCGGGAGGGGTAGTGGAGGAAGGAGAGAGATTGAGGGGAGGGAGGGGAGAGGAAGAGGGGGAAGGAGAGGAAGAGGGAATTTTTGAAGACCGGTCTAGAAAGGAGAAGCCGGGGCCGCCTGCTTCCTCTGTTACATCCCTTGAAATGTAAGCTCACTCATTCACTCGTTCACACAACGAGTCAACGACTGACACTCATCAAAGTATTTATTTAAAATCGTTCCCTCTATTTCACGTGTCTTTGAAACTTGTTAATAACCATCATATCAGCGTTCGTTCTCTTGACACCATGCGCACCTATAGCGTTCGTCTGTGGTGCTTCTTCTCTGATGACTCTTGAAGCTTGAAGCTTTGAACCTTGAGGAATTGATTGACTGCAAACTGGTCGACGATGCTGCAAGTGAAGCTGAGTCTTTGTGTTCCGCGGTCAAGAACCACTGAAAATCATTAACTCGCTGGAGTCAATGCATCGATATTAGGAAGACTATCGGCTCGGGCTGCAGCGATGTATTTGTCATCGATTGCGGAGAGGTATTGTAGTACCAGTGACAGCAGGAAAACGACATAACTTGAAAGTCAGATGAGTACACATTCGGTCTGTGGGTTTGTCGACTGTAAAGTGACACTGACCAGCATAATTCTCTTCAAGTGTTTGCTCAAAGCCCTAGGGCTTACAGACAGTCGATGGGCCTTGACGCTATGTTAAGACAGGGAGTGCAAAAACGCTCTGACGAGGTTCGACACACGTATGCCACCTCGAGCTTGCTCAATTTCCTCCGGCTGATGATTGTTCAAACCGGCTGTCAAGACTGATCACAACGGAGAAGCGACGGAAGCATGGACTCCAGGATGAACTATGTGGACAATGTCACGGAATGCTTCTAACTCTAACCATTTCTTCGCGGATCTAGAGTCTCATGGATAAATGCTTAGATGGCTGATGGCCCCAGCCTCTGTGAACGAACAGCATTCATACGCAACTGCGAATAATGACGAAATGAAGCAGTGCAGGATGACCACGACGGGAGAAATTTTCCAGTTCAATCGGGAGGTCGACCGTCGAGGTGAATTCGCTGTTGGCAAATACCAAGTTGTGCGTTCACGCGTTGCTAATAGGGAATCACTGAATGTCGAACTTCCTCTGACCTGTCTATGTATAATATCGGTCGCTGAGATTTGTGGCTAAGGGCGATAAGATCTGATAAGATTGTAAATTCGACTCAAACGACTCGCCGGCTGTTGAAGATGATTCGTATCAGCGGCAGCCCATATGCTCCCATCTATCCCTCAGGTCGTACACCGAGTCTGGCATGGAAATCCGGACAGTTCCCGCCAAAACAATGAAAATGTTTGAACGACATTTGGTGCGAGGTATGCGCACGAGTGAGTAACTTGGTTCCAATGCTTCTTCATATGCTGTACTGAATTGAACATCAGAAATCACCTTAGAGGAACATGCTATCGGGGGATTCCTCAGACTCCGTCTTGGTGAGAGTCAATCGGTCAAATTCACGGCAGACGATTCGACACCAAAGTTTCATGATGAGCCACCGAAGCTTGTCTTCTCTGCATTTGGTCTGTTCCGGAATGAAACTGTCAAGAAGGAGGCCGCTGACCAAATTCGCGAACTTGTTGAGGAATCGAAGAAAAAGCGACTTACTTCGGCCTCGAACGCAGTACCACCTTGGTTCGCTGATGCAGTATCGGAGGAGGACTTGCCGAAGGTGGTGAAGGATATTTCGCCTTGGATTCAGGTCGACGAAGCCATAAACTTCCTAAGAAGAACCGATGCTGGGTTTGTCTTCTTCGCGGAGGCGCCAATGATGACAAGAACGATGCTGCAGAATTGGGAGAAAGCTCGGACAGAAGCAGTGAAAGTGTACGTCGAGCAGAAGTTGACTGGAATTGCTGAGGTGCAAAATGTTGGGGATGATCAAACGGCGAGTGAGAGAGAGGGGGCGAGGAAGAAGGGGAAGGGGAAGGGAAGGTCGAAGGGGAGAGTGAGAGTAAAAAGTGAAAGATTGGATTAGGAAGGAGAAGTGTCAGGCCGTCTGCTTCCTCTGTCAAATCCCCTAGAATGTACGCTCATTATTCATTCTCGCCCGTTCAAATAACTCGGACTGACATTCATCAAAGTATTTATTGCGTATTGTTCCCTTATTTTGCATTGTAGAGTAGCGCCTGCTTTGATGTTTTTTGATGCTCATCGTGTCCGTTTCTCAACCTTTCTCTTGACATCGTACATGATAGCGTTCGTAGGCTGAACTTTCTTCTCTGATGGCTCTCGACGGAAGACGGAAGACCGTGCTTAGACGCCGAGCATGTGTAAGGAAGCGCCCAGTTCAGTGGCTGTGTCACAATACGCTCCATGCATCAGACCATGATCCAAAGGCATCCAACATATTGGTTCGAAGATGGAGACACCATTCTACACCACAAAATGCTCATAAACGACGATCACGAATCGGAAACTCTGTACAGAATACACTTCTCCAAGCTCACGTCTGCTGGTTCACCTGAATTCTTCAAATCATCATCTCAGCACGTTACAAACTTATCCGACGATGTACTCAAAGTAGAGTTCTCAAAGCCCATGGTTGTTGATACTTTGGACGAAGATATATCGAACGATCTGAATGGCTGCAACTACGTTGTGCTTGATCGTAAAAGTGCCATCGATATCCAAGATCTCGCTCATCTGTTGGATCATGTCTACGGGGAAAGGTAAGTGAGTAAATACCTTTTCTTGAGTTGATGCCCAATAGCTGAGGCCACCGCTCTTTCTTCGTCTTCTTAGAAAACTTAACGCAAAGTCAGATCTACCCCGGATCATCTCACTCGTACATATAACGGGCCCAGATCAGCTTAATATGCCAGCACTACATGAAGAGGCCAAGATGCATTTCGTGGACTCTTTACCGGGGAATTCTCAGGAGCTAGCATGCTTTCAGTGTGAATGCGCTGAACGGGCGATGGCGTTGGCCATTCGCTATGATATCTCCCAGGTATGTTCACTTTCCATCGTGTTATCATTGGCTTCCTAAATACATCGCGTCGCAGGCGCGGAAGTCTTTGCTTTATTACCTCGCCACACAAACACACCAAGATCTAGACGTTTCCATCCCGTCACCTATTCGCAACGCTATCTCCAACCTTTCACACTCGGTGTCCAGTAACCTCATCTCGTTCTTCACCCCCCTGCTATTCACCCCTCCACCCACGTCTCATATGGAATGCACGGATGCCCTTGCAGAGCATTGGATGCCGCTCGTCATCTCTCCGGCGATAGACGATAGCGCGATGGGAAAACCGTTGCAGACGTTCGAGAAGATGAAGAACGTGAATTGGACGAAGTATGGGATCTGTGAGGATTGCGTGGAGGATAAGAAGAAAGAATGGTCGGAAGAGCAGGATAAGGTCTGGGAACTGATGGACGGATGGATATCTGATTCGGCGATGGAATGAGTATATAGTGATATCTGGCCATGGGTCGTGAGTTGTGGTATAGCTAATGCTCACATGTACCTCTTGGAATGATACTGCTAATACCTTTCGGCAGCAACAGCATGATTCTTTGCCTTCACAAGGCTGTTGCAAGCTCTAATACTTTCCATGTACAGAATCACGGACTTTCACAGCGATTGTCGGTTCATCATACAGGCTGTAGCTCATACTGTTAATTGCTGTCTTCGAGTTGAACACGGCTATTAGAGGTTCATATTCTGGAGGTCGTATAAGAGCATTCAACTCTAGCTTCCCTACTTGAAGATCTTGCTTCAGATGACTGCAGACATACTTCTGGACAAGGTAAGTCGAGCCTCCCAATTCCATTTCTTGTTAATGCCCATGGTACTGATGGAGTCATGATGCTCCTGTTCAGGCCACCTTCGTTGGAATATGGGTGCGTATATTATACAGTTTGATCTTTCTCAATACGCTGACCTAGACTTGGGGTTCGATCCGTAAGATGGAGTCCGTTCTCTATGGTGAGCTCGTGTTTCTCTCTTTGACCGTTATTCCCCTCTCATTCTCATCTTGCAGGATGCCATGCCGCCGTCTTCATATTCTCTCTATACTTCATGCGCACCAACAATCCTTCCTTGCGGTTCAACCCGAATGTCACAGTCTCGGTTCTCGTCATCATGTTCATCTTGTCCACCACACATCTTTGCATTAATTTTTCTCGTGGGATGGAGGCGTTCGTTTCTTATCAGGATACACCTTTTGGAGCTTCGGTCTATTTGAAGCAATTATGGGCTAAGAGCAATATGGCTAAGCAAGCGGTGTATGTCTTGAATATGTGAGTTGAAATTTTACAACTACATATAGCGGATAGACGTTGACTTAACGTTATATGCAGTGTTGTCGGGGACTCCTTCGCTGTAAGTTATATCGTACTACTTACATGATGTTCTGTTCAAGCACTTGATTGATATTGTCCACGCAGCTTTATCGATCGTATATCATTCTAAATGACCCAACAATTGGCAACTGCAACCAACTGTTCTGCAAACTTCTACTCTTGCCTGCATGCACGTTGATATGTTCTGCGGGTAAGCACAAAACCTCTGAACATCATGGTCACGGTGTACAACAGGCTATTTACTTGTGCAAACTTTGATTCGTTGTCACTCTGTTCTGTAGCGTGCGGATTTAAGTCCGTTCATAACCTCGGTCAACTACCACATTCCGGAGCGAATGCGTTCATGCGAGAGATATATAGCTTTCGCATAGGTCTTTTTGCGTTTTCGTTGTTTACGAATACGTTCAATACTTTGCTCGTAGGTTGGTCAACCTCTTGTTTTGGGTATAGGCGCAGCCCTGATTGATGTTACTATTTCTCTTCTAGTCGCACTCGTTACTCGGCAAATCAGGCAATTAGCAGGTCTTGTTAGTACGGTAAACTTAGGAATGCCCAGTCCTTACCGCAAGGTTTGCTGCACACTGTCGGTGGTTTACAATTTATTATAAAGAAGGAACGACCGCTGAATGGGATTGCATGCTAGATTTCAGTTCGGGACAGGAGTACCCGCTTCCTTGATCACCTCTCTTGTTTTATATTCTCTCAAAATGAATGCAATCGTAGGGATTCTTCAACTGCAAACTGACTATATAACTCACAACATTTATAAATTGCTAGTACATCGTACTTGATTCAATGAGCCAGATTGCTGTGAGTGGAGGCCCACCTTCTCGCGATCTACTCAGACCGTGAAGTTAAGAACTAACATCTCTCTCGTAACAGGGTCTTGCCTCCACCGCAGTGGTGTTGAGCAATTACTTGCCTAGCATCCCTTCAGCCGAGGGAGCACCCCATGTACTAATATACCATCGAAGTGTTAGTGTTCAGAATCTACGTGAACAGAACGCAGAAGCTGAGAGAAACGGTAAAGCAAGAGCGGGTTCTGAGTCTTCGGTGAGTCCGCTGAACGTCAGGGTGATGACGGAAGTCAGTCGCCACAGTGATTACAGTGAATGAGAGAGGGTTTTGTAGTCTGTGTATTTTCGAAGTTTTGATACTAGTAGGGTGACTGTACTTGGACTTGCCAGTGGTAACACCTACCACTTTGTAGTATATTGTAGATGTTGAAGAAGGATTCTTGGAAAGAACACTTTTAACATGATGAGGGTGGCCCGTTTGCACCGCATGAAGAGCCGAACCAGCCCCCTGGAAGTTGGAACAACCATCGCTGGGCGTCTAATTTATATTTGCACTAGGCGCCGGACGTCCATGATCAACATGAACGCACTGTTCGCTTTCTCTTTGACCTCGACACGCTCTGACTCCGCTCACGATGTCCCAGATAACCCCGGGTAGTGTAACGACGAGCACTCAGAGCTTTGTCACTGCGGTTGTAGCAAATAGCGCCTTGCTGTTGGTCGAGCTCGGTCTGTTTACGGGTCTGAAACAGAGATTGGAGAGAATATACAGGTATTACAGATGTGAGCTCCAAAAGATGGCTTGATACTAACGTGACTTCCATAGTCCAAGGACGTATCTTCCTCCACCAGAGTGTGTTCCTTTTGCATACTGTCGCGCCACATACTCATTAATGCCGCATGCGACAGGAAACGATCTCCAAAACTCCCACTTGGCGTTTGGAAATGGCTTCCTGCTGTCGTGAACTCGCGTGCAGAAGATATTGTGTGTCGAACTCACTCAATTCGGATAGTACCGCTGACTGAACCACTACATACAGATTGAGAAGAATGGATTAGATGCGTATATGTTCTTACGGTTTCTCAAGATCTTGGTCTGGATATTCCTCGTGTTCACCGTCGTGACATTCGCAGTCATAGTGCCTGTGAATGCGATTGGACAAGATGGAGCCAAGTCGAGTCTGGAGAAGATTAGTTGGATCAAGTAACTATGTCAAATTAGCCCTCCAACGCGTTCCGTCATTCATTCTGCTTCATAGTGTCGTTGACGCAAAGGAACAAAAACGATTCACTGCGCACATCCTAGTTGTTTATATCCTGACTAGCAAGTCTGCCCATTCCCGATCGATGTAACCACGTTCTCACCAGTCTCTCTTAGTCTTCGTGATCTATATGGTCCGACGGGAAATGGCGTATTTCGTCTTGCTACGCCAACAGTTTCTTCTGAGCCCCACCCATTCTCAATTAGCACAGGCCCGTACTGTCCTCATTACCTCCGTACCGGATACCCTCTCCACAGAAGCTTCCTTACGCGAGTTCGCTAGCTTCGTACCTGGAGGCGTGGAACGAGTGTGGTTATATCGCGATACGAAGAAGCTCAACAAATTGTTCAACGAGAGGCAGAAAAGATGCACAACGTTGGAGAAAGCCGTGTCTGAGGTACTCAGAGACGCCACCAAGGCGTGGAAGAAAAGGGAAACGAGGAGGAAGAAGAAAAAGGCCAGGGCGCTTCCGAAACCTAGAGCGGACGATGTAGAAGCTCGACCGAGGAATGACGAACCGTTGAGTGACGACGAAGAATTGTTGGAACGCGAACCTTCGCTGAAACTCCTCGATGAGCTTGCCCCGCTCAAGAAAAGACCTCAACATCGAACGGGTGCATTTGGCGTGTTTGGAGAAAAGATGGATACCATAGAGTGGTGCAAAGTATGTATGCAGTTTCTGTTACGGGACTTACATTGACCCATTTGTCTTTCATCTTACGGTCTAACCTCTAGGACGAGATAGTAAGACTCAATTCCATGATTTCGACTGCCCGCTCTCAACAAGAGCAAGATGGAAAGTTCCTGGGGAGCGTCTTCATTCTATGCAATCTCCAGATCGGTGCACATATTTTGGCTCAATGCGTTTCGTATCACCAAGTCCTTCAAATGAACGACAAGTTCATCGAAACTCACCCAGATGACATCGTCTGGCACAATCTCGATGATGACGCGCTCAAGACAAGAACTAAAGTCTCGCTGTCATGGCTGGCAACCATTGGATTGATCTTAGTTTGGAGTTTTCCGGTAGCGGTGATTGGGGGTTTGAGCAATATTTCTGCGGTGTGTAAGAAGGCGGCTTGGTTGAACTGGGTTTGCCAAGGTATGTAAACGCTCTCGAATCCTTCTTTTGCCGGTAGCTCAGTTCGTGGAACCAGCTCCCGCACCCATACCGAGCATCATTCAAGGATTGCTCCCACCAGCATTGCTAGCGGCACTCTTTGCGATCATGCCTGTCATCCTCAGAGGTATGTGAGAGATATCCTTTGGAGATGTCAGATCCATCTTTATTGTCGTCGTCATTGAAGGGTTAGCATGGTACGAAGGTGTCCCTCGACACTCCCTCATCTCTGTCAGCCTCTATAGGCGATATTTCTTGTTTTTATTGATGTGCGTGACTCGAGCGACGAGATAGCTGCCGATACTGAAGCCACGCTAGACATGGATTCTTGATCGTCACCCTGTCTTCCGGTCTAACAAAAGGTCAGCCACTTCCATATTTCATAGTAATACCAACGTTCATGACTTCTTTTCCGACTGTGTAGCTCTGGAAGAGGTTTGCGTTTTGACTATGGACTCACCCGGCTTGAATTGACCATGGGTTTCACACAGATCATCGATAACCCGACCCATACTGTTCAATCGTTGGCCACTCAACTGCCAGGCGCCTCAGTGTTCTTCTTGACTTATATGGGTGAGTACTTTCCAGTCCCACTATCGCCAGTCTGATTGGTCACTTCCTATACCCATAGTCACCCAAGGCCTCGCGGGTGCAGGTAGTGCCCTGGCCCAAATTGCCCCACTCCTCGGATATTACTTCGGTAAATGGTTCTTGGGTAGAACCCCAAGACAAGCTTTCAATGTACATTCAGTCCTATCCTGCATGTTCTGTGAAACCTACTGAATCCATCCTGATTCCTAGGTGACGTTCTTGATGCCTTCGGTTCGTATGTCTCCCCACACCTCTGGGTTGGAAAGCACAATTCCTCACGAGTTCTGTGTAAACAATTAGGCTGATTTTGGAACACTTCTTCCTCGGTTGTCACTACTAGCAACAATCGGGTTGGCATATAGCGTCTTAAACCCCTTGATTAATCTGCTGGCGTTCATTTGTAAGGAAGCCATTCTCTGCTGTGGGCCCTTCTGCTCATTCTGCTTATCATGTCATCTGCATAGGTTACGGGTGTTATTACATAGCATGGAAATTTTGTGAGCTGACTTCCATGGTTACTTGTATACACGAGAATTCCTGTATGCTGACCGTCTATCGACTTATTTCGCAGTGTTCCTCCAAGTGTTCGATCAACCTGCTGCACGAGAATCCGGTGGCGGCTATTTCCCAATGGCTGTATCGAATCTATGTGCGTACGACAAATGATAATCGCATCCGCTCCCTCAGGATGTCCTACATTTTCTGATACTCTTCATTCTATAGTCGTCGGACTCTACATCGAGCAGATTTGTTTAGCATGCCTGTTCTTCATGAAGGTTTCTGTAGCAGACTCCCGATACGTTGCGTTAGCGCAAGGCATCCTGATGGTGCTCTTGGTGGTGCTCACCATTTGGGCACATGTTCTGCTGAATAGAAGTTTTGCTCGTGAGTGATCTCCATCTAGACTTATTACCTTGATTATTGATGTTAGTAATTTTTACGCAGCTCTAACGCAATACCTCCCTATGTCTCTTGCAACAAAGGATCTTGCCGAGAGGTTTGGTCAAAATGGAGATGTGGATCTGTTCAGTAAAGACTGTGAGTGTGATTCTTCCGATTGAATGCTAGGACACCACTCATCGCAGCGCAATACTTCGATGCTTTTCATCACTTTAGTTGTGAAAACACTGCATAATCGTATGATGACAAAACTATCGGATCGCAACAAAAAGATTGATACACTTGCGACGAAGATCCTGGATTCTGTCATGCTCCCAATAGGCCCGGAAAGAGATCTGGAGACCGGTCGTAGTGGTGTTGCTGGTGTCGCTTCCGGTGATAATTCAACCGACCCCGCTCGTTCTTCTGCTCCTACAAGCGCAGCACCCGAAGCTCAACGACAACAGTCTTCGGGCGACGCAGAACGAGAAAATTCAGCTGAGGTTGAAGCCGCTCAGGAAGCTCAAGGCGATGATGGTCTTCAATCGACCTCGTCCCAAGGGTTGTTGGATGAGCACGCCTTCGATCATCCTTCTACTTATGTCCCACAACCATGCATATGGATTCCGCGAGATCCACTGCGGCTTAGTACTGCGCTCGTGGAATATTTGGAAGAAGCAGGCGTACGAGCCAGTGATGAAGGGGCGGTAATGGATGCGGACGGGTCGGTGGAGGTCAAAAGTCCACCTCCGTAGCCAGCTAGTAGTCCGATACATGGTACTTCTTCTTGTGTGACTTTGCTTTTGACCTGAATCAAGAGGTGCAGTTGCTCCCAAAATGGGTTGGTAAGGCTAGCTTTGACCATCGACTCAGAATTTGTGGTTTTGTTCATCTTCGAGTCGTTACCGTTACCGGCGGACCATCGCTGGCACCAACAAACAGACTAACAAACCTGTTCGTTGAGCGATGTCGTTAGATGGTCAACCTGATTCAATTTGTACTAATCTCCGACTCTTCACTAGTCGCTGTGGTTTATCAGCCTCTCAGATATGCCGTTTTCAAACCTCAGATACTTACTAGCCAGCTTTAGGCTTTATCTCTCTTCCACAAACAGATGGATAGAGATCTACTACAGTCCACTGCGGACTCGAGTCACTAACTCAAAATGGTTAGTAGTAAGATGCATTAATGCATAATGAGGAGTTTTGGGCGGAGCGGGGGCAGTGGCCGGAAGTTTATACATAGACAGGAACGCTGCCAGCTGCTGCAAGTAGCAGCCATTGGTGTTAGTATGCTGTCTGGATGAAATTTTCTTTCGTGTTCAATGCCGAGGGTGATTCGACCCGATACGACTCGCGACAAGCAACCTTTTTCGAAGGGCAAAAATAGGAGACAAACGCAAGACGTATAGTAATCGCTATCAATCGACGGAAGACGGTGGCAAATGTCATGATCAATCTCAATTGTCTTGGAGTACAAAGGAACAAGAAAGGCTCCGAACGGCGAGAGATCTTTTCAACTTGTATCTCGATTCTCTTCGTCCAAGTTCCGGATGAATGTGCGGTACATACTACGTTTTCTGGTTTCATCATCATCCTCTTCCCGCACCGCAACTCGTGGTTATACCAAGTTGCAAAATGTTGCGAAATGGAGAGGAGTCTTTCACGTACTACTCGAATCACAAGCTGGACTGTATCCAGCATATACTACTAGTACTAAGGACTGACTAGCTGAACTCGGTGGAAGTGAATGATGCTCCGAATGTCTTGTCAGATGTATATAGCGGAGCTGAATAACAGGAAACGAAGACAGCACTGTTAGAACAAACGTCGCAAAGACTCCGATGAAGAAATACACTGAGATACACAGACTCAGAGAAAGTTCACAAGACGCCACGCATCTATATGTCGCCGCATCAAAGGAATCCTTACTTCTGATTTCAAGACTAGCACGCAATTTGATGTATGTACTACAAAGACTTGGAATCAGTGTTTGGTAGTTCGGTGCACGTACGATGAACGGCGTTCAAACTTCAAATAAAGTCTGGACAGACTTGACTGAACAACTGAGTTGTTCGAAGCTCTCGACGGATATCGAGAATCGGGACCGCAATATCCAGGTCGCAACCGAGATTTTTCACGACAGTCTTGCGAAGCGTACATAGTTAAGACTCCGTGCCAGTGACTCCGAGAGATAGGAATGCTTGGATATGTATATGGAAATCTCGCCCTCGCTTCCGCTTCGAGAGCCCGTCGAGTGAGGGACTAGCCTTTCTTGCACCTTCTTGCACACAGTCTGAGATGTATAAAAGAGGACCGAGTCCGTTGCTGTGAGTGTTTCTTGGCTCTTGAGATCCATGTGAATGATAGAGATGAAGAAAAACACAAAAGCGTAGGGATCTCACCTTGATTACTATAGAAGCGAGGTGATTGAGCAGAATTGGCCTCGTTACCGAGGGTGAGTTCTAGAGTCATTCACGACGTCTGGTCGATTCGAGGTCATGAGCTTGAAGCTTCCATAGCATATCGGTGTATGAAAGTAAGTATGGCAGCGAACATCGTGGTATACTCTTGGGAACGTCGAACGATGCTAACATTGGCAGTCGCTCTGGTCGAAGCGCGTTAGAAACGGCTAAATGATAGAAATGATGGTATGTCTTTGTTCATGATACGAATGATGCAAGCCTTTTAGAAGCATTGTTACAACTCCTTTTGAGAGGAAGAGAGAATCAGCAGATATTCCAGAAAGAAGGCAAATCCCACTCAATGCTGATGAATCCTTTGATGTGAGGAGGTTCGTCTTTTAAACATCGAAGCCGCGTCTTGCTGCGTACATTGACTGGGGGCGAAATGCAGGTGGGATTGTTTAGGTGCGATAGGCTTTTCAATATCGGAATTCGGAATTTTGCATGTAGATTTGTACATACACTATGTACTCCAGAGTTAGCTTGAGAAAACTCGGAGTAAGCTGCAACACGAAGGTCATAACCCTAAACTTGTCAATCACGGTGGATATAGAGAGCTTCATGAAATGACTGTGGCGGTTATGTCCATGATGTCGGTATCCTATCAGGGAACTTCATCAAGCTCATCATATCATCTTCCGTCAAATGAACTTATCCCGTTGAAATTGGAGAAATCTTGAAACGGCTTAAGGACTTCGTATAGCCTAAGGAAAGATAACAAAGAGATGGCAGTCAGAATATGCAAAATAGCTCGTGCGATGCTACAGCATAGCGGAGATAAAGAAGGATGTGGAAGGAATGCATGATGCTGATGCTGATGGCTATGAGGAATGTTCGTATGAAAGAAGGTAGCACCGTAGGAGATGTGCAGTATGTCGTTGAATTCTAACAGCGACTACGAAACCGACCTGACGGAAAGTTTGATAGTTTATAGTTGTCAGCAGGTAAGGAGATTTCCGACAAATGGGGTTTGCGAGATGGCATGAGAGAAGAAGCTCACGAAGGATTTTGGAGGCGATGTAAGGAATATTATTCCTACCAAGAGTCAATACTTATCATTCGTTCATGAGGGGGGAAGAGATACGAAGAGAATATTTGCTACTCTCGGTCGTTATGCTGCGGTGGACTGCTGAAGATAGAGACGGATGAAAATAAAAAAATTGGAGCACGATAACAAAGCGGCGTTTCGAGATCTCTTGATGTCGATCAAAATTCTCACGGGAGTCAGCCTTGGTCAGCTGAGAAAATTATATAATTAGCCGAAACCGGCCAAGGCACGAGGCCTTACGTAAATTTAGATCTCAGATTCGCAGGGTCAATTTCGTAAATTCATTTTAGGAATTGCGCTTTTGCTCACTTAGACCTTCTTTGTCTGCTTCCCTGAACACGACCAACGACGACGACGAAGCCACTCTCCATAACACTTAACCATCACTCGTAATCAGCATATAACGACGAAAAGTTACGATTGCTGCTCACTCTTTGGCTCCACGAGCAACGATCATGTCTGAAATTTACGGCTTAAACTACGACAAAGCTTTCCTCGATACACTTCCAACCGTTGGCCACTCTTCTTCCAACACTTCATCGTCGTCTCCGTCTTCGATGAGTTCTAATGACAACACGAACTCGGTCTCAGCACCATCAATACATACCCTGAGCGCGTCGCAATTCAAAGATCTTCATTATCAGCATATTCTCTCTCATCCTCCAGATTCTATACTCTTTCCATTCTTACACGGCATAGAGGGCGACAATGATGCCCAAAACCTCTTCTTCGCCACTCAAGGGCAACAAGCTATCTTCTGCAATAGGCATGATGACAATAAACACCAAGTCAGTCGTGCCCGAGTTCCAAGATATCGGGGTATGATGTGGGTTATATGCGAAGACGACCTTGAGAATCCTGATAAGGATTTAAGGGTCCTCGTACATCGCCCCAGTAATCTTTCATCCTATGCCTCTTCGGAACATTACGAGGACTCGTCTGACTCTTATTTCGATGATGAAGACGAGCTCGACGACGACTATGATGATTCATCCTCGGAGTCCTTCGGTGAACCAGTTTCACCAGACTCGACCACTCCATTCACTAAGGATCCTCTTGTGCGTCCAGCCTCCTCGACCCAGATGGATCTCGACATTCAGTATAATGATGCCAGTGACGACGTTGATGATCCTCAACACGATTCAGGTGTTGTGGAAATCGTCGGGATTGGTACGGACGAGAAACATATGCATCCTGTACAACATCGGTCTATTCAACCTCTGCCTACTCCAATACGCACTACCGACCTTCCCAACTCCCACCACGCTAGATCCCCAACTACAACGACTACCAGTACCACGTCCGATTTCTCATCTAGTCCCGTCACCGACAGTGGCACAGAACCCTCCACAGCTTTAACAGAGCCTGACTCCGATGACAGGTGTGTGCCATCTCCTCTCTTGGCGAATACCGATCACTTACCCCATTCATCTCGCAGGTCTTCTTCTTCTCTTCCTTCTTCATGTGAGCAAACCGTGAGGCAGACCTCACCCATGCGCATTCCCGGCTCGCACCATCACAAATATACCTCTTCATCTTCCCGTAAATCAACTCCGCCTCCGATCTTGACTTCCACCTTCCGCGCTTGTGAACTTCTCAGACAAGTTCGTGGATCTGAAACCTCTGCGGACGCAAAACCTCTTTCAGACGACACCGGGAATGGTGACCATGCCGGTGGAGCGCACTTTGGACAACAACAGCATGGTCTAAACGATCGAAAGTCTAGCCAAGGCGATCACAACGACGATGGGGAATGGGAGTTTGTCCCGCTTCATGTACCAGAAGGGATTTCGCTTCGGAATTTTGGGATCCAAGTGGTGAGCTCCGATTTCATTGTAATCGCAGTCGAGATTCGAAGCTCACCGATTGTACGTGTAGTCTATATTAGCTTCCGTCTCCGACATCATAATCTATTCACCAAACTCCACCGGCGCAGCCCAGTCGGCTCATGCACTTCGGTTGGCTAGAAGATTCAAACAAGCTGTGGACAGGAAAAGAAGGGAAAGAGTATGTGATGACGGCGGTTGGTACCCTGATCATTGGCTTATTTGCGTTCTCATCACTCTTTTGCTTTTGACAGCTTCACCGGATATCTCCTCGAACCAATCTACTGGAGAATCTGACGCACACGATGACACCCCTCTGCACTACAACGTTTTCTTGCTCGACGCTAACGCTGATGACATCAGGCGTGAGATTCCTCATCTCATCGTCAAACTGTGTCCCGAAGGAGAAGTCCCTGGAAGTTTAGGAGCTACGGCAGCTGCACCTTCCCAGCCCGACTTCTCGTCCACTTTCCATCACGACGAAGACGGGGATGCTGTCATGATCGAGAACCACGATGAGTCTGCTTCCAATCTTCCAACCGTCTATTCATCCAGAACCAAGACACCTCCAAACACGGTTGATTTTGCCCAACGGGAGAAAGACGAGATGCGTGACTTGACCAGAGCCTCGGAAATCGTTTCCATATTTCCTCACGAGCATCCTCTCAAATATCTCAATCCTGATCCGTTACATCCTTCTGTTCACGTGCAGCCTTCCTCGCACCATATCCCAACTTCGGCCGGGGACGAGATTGATCTTAGTAACACGAAGACGTTCTGGGACGCTTCTGTTGGCCAGATCTATCTCGGGAATGCGAACGACGTACCGCTTCCTGTTAATGGAATGGGTGACTTCGGGGAATTGGATCCCAGATGGGACGGCCATGACAGCGTCGAGAAGGGCGTTTATCCACCGGGAAACTCACCTGACCATGGTTATGGCTACGATATCTGTATTGAGTGTCACGAGCTAGCACCGTTTCCTACTCTCGCTCATTTAAAGGCGTCAGAAGAGAAGGTGGCTTCGCTGGAGCAGAGGTGGAAAGATCAGGTTGAGTTGTCGAAGAAGGAGAAGGGTGAGTATCAGGAAAGTTATGTTCTCCCTCCTAGGCCTCCACCACATCCCAATGCGATCATCCATCTTCCTATGCCCAGCTCTCCTCCTGTCAACGCAGGGACGATGAGTGCGCTTATGCCTGTTATCAGGTTTTTACAAAAGTGCCTTGTCCCTACGGAGGATATAGAGATCGTTCACGAGCCACCTCCATCGGAATCCTTACCTTCAATAGACGCGTCGCAGACTGGGTCTGGCGAGCTTTCGAACGAGAACAGTCCAAAATCTCGGCGCTGGTCATCTGTATCGTCGTTGATTCCTTCTTTCCCCGGTTTCCCAACACAATCCAACGCTGTCCATCAACCGCCTTCCCCATCATCTTCTCCTACAACGTCCACTTCCCGTGTCAGGTCCATGACATCTCCGGCTCCACCATCTAACCTTCGTCAACAATTACAGAATCCATCCTCGCATTCCCGGCACACGTCTCTCTCCTACCTCTCTTCCTCTGCACACGTCTCGCCTTTCCCTTGGTCTCGTCCTCTCAAAATCTTGTTGTACTCTGCTGATGGCTACACCGAGTCCTCAGTCCCTGCACTTTGCCTACTGATGGCGATGAAGGGCTTGAGCTTGCCGCGCGCTTACCTCGAGCTCCAAGTCTCCAAACGTCGAAGTTTCTTTGTCTACCAAGCCGATCTAGGTTTACTCAGGAAAGTCGAGAACTTTTTAGACGACGAGAGGAGGATTTGGAAAGAGGAAAGTCAAAAGGAAGAGAAACGGCTCAGGTTGGAGAGGGAGAGGCTGGATAGGTTGAACAATAACAAGGAACAGCATGGAGGTGAATTGGCTTCGACCCTCTTCAACGGGAACGTAAATGGTCTTGGATTCGGTTTCACTGCACATATAAATCACTATCGTCCCTGGAGTGCAGACAACTCAACAGCAGACTCTCCCAAGCAGGCGTTGCCACCAACTCGTACACGACCAACTGCGAAGAGCGTTTCCTTTGCTCGATCTCCATATTCTATATCTACGAACGACACACGCAATGGCCAGGGAACTTCAAGCGACATTCCCTCGCAGCACGATCTCGCTTCTATGTCTGTCGGTACAGGCGGTTTCAAGGGCAGCGCTACTCTTCCGATGTCTTCTTCTGCCCCCAGTTCTTCGATGACTTCACTTGATGGGACCGGTGAGACCTCATTGACAGCCGCTATATCGGGAAGGACGAGAAGACCCAGAGCTAGTACAAGCCCGTGGTTGCCTAGTCTTTTCGGAGGTGATCACCAGTCGTGGTTCAATGATCCGAGGTTCGACGGAAGCTTCCCAAGCAGAGTGCTACCGTTCTTATACTTGGGAAATCTGTAAGCCGGTATAGTCTATAACATGAATTTATGCTGATCGTTTCTGTAGGGCTCATGCTTCGAATGTGTACATGCTCCAAGCTCTGGGCATCACCCATGTTGTT
The DNA here is from genome assembly GCA_027919835.1 of Lentinula raphanica. Lineage (NCBI taxonomy): Eukaryota > Fungi > Basidiomycota > Agaricomycetes > Agaricales > Omphalotaceae > Lentinula > Lentinula raphanica. The sequence goes on from JANVFP010000038.1 coordinate 314,876, forward strand.
TCTGTCGGTGAATGCGCGCTCGTCCCTCCCGATTCGCACAACGCTCGAGGCCGTGATTCTCCTCATCTCAACCATATTCAAGGATCCAATCATTTCATCCCGAGCAAGTCTTCGTCTCATCAAGGCTCTCTATGGATAGAAGAACGAGCTGGTCGAATCAAAGTCCTCGATATTCAAGGCGTTTGTGATGATGGGATCGACACTTTAGAACCTCAACTGGAGCCTATCTGTGATTGGATTGATCAGGCCCGACAAGAAGGTGGGCAGGTCCTAGTTCATTGTCGTGTCGGTGTCTCCCGCAGTGCGACCGTTACCGTGAGTGCATTGATTAACTGCCCGTGAGTCTGTCAATCATTACTGATGTCCATTCCAAGATTGCCTATGTCATGAAACATCTTTCCCTTCCTCTTGTCGACGCATATCTGATCGTTCGTTCTCGGCGTCTTTCGGTTCTCATCCAGCCGAACATGCGTCTCCTTTACAATCTTCTTGGTTGGGAAATCAAGTTGGCCAAGGAACGCGCTGGGAATGACGATGAGAAATTGAGAAAGGAGCTTTCGTGCGCTCTGAGTTGGCCTTTCCTTGCCAAGGAAGTCCATGCACTGAACGAAAAGTACCTTCGTTAAACTTTGTGCTAATCGTCCTCGCCATCTCGTATGTATCTTGTTCTCCGACACCATTGTCATATCCTCTTCCTGTCTTGCTGCCTCACTCCACTAGTGGAATATTCCTCAGTGGCGATTATCCTAATCAGCTGTATTTCACTGTACCGTATCTCATTCTGTGTACTTCACACCCCTCCTCTTTCCCGTTTTGCATTCTCTTGTCACATCTCTCCCTTCTCCAGCAATCCCAAATAGTCTCGACCTGTAGTTTTATCGTTCTCGTCCTAGTTTATAAACTGTACTTGTGTAACAGCTTTTCAAGATATATCTCCAGGCAGTAAATACATAGCTTGTACCAGGAGAAGATGTATGAATCCCAAGTTTAAGTCCTCGAAAATGATGGGAATGCGACTACGTTCCTCAATGACTCGTTGGAAGTTCCTCGTTGCAGTTGCTCGTGTCAAGCCGGTCATATTTTGCATTTTCGCAAAAGTCCACAACTCTTCGAATGGGTAGGCATGAGCCTACTTTGAGCATTACAAAGACTGGTCATTTTACAACTACATATTGCGCCGATCTATCCATACTGAGGATCCATAGTAGAATTCCACTCTGCATCCATGCGGCAGACCATCTTGGCATTTCGGGATCCCCGCGACAAAGAAGAGGATAGTACCATCAGGTAATGGAGCCTCTACGGCGGGCGTTTTTAGGAATCGAAGGTTTAGGGACTCAGAGTCTTCCGAGTCTTCAACCGTTCCGCCCGTGTGCACATCGGATGGGCGGTGTGGGTCGCTGTAACGATCCAACTCGAAAAACTCCCAGATCGCCTTTATGTGCAGGAACCCGGTTACGATGGACACGGAGGCTTCGTGGCTTTCGGCTGGAGGGGGATTCGGTGGGAGACGAATGTAAATGGTTTGCTTGATACTGGGCTTCCTGGATGGCCCTTGCACTGGCACATGTACTACTGTCATTGGCTTTGGCACGCGCGCACCGGATCGAAGATTGTATCTCTATTGGTAAGTCGTAAGCATCAGCTTCGGATACAGGAAATCGATGAGGAGTCAGGCCTCGAGACCCACTGGAGACGTCGCTCCACCCTGCGATGGCTACTACCCGAGTCAACATCAAAATTTTCTACAAGGAATTGGTGGACTTACTGCAGGCGCTGCGTCAACATAGATAAGACTGAGAAGACCGAGAGTGATCAAGGAGGATATGCGCATTGGCATCGGCAATATAGCTGGGATTCAATAGAAGATGTTTAGTCCTAGAGGACTATCTATCGTATCTTGGGCTGAGCGAAGATATCGACGATAGGACATGGTTGCTTGCACGTACGAAAAGCTTCCGGACCAGCAAAGACGAGTTGGAGACCTGAAGAGTAAGTTAGGAGCTTGACCAGCAAGCTCAGATATCGAAACACAACTGAGGGGGGTGGGGGAAGAAGAAAAAGACTCAAGAGAGAGATTTATCCAAAATCCTGAGACGGTTCAAAGATTGATATCACAGCTTCAGTTATGGTATCCGCGGCTTCGTACTATAAACTCATCCTGGCCCGTCATTCAGCTTACTAAGTACTTACCAGGTACATGATTAGAAGCTCCTAGAGTCGTAGAGAGCAGTCATTGATGAGCTCGAGGGTATATAACAGAAAACATTAGAGTATTTTACAACTATATATTGCTGCCATCAATGGCTGTTAACCTTCGAGTATCTCGTGTTCTCTGTAACTCGGAGGCCGCGCGGCATCGAAAATTTCCCGCATATCCCTGGCATTACTGTTCAAGGGAACGGCGCGGTCCAGATGGCTAGTAGACGATGAAGAACCTGAGCCTTTTGATGGGGGTATCCGTTTATAGTCGTGTGAGTCAGAAGACGATGAAGTAGGAGGTATACCAGCATGTCTGCGAGGGGTATGAGCGGTATAGTAGTAAGGAATGGTGACAGATTTTTGTTTTCCCGCGGCATGTCCTCTACGTCGTCGCCGAAAGTAACAATAAAGACCTAATGAGATGAACAGTATGAGAAGCCCGACACCAATGGAAACACCTATGATTGTGTCTGTGTTTGGTTTTGAAGAAGTGGAGGGAGAAGAGGGAGAAGACAACGGATGGGAGACACTAGAGGGTGGAACTTCTGGGAACGAAGATGACGATGGTGTTACGGAAGAGACATCCAAGCTCGAGCTTGAATAAGGAGCAGCTCAGCTTTGAATACAAGGCAAGATGAAGTACTTACCTAGTTATAGAAAGAGGTAAGCTAGAAGCCGACTCGGATGTTGTAGGTGATTGCATGGAGCTCGATGATGAACTCCTACTGGTAGTCGAGGTCAATGTAGGTGATTGCGCCGTGCTGGATGATGTGCTTCAATAAGAAGTTCAATCAATGATCAAATGCGACGATGAACCCTTTTGAATCTACCTTTGCGTCGAACTCGATGCTCTAGTGGAATAACCATGACGTTGATATCAAACTTCAATCGTGAGTGAAAGGCATACCGACTAACAGTCAGTGTACTAGACGGCGTAGGAGACAGCGGTGCGGTGGTAGGCACGGACTGGTCTTGCACAGTAACCATTGTTGTAAAAAATGTCCCATTCCTAGCACATTCAGAAAGTGTCAGCACTGTCGAACTTTTCCCACTTTGTGACACATACTCTGTGGTCGGGGTATTACTGTAAGCAGCTATTGTGTACAATCTGTAAAGTAAGATGAGTAAGTCTGATCACTTAACTGGTATCTGACACACGTACCCTACGAAAGGTAGACCATCGACCAAGGTACTTCCGGATGAGTTGTAAAACCCATACCATAGAAGGAAGCCATCCTCTCCTTGCACTTCGACCGCAAAGGTGTTGTCTGGGGTTTCTCCTTCAACATATGTCCAACTCAGATCAAACGTCTGGTTCACGCCTACGGGAGAACTTGGATTAAGAAAGAATTGAAACGACCATACTGGCTCGACAAGCAGAATGCTGTAAATGCTTGCACGGAAGCAATGTGTATATGTCAGTGAGGATCCTTCGAGTCGTGGAATCGCTCACAAGAATGCACCCGTTAGCATTGGGTATGGATGCATGTTGAGATAGCGCTTGGTCAGGGACAAACGAGATGGACAGATGTAACGGGGAGAGCAGTGAGTTCACTGCCTGCGACAAATAAAGCTCAGCACTTGGTTGATGCCGAAAGGAAAAAACTCTGGGACTTTCTACGCGTCTTTTCGGGAGCAAGATACCATCGTGCATAGGTCGTTGAACATCTCGACTGATGACTGATTTATTTTAGAACCTGATGAGCACAAAGTGTGCATCTCCTGTCGCCTCCTGTCGCATGATCCAACCACCTTGAGGCTGTGCAAAGTAGACCTGCAGTGAAGAGGGCTCAGAGGTATGCAATGGATGCTGTGAACCCGTTTGAGTCTGAACCGCACCCATTAGATATATCCTGACGATAAGCGATTCTTAATTGAGGCGCTTCCAAAGTACAGGCGAGCATTGAATCTGATGCCAACACGGTCGAAAACAAGCTGGTTGTACAGGGGACCAGATATCATGATTGTGCCGTCAATCAGTGCGCGATGGGAGTAACTGAGGTACAGCATTGACTGGGCCTGGAGTTATTCTGATGGCTCTCGTGCTATGACTTAGTGAAGCGGCAAGTCGTTGATCTGAACTCTGGAATCCAAAAATCCATGAAAGTATTGGGATTGGAAAGCGACAACAGAATACAGAATCACACACTCGTCATCAAGCATAATCTGTGGCAGGTGCAAGTGTAAATCAGTGTGCAGGCTGCTTGAACCTCACATCACATCGGACATAGTTATGATACACCTCATCCGAAGTCAACAAAGTGTCGTTCCCATCCTTGTTTGCGGGATCCAGGAATGCGGCTAGAGTGTCATGAAACTCCAAGAAAGCAGCGGCTACAGGAAGAAAGGGAATCAACCGCAGTACTAGAAGAAGATTGAAACGACGTACTGCCTGGCACATAACCATCACCGTGGTCTTTGATACCTGACCCGCCGTGAATCTTCTTTCGCGCACCTATGGCAGGGTTTGCCCAAGCGTTCGAGTAGAACATCGCTCCGTCCTCTGAGAGTTCGGTCAATTAAGGAGCTCATCTGTGAAAGCCTGTGCACGCCACTTACGATTCGTTTCAAAAACCAGTTTAAGCCCAGACTTATCTGATGAAAGCTCGACGACCGGTTCGGGTCTGATACCTCTGGGCGTGCCACTGGGGTTTAATAAGTCCCCGAGCAAATCTAGTTGTGGCTTGAAGTCCGAACTAGGAAAACGCTTGGGTGTTTCCACTGTGCGAGGAGCGAACATGTAGTAATCATCTATGGGATTCCAAGTGAACAGACATTGTCAGAAAGTTTTGGCAAGACAAGAGGAAGAAGTTGAAGAAGCCTCACCGTAACCCAGCTTGGGATATTTATCTCCTATCTTCTGACCTTCATGAAGATGCTCGGTAGCATCGGATACCTGGATATAGTTTCCAGTGTTCAAGCTATCTGTGTCTCGCGCTACTATTCGATCTGCCTGAAGCCAATGATATTAGATTTATGATGAGGGATAGCTAGTTATAGTACCTTGATGGTGATATTGTGGTTCTTGACGGAAAGGGTGTTTTCACCCTTGAGACTTGCTTCGAGATTGAATCCCCAGTGCTACAAACCATCCAAATCGATATATGAAATCATACATCGGGTAAGGCCGCTCACCTGAGTAAGATTAACCGGTGTGACTCCTTTATCCACTTTCGCCCTATACACATACAATATACTTCCCAAATCCCACTCTGCACCAGCAGCAGAGTCTCCTGGCTTGACGTATTTGCGTTCTTGCTCCGCTGGAGGGATAAGGGCAATCAAAACTTCCGTCGTCAGGGTTCCAGGGTAGCCTTGATCTCCGTCAGGAGATACTAAACGGAATATCCCGTGGGAGGTCGCTGCTGAGAGTGGTGGAAGATGGGCGAGTTCCGCTTCGGTGAAGAGCGTTGGAGGTGACTCTGGAGTGAGGAGGGTCCAGGGAAGAGAATCAAAACCGACTGGACCACCATGCAAGGAGACTCGAGAGCCCTCTTTTGAGTTTGATTGAGATAGCAGAAATGAGTATGCAGCCACGGTGCCAATTATACCTCAAAATAAGATTGCGTACCATTGAGCTTCGCGACAACCTCGGCTTTGACACCATTTCGCTCGATCTTATGTGCTCCAACAGGAATACGGTTAGCGTAACGGCCGATGATAGTATTGGTGTATTTCTGGGTAATGTGGCCACGAGGGTCTTCTGGACCAATGACGATGTCGTGCGTCTGTGTATTGATACGAATGAGCCAGGAAATTGGGAGAGAATGAACCACATACTCTCCCATCGGCCTGGACGAAGACACGGTGAAAGGTCAGACCGAACGGTAGGATCTAGAAGCGGACATTGGACAAACTGTTAGTACGATCTGATGAACGAGCGAGAGCTCGGAGCTACCTCCACTGCAAGGGAAGGTGCAAGCGATGGAAGCGTTAGCAATACAGGTTCGAACTCGGACATTGAGGTAGCTTGGAGATAGCGTTGAAGTTTTACGATGTGGTGCTTTTATAGTCGGACGTTTTGCGGAAGTCAGGAGGACAGACAATCGATATGTCGGCCCGTAATATCTTATCTCTCAAAGTTTAGTGGAAGAGCAGGACCTGGTCAAGGAGTCAGATGTGTTCTCATGAGCCAAATGAAGTACTGACTGTCACTTAGCAGATGCCAGAGAGAGACAACGACGCCGGAATATTCTCGCTATATAATCCCGTGTTACAGTGGAGTTGATTATAGGACCGTGATTGCGATTGTGATATTTGTTGTCGCGCATATAAGGACAGAATCTCTGATAATGAGATTGCAGGAGATGAACGTTGACGTTGAACGTGAAGAACTTGAAGAACGTTGACAGCCGAGGCCCGAATTGTTCAACAAGATTAGGGTTAGGGTCTGTGTTAGGCGCCACAGGGCGCCACGGTGTGAGCGCTTTAGGAATTAGCGCCTTTCAAGTTTTGGCAACCAACCTCCAACTTCAAACTCCAGAGCTTCAGTCCTATCCTCACTGTTTCTACTCTTCGTCAATCTCAGTCATAAGGCCTTGCTCAACAATGCACTCAACAGACAAAAAGTGTCCCAGTTCTGGAAACAATGGCGAAGTCAAGTGACGTTCTTCGCTCAGCTCTCGGGACATAAAATCAGAGCATCAAGCTCAGAACAGGCGAAATGAAAATAATGCAGGGCTAAGCGAAAACACTAGACTAGAAAGTGCTTTCAATCGTTTGCCACACATGTCCTTCCCACAACTTGTTCGCGCTTCCAGTCGCTCCCTCTAATACTTTCTCACTCTTATGATCCCATCCAGTGACAGCCATACCTTCCTCTATATGGCTTTGCAGAAACGCCTTGAAACTTTGTTCCTCCCTCGAGCTTCCTGGAATCAACTCTTCTCGAGGCACGGTAACGACCGGCTTGTTGACTACTCGTGCAAATTGGCGCAGAGTGATTTGTTGACCTTGGATTCTGAGACAGGCGTTCACCAGTTCTGGCGAATCAAGGGATAACGAGGTAAGGACATGGGCAACGAAACCTAGCCAGAAATCGATGTTTGTTAAACCATGCTTAATTGATAGATATACGGAAACGACCAACCTCCAATGTCTTCTTGACTTGTCACGGAGAAGGGAGTGTCTCCTTTTCCCTGGATATGAACGTTTCCATCCAAGTCGCTTCCTACGACCCAAGGAACATAGCCCATGAACAGACCCGTCTACGGTCCTGTTATTAGAAATCTGCCTTAGAATCGAGCAACTAGTATCACTTACGAAGAAACGAGTGTAAGGTAAACCCAATCTTCGTGAGATACTCTACGAACAGTTTGTTGAGTGATCTTTCCTAGAAGATAACACGTTACCCACCAGCTACGCCGTCCTTAACTGCAAATATATTCTTTTCCCCTTTCTCCTTCGCCCCCTCAGTAGGCGACCCCCACTCGGACGGAACGAACAACTTCACCGTTCCACTGGCCTTGGCTGCATCTGCCAGAGCGTACTGGGCTTTATATCCCGGCGGTGGAAGCGCAGAGACCACGACTTCAGTCGAATGCTCCTTGAATATAGCTGTGAGAGTATCAATGTCGGTGTAATCAACGGGGATCCTAGATGCAGCGGACAGCTCCGCGGGCAGATCTCTAGTCTTTGACTCGGGTCGAGTTAAGACAATCACAGTTGGATGATTGGGATTGTTCAGAAAGGCTCTGAGGATTGGGGTACCTATGGCACCGACACCGACAAGAGCAATAGATCTTTTCGAGATAGACATGTTCAGAAGGGAAACTAATGAAGGCTGGCTGGTGAGTCGATGGTTCAAAAGCCCAAGTTTCTCTGTCTTAAATATGCTGAAAGAGAGCGCTGATTTGCACCAGATTGCGATAACTTCGATGATGATTGATCAATCGATCACTCTTGGTATTCCTCAGTCAGCCATTGAACTTGATTTGCAAGAATTTAAAGTATCCAAGGAAATGGATCAGATATTTGCCGTTTAGGTCGAGTAATTGGTTTTGTTTCAGCTTCGTCTGTTTAACCTGTTGTCGTCTGTTAAAGGATATATATACTGTATGTATACCAATCTACCAGTAAACCTTGTCGGGGCCGGAGAAGGATAAGTCTTCATTTACTGAAGGTTGACTTTCATTCGTGCAGGATTCTCGCCTATTTGTCTCATGAACGTACAATCAAAAGAAAGCGGATAACTGGCAGCGACGATACTTTTGACCGTTTGATTATTGTTTCAACAGCCAGGACGCGAATCGATACGTGGTACTATTCCGTGAACTGGGCCAAGGTATGTGTACATCTTGTTGAATCTTCTGCTATATGGTGAACTACTACGTAGAACCCTCAACCGTCTGCCAGACATGTCCTTCCCAGAGCTTATTTGCACTTCCTGTCGCACCCTCAATCTCCTTTCCAGTTCTACGGTCATATCCGGTGGTGGCCTTCCCCTCCTCTATCTGTGTCTGCAAGAACGACTTGAAGGGCTTTTCCCCGTCAGACTTTGCTGGGATAGACGCCCCTTGGGCAACAGAAACAACCGGTTTATCGATAATTCGCGCGTAATCTCGGAGTGTCAGTCTTTGACTTTGAATCCGTAGAGAAGCGTTCACTAGCTCCGGTGATGTTAGTGGAAGAGAAGTTACAATGTGGGCGACGAAGCCTAGGTGATGTGAGTGAGTATTTCTTTAGTACGCCATCGTTTGAAACAATAACGACGAACCTCCGATATCTTCTTCGCTGGTTGTTGTGAACGGTGTTTCTCCTTTGCCTAGGATGTGAACGTTTTCGTCGACATCTCTTCCGACAACCCAGGGAATGTAACCCATAAATAACCCAGTCTGATGTATAAGCAGTACCATCAGCTCATTGTCCCCATATGTTACACAAACACTCACATAGACTCGGGTATATGGCAATCCAATAGATCGAAGGTATTCTAGAAAAGGTGGCCGTTCACATGTGTTCATTCTTGTGACTTCGAACATTAATCAGCTCACCAGCTACCTCGTCTTTCACAGCAAAGAGATTATCTTCTCGGTTGGCGTGCGCGCCTTCCGTTGGCACACCGAACTCCGAAGGTACAAACAACTTGACGGACCCACTAGCTTTCGCAGCGTCGGCCAAAGCGTGTTGTGCATCCTTGTACCCAGGGGTGCCGACAGTGGAAACCACGACCTCGACAGAGTGCTCCTTGAACAAGATGGTCAAAGCAGCGACGTCTGTGTAGTCGACTGGGATAAATGTAGCGGAGGAAAGGTCACTAGGAAGATCTTTCTTGGATCCAGTACGTGTCAAAACAATGACCTTGGGATGGTGAGGACTCTTGAGTAGAGCGCGGAGTACATGTGTTCCTATGGCTCCGGCTCCTACGAGAGCGATGGATCGATTGGTAGAGGGGGACATTTGAGAAATGGCAGTTAAGTTCAAGGAGTAATGAGAAGTTGCATGTTGAGATTAGCCTGTTATATACCTTCTTGAATAACCAGAAGAACGTCACCTTTCTACGCCATTCACAACTGCGATTGTCGTACCAAGTACGCGAGTGGATTTGTAAGACCCTTGATCCAGATTACTCAGTCTGGAAACTGTCTTATCAGATTCTCATTACGAAGAATACAGACCATTAATGGAAACGGCCTTCAGTCACCTCGAATAACGAGTCAGATTTCTGCTGCTTAGGATTCCGCTTTGTTTACGGAGCGTTTACACGACGATAGAGAGCGAATGACCAAAGTTCGTATGCATTCAAAAAGGAGCGGGTAACATTGCTGAGGTCACGGGTAGTACACTGCTGGGAAATTGTCAAAGCGAGAAAACAATCCATGACATTTCAATACATAGAATAGTACAAACCGTTCATAGAAGAAGAGAAAATCCAGTTGCATGAAAGAGGTGACAAAATAGATTTCAGATTACCATCTTCAAACACTTCCTCCACTTACACACCAACCCATTTGCATCCGCGCTCATCCGACGATCAAGTTGTGCCAAAGTACTCCTTCCGCTGCCCCTGCAACAGAACTGACTGGGTATGTTCAGTCATCTGTCGACAATAACACAGGCGACGAAGGGGAGGGGACTCACTCCCTTCACCACTGTTTAAGTGAAAGGTACCGGTAAGGAGGTTAGGGCCACACTGAGTCCCTCTGCAACACTTCCCAAGTCGCACGCAAAGTGCTGGTCTGTTAAGTCACCTCTTACCATCATAAATACCCATCAATCACGATCACTGTCGTTTTTTCTTAGCACCTGCCACCAGCAATTCAGAATCTTGAGCAAGGGAAAAGAGCAAGGCGACGCAAATCACTCACCATTCCTGCTGGTTCCTGAGCCAGCTGCCTTTCGTTTCGGTCTCGCATCCTGCATCTCTTCATCCCCATCCTCATCGACGTCACTCCCTTTTCGTTTGCCGATGGGCGTCGCTACTCGCGAAGCTGCAACTGAGGCTGACACCGCGGTGGGCTTGACGGACGTATATCCAGGCAGGGGCGCACCTGGGTCTTTAATGCATTTGGGACAGAACCATTCCCCGGGTGGAACAGCGGTCAGTGGAGGATCAAGACAGCCAAGGTGATAAGGGTTATCACACTACAGAGGTGAAAAAAACTCAAAAGATCATGCCAACGAAACGTTTTCCGAGGAAGTTAACATACCTTGTCACATTCCAGTGGCGCATCTTGGTCCCCGTTGTCTTTGCTGCAAACAAGACAGAGATCCGGGACGTCTTCGAGTTCTTCTGGATGCCGGGGTAGCTCAGAGTACTTGTCCTCAGTCTCATCATCCGGTTTTGAATCTCCGCTCGGTACAGCGACAGAAGAGGCCTCCTTCTGGGAATCAGGATTAACCAGGAAAACAGTGGTATTCTGACCAGCGGCAATTCTTTTGAATGATGAGTTTGCCACCAGTCTTAGAGGTAATCGAGTCGAAAAACACGTACTGGAGGACCTCAATGCCTTCTAGAGGTATATGTTTTGTTGGTTTCGTGGAACTTTTTGGTTCGTCTGGGCCTAAGCCCAGCTCACCTAGGAAGGTAGTGAGTACCTTAGTCCTTCAACCATACTGTATGAACAGAAACTCACCATTTGAAGCACTTTGACCCCATGCAACAGTCATCATCCCATCATCGTCTGGCGTCACAACCCAATGAGTAACTCCTCCACACGCAGCATGGGTGATCTTGCAAGCCATGATATCCTGAATGATGCGGAAGGAAGAATAAGGGGATCCCGAAGAACCTGTGAAGTATCATTAGTATGGTCGACCATATCAGAAACAACGAACACACCCTCTCCACTATTCTTCCATTTGCCCGCCATCCAATACATTCCTTGTCTGTCAATGACAACGGTGTTAGATGGTCCGCAAACCACAGCAGATCCCATGGACGCTTTGTTTGGTCCCGAAAATTGCGGGACAACTTTAGGCTTTAACATGTCAACTTGATTGCCTAAACCTAATCTACAGTAACCGTTGTAGCCCCAAACGTAGACGTAGCTGGATTTTCATGGTTATACCGGATAAACTTCGAAGCAACATAGAGTACTTACCCTTCATCGTCAACAGCAGCACTGTGTTGTTGGCCAGAGGCAATTTGAATGATTTTCTTGCCGTCAAGCTCTTTGATGTATTCTACAGGCATACGAATCAGCCAAAGCTTACTACATAATGACGCGTTCCGACACGCACGAGGGGTATCGATAATATCGAACGCGACCTTGTTTCCGGTAGTAATACGCTCCCCGGTGGATCCATTACCAAGTTGACCTTTTTCACCACTTCCAAAAGAAAACACTACAGTGCAAGATTTTAGAGTGTGGCACTACAAGAACAGTGAAGCTCACCTTTGCCTGTTTCTGTGAGCACAAGAGAAAAGGATACACCGGCAGACACTTTGATTGCATGCTCAGAACCATCTTGGTGAAAACCAGAAACCGCTTTAAACCTCGTCACTTCCGGACAAGGCGAATGACCACACTACGACGATACCAAGATGAGCAGAAAACAGAAGTCGAACATGAAAACTCTCATCTCTGACTTGTCCCAAAGAATTCGCGCCAGCGGTCCAAACCTGGCCATCACTGCCCACAAGAAGGGTGTGGTTCCTTCCGCATGCGGCATCGACAAACTTTGTGCCAATAGAAGAGCCGAGATCGACCGGGTTCAATTTCATAGGCGCATTTTCCGAAATCGCGTCAATGGCCATTCCGGCAGCATCTTTGGTCACACCAAGACATGATGATCCATTTCGACCAAAAATCCACGCGTTCCCGTCGACGTCGAGAGCTATAAAATGGCACGCAGCACATCCTGTGTGGACCGAGCTAATCTTCACGTTTGATAGAGAACGGAGGATGTGGGGTTCCAGAAGATCTGGGTGTCTGCGGATTGGCATATATGAGTATCGGAATTGCTAAAAGAAAGAGAAGGTAGTGTCATAAAGAGAGAGAGATGAATCTTGTACACCGAAAATGGAGAAACTAAAAAAGTTCGCGCCGTAGAACATGAACACAATGCTCACAGATTCTCGTCTTCTTCAGACTTCAGGGGTGCTCCAGATCTGTCTCTTCGCCCCAGCCGCACCCTATGACCCAAATTAAACGAAGAATTAGCTCAGAATCTATCATTAGTGGATAACCAAAGATACCAGTCAGTTCCCCCGCATATGAGTACTGCAGAAACAGATTAGCACGGTAGCTTTGATATTGAACGGTGATAGCAAGCCATATGAGCGGCCACAACAGTGGTTGAAATCTACCAAGATTCACAGACGCGATTTGGAAACATACCTCTTCCCCATTGAGAACCTGTTTGGATATTTGTGCTCATTGTCGAGACTTGCAGCGTGAAGAGTATTCTTCAGTGATTGTTTTTGGATGTAAACCGTCGTAGCAGTTCACAATTTGTGAGATATCGCAGCGAATAACCTGTAGGACGGCAAGGATGATGGAAGTGAACGCCGAAGGTTGGTCTCGGCTCCTTACCTAAACAAACAACAAACTTTCTCGTGTTGACAGCTTTTTTTCGGCGCGCTCAATTAATGCGCCATTTTCGTTCCATCGACAAGTAAGGTGACCGTAGTATACCATAACTCATCGAACACGCTCATGATACAAACAACTCATTTAGAAATATAGACATCGAAACACAGGGCAGATCCCAAGATCATTTTGACAAGATTGTGTGAGATCAAACTTTGTAAGTTCGCGAATGGTCAGGGTTAAATAGCTTCAATGGAAATCCAAACTGAACAAGACGAAACCACGGGGGAAGAACAGTTGGTCAAAAAGAGAATCTGACTGTTACCCAAAATATTCAACAACGTTTCGCACTTTGCCGTCCTTGTCAAAATCTTTTTGTCTACTGTCAATCACTTGTTTCGTGAACGAGCTGACGATGAACTTTGTTAGGAGTTTCAAGCACACGCCACGAACTCGATAAGGGCTTACCTTGTCCTCCCACAACGTTTCGATCCTCCGACAAAGATCGCAGCATTCATGCCGATCATCTTATCCAGTATTCCCAAAGCACCCGAATCAGTCATGAAATCAGGATGAACATCAAGTACCTCGCCATTTTCCATTCGTAACAATTCTGCTGCCAGATCAGTTATGGACCAGCGATCCAGTTCCGCTCCCTCCCGAAATGCGTCGACTAAAATATCCACAGCTTCTCTATGCTTCTCTCCGAAGTCCCTAAAAGTACCAGATTTATTTTGAATTGTCGTGGTAATCGGCGCTCGGTCGGAGGAAGGGGGATACAGGTGATTGGAAATGGGTACAGGATAATCTCCTGCGAACCACACCTTCTGAACACCTTCTCCAAGTTCAGAGGTTAGAAGGAGGTCAGAGATTGTATCCACCAGCGCATGAGCACAATCTGGGAGAACGACCGGGGAGACGCTCTCCATGCGCCAGTGGATCATCAGATAAGGAGACGATGGAGACGACACTTTTCCGGCGAGATGTTCAAGGAGAGGCGAATATGTTATAGATCCTATGAATGGCTGTGAGTAGATGGGATGTCGCATATCCCAATCTAGCATCAACACCTCCGGTTCGTCGTCAGGCGAAACCCGAGATCTGGAGGCATTCCGTATATCCTCCCGTCCGAAAATAGAAACAAATTCTTCCCCGATCGCTTGTCTTTTGAGTGATTTACTCAGAAGCAACGATGGATAGATAGAGAGAGGTATGAAATCACCCGACAGCAGCATGCCGAATCTATCTCTGAAACAGCCAGGAAGTCGAGGATCTTGGGTCTGGATGGGTTTGGTGTCGACAGAAACAGTTAAACCATTGTCATCGCCGAATATTACGGTGCCTGTAGAGTCGGACTTTGCTTTGGACGCTAGAGAAACCAATTGACCACGAGTCAGGCGTTCGGAGGGGCTAGAGTCCAGCCAATGTTTGAAAGCTTCTTGTGTTACTGCACGGACGCCTTCCTGTTGTAGAACAGTCTGTAACAGATCTTCATCATAATATGCTTCGAAACTCCACCGAAAACATAGACCCAGTCTACTTTTCCCAGCACGAGGCAGGACAAGGATTCGATCAAGCCGTTTGGCCGTTTGAATAATTTCCAGGAGATGAATTCGAGCCTTGGACTCTTGCTCTGCAATACGCAACGGAAGAAGAAACCGACAAGGAGAGTCCCGACAAAGAGCAGCCACAGAAGATTCATCATAGTTATAGTACTCGGTTTCGATGTTGAGGAAAGGAACGGACTCAGGAAGAGCAGCGAGCACTTGTTGTTGACGATCTAACTGGTCCAATTTTTCGAGAACAGTCCGGTATACTACGGGGACAGCACCAGAGCGAGTGGAGGCAGGTTGATTCGTTTTGCTATTCGGGCTTGAAGCTTCTATCTCATGCGACGAGGCATTTGATAAAGGGCGAGATATTTGAACTTTGCGTATGCTTTCAACGGTAGTATCAGGCTTCGAGAGGGAATGGTTTGGCTCGATAAGAGCGGACTGTTGAAGTTGTGGACGAGCATAGTTAGTTACGGCATGTATGGTTGAAAACAGAAGAAACAATGCAGATGATGAGAGCGCGAAGATTAAAATGTATAAAAGTTTGAGTTTGTGCTTGTATAGACTCTCGAGTGATAGAAGATGGTCTTTAGACGTTGAAGCCGGTCTTGTACGAGATAGGCTAGCCGCAGAAGGCTCACAGTCTATGCTGTCCTTGTCAGCGTTCAAACGAGTTCTGTGACGGAAGGTTGAAGAGGGAGAGAGATCTTCAGAGGTCGAGGACATGGTGGTAGTTGCCAGTGGCGTCATTTACTCTAAGCGCCCTTAGAGCCACAGCACGTGTCACTTCTCTGCTTTGATTTTCGAAGTTCTCCAACTTCTTGCTCTTGGACACCTCGCGAGCAAGTGCACAGAGTACAACTTAAACACCTAACATCGCCTCTGATTACTCCTTACTGATACATGCTATTCTTTGGAAACTTCGGTGCATGGATCAGCGTTGATGGTGACAGATACCTCGAAGAATATGGTGTCGCTACTGATACTAAAGAAAGGACTGTGATCTGTTACATCGCTTCAGAAGAAGGCAGGAGCTTTCAAGTACACTGGTACGATAATTCGTTTGAGTCTCCTACCCGAGGTCGGGTGTACATCGACGGAAGATCCATGGGAGGAAAGATCATACATGAGAAAACGATCAATCATAGCGCGGTCAAGAAAGGCTTCCGAACAGACGCGAAGACTAGGATGCCCTTCGTGTTCTCAAAATTGAAGCTGGTTGGTAAGCTACGAAAACAAGTTCTTGTCAATCCGCTCCTCTTAGTGTCGTGTTTCTTTCCCCAAAAGACAGAGAAGATACTGTCGGCACATCCAGTGCAGAAAGGCCAGGAGAAATCAACTTGATCATCATACGTGTCAAACTACAGAATACGAAGACCTACGAACAATCGAATCTAGTGCCGGAAACTCTGGAGTTCAACGAAAAAGACGTCAAAGGAGCTGTCCATAACACAACGTGAAGGCTATGAGTATGTACAAGTTCAAGACACTATCTGACATATACCAACGTCGATAGGTTTGGCGAACCTATCGTCGAAACCACACCAGTCTTGCATCACGAAGCAGAGCCATACGGGGAACCGATAGCGCGTTTTTGTTTTCGCTACTTGCCATTAGGTGATCAATTCTGTTCTCGACATATTACTGTTAGTTTCGACCTAACAGAACCTAACTTTTCGAATAGATATACTGCGAGCGAAGGATCTAGTGCCGAAACAAGCTCATGAGAATACTTCTATGAAGGACGAAGAAGATACGAAAGCGATCTTTCCAGCTCAATCCTCAGCAGCAAATGTCATCCGACGAGTAAGTACATCCATGTACCAATTTGAGTATGTAAACGTCAACTGATCTCTTAGTACCAGTCTGCATCGACCCTAGTAAGCGAATCTGGTTCTCGAGGTACTTCGGTTGTCCCAAGTACCAGTGCCAGTAGTAAGGTCATTATCTTCGATTTGAACCATTCATCAGAATGCTCACGAGCGTTGACAGTCAAGCTCAACACTAACCCCCGTTAGTTTGCCTTCTCCGATGAAGCCAATTAAGAGGACAAGAACAGAGTCACTGGCATCTGCAAATTGATCCGTTATCAAACGAGAGAAAAGAGACGACCAACCAGCGATGGCTGGTTCTTCGACGTTCGTGAAATGTGAGACAGATTCTGACCCAATGCCATTGGGAAAAGCAGTTCCAACTCCACCTGATATAATCGACCTGAGCGATATATAATATTCACTGTTTTCGCGCCAAGTTTGCGTCTCATTTCCTACTTACCTCTAAAGTAGTGTCTTCATGATGTTTGATGATCACCTCTGACACTAGAGCAATTCCTTTCACTAATGCGGGCTTCACGGTCAATACAAAAAAGAAGAAGCAATATGAGCCAGATACAGAATTCAACATTGATTGATAACAAAGGAGTGTGGTTGAAGGAATAAGATCAGATTTATGTAAGTAGTAAAACAAGAAAAGAGCATTGAGGAAGAAAGAATTTGCCGTCAGAGATTGGGTGACCAGCAAGACTTTACTGTGTCGAACCGTCCTTATCAGTGAACTGAACTCTGAGTAGGATAAGAAACGGGACTTACTGCAGTAAGTGTCTCCGACGAACCTTCCAGATCAGCTTCTAGCCCATGAGTGCCTCCAAGGTGGGACTCGCTTGTCGACTCGGAGTCATGCATCTGTTTCTCATTCATGACAGATTGCGAGCCAATCATTGTCCTGAGTGAGAGCCGGGACGAGCTTGGAGGCTCAAGGTGACTTCGCAACTCCGACATGTTCGAAGTGGCACTCAACGGCCTTCCGGTTGCAGGGACAAAGTCGAACAGCGAGCTAGCGCTGTCGTCGGTCGAGGCGCGAACCTGTTGGCGCCATAACAGAAGAAGGATAAGGAGAATGATTACTGGTTAAGGGAAAACAAAGAAAAGGCCCCCGAATTAGGATATATTAGCATGTTTTCGAACGTACAGAAACGAAGGGAAGGCGCACCAAAAACAACAGCGACAACAATAGCAGCGATTACAGCTTTTGGGAGGTGTGGGTAGACCTGGGTAGGGCAAGGGATAACAGGACCTTGGGCGGACCTCGAGGGAGGTTGAGTAAAACGTATGCACTGCAGACAAAAACAGATTCATTTACCCTTCGTAGCATGTCCCATTCGAGTCGGGCCCGAATACCATACCATCGCGCAAAGGGGCCTCAGCTTGGGCACGACTAGGGTAAGCGCAGGTTGTTGCAAGAAGAAAGACAGCGGGCCTCAGAATGAAGAGGGACATCGCTGATGAACACGTCGATGTCGATGTATCGAGGATTCGAGCGTAGGCGTAGAAAGCGTTCGCTTGCTCAACGGATAAGGGTGATAAAAGAGTATGGGGGGTTATGAGGAATGAGGAATGGTTCAAGAAGAAAAAGGGAAAAGAGAATGATCAAAAAAGGCGTTCGACGGTGTTTTGGGGGACGGATGACGAGAATGGAATGGTTACTGTTAGTCTTGGGGGGTTCGCCACTGGACTGGCGCTCCTAGCTATATCCTAGTTTCCGGGTGCTGATGATGGAGCTAAAGGACGATGAACAATGAAAATGTCGGGTGTCGGCCAAAGCAAGCGTTGTTTGTTCCACGGGAGGTAACTAGGCAAAGAGAAACAAGGCGGATGAGAAACAATAGAGGAAAAGACGAAAAGAGTGGCTTCTTTGGCCTCGATGCGGTCCGAGCTTTTGAGGTCCGAGGACGTAATAACTAACATTGTGCTCCTACATGAGTCAAAGGAAGTCATTCAATGGGTTCAATGAATTTCTTTCGAAACAAAGGTGTTATCGGGCTGTTGGCGTTGTTACCAGGCCAATCGCTCGATAGCATTCGCTTTGAAAAGACTGTTTGAAGCCCGAAAGTGCAAGATAATCCAGTGTCTGATATTACAGCATTATGAGTATACAATAGAGGTACCTGATGTATAGAGTCCATTTCATGAAACCTCCTCCATGTCTTCGTCTTCATCGTCCTCGTCGAAGCTAGGACCGTCTTCCATCTTAACATCGTCTCCAATCGAGCTTGGCCCAGGGACATTCTCGCCCTTGATCTGCGCGACTTGCATATCAGTAAGTGCAAATAAGCTTTCTGAGTTACGAACGTACCCCATCTGTTTTGAAAGTGTCTTTAACCTCCCACAACCCATTGTATTCTCCACTTCGATGGAGGAATGCAATCTCCGATAGGACTTCTTTCAAATAAGCCTCGGGCTGTTGTGTCTTCTCGCGCAGAATTTTGATACTCCACCGAGCATTATCGCGAAACAAGGCGAAGAGTGCGTCCAGAAGTTGATTCCGCGGCATCCGGGCCATACGCTCAAAGGTACCCTTGGCTGGTTTCTTGTTCGTTGCCTATGATCATAAGGTGGTGAGGACAATGATATCGCGAATGTATAAGAAGACGGACGACAAGATCTCTAAAGGCGCCTCCAGCACCCATGCCAACCCCACTACTAAGTCTGTTGATTCCACCTCGTCCACCTGCTACTCCAGCATTCTCAATCATCTGGATTTGTCTCTGCGGTGTATTATACTTCTTATGGCGTTCTCGCATCTGCTTACGATACCGTGCGCTGAAGGCTGGTCGGAGAGTGCAATCGTGTTTGATACGACCAGTGAGAATCGTTGTGCGCGCGCGAGGATTTGGAGGAGCAGCTGGATTGGATGATAGACCGAAGGAGGCGTCTTTCGGTCGTTCCGCGACAACGATGTGGTTGTCGACGTTATCATTGACCATTTCAAGCTCATAGCAGTCGGGTTCGGCATCGGAAGGGCTCTGTAGCGCATTTGGACCAAAGATAGGCCAATTAGGATTTGGTGGAGTAGCGGGGTCATGTTGTTGTGGAAGAAATAGGATGATTCGGGTTTTTTGACCAGGACCAGGATCAGTGTATATTCGTAGAGACGCAAGATGGACGTCTTCAGCATCTACGGCCGCCCATCGTTCTAATAGAAATTTGGGAATCTGGGCTACTGTAAAAGCTGTTTCCTGAAGAGAATGGAGTTACATTATTACCTTGACCATCCATACTTTACCGTGGCCTTGGTTAAGCATTAGAGTTTCGTCTGGGTCTGGCAGAAGATCATCTTCCTGAGCGGTCACCGAGAAAGGTTTCTTCTCATCTTCTGCCTCGTTCATGGCAAGAACAAAAGTTTAACACAACCTGCAGCCACCTCCGGTAAGAGTTACAAAAGGCGGAGTTTCAAATTCTAAGTCACGAGACCATACAAGCGCCGAGCGTCTAATACTAGCGCCCGCCTTCAAAAGTTGCCTTAACTGACAACATCGAACTCGTCAACTTTCGTCGTCGCCAGAACCGACGTGCACTAACATTCTTGCTATCATCTATGTACTACTCTGCTCTCTACATAGAAGTCTACGAACTCCTTTTTTCTCCTCAAGGTATGAATATTCTCATAGGATCCAAATCAAGATGCTCACTTGTGCTCACCAGCTTTACCTCTTCAACTCTCAGAATCATACCGTTATCGTCTGTGTTGGGCAATCCAGCCATCTTAGATATCATAGCACTATCCTCTGCTAGCTTCTGTTGGTTGCCATACCAGTGTCCAACCCTGTCCACCTCGCCTGATCGCGCGTTCGTGTTTCTATAGCGTTATATGGACCTGCAGGAGCCTGCAGGTTGGGGAACTTGTTGGAACAAAAGGCTCCGCCCCTGCTCCTCCCTGTGATAGACGCTGCGCTGCGCGTTATATCTCGAACCACGCAACCCTTGCCCAAGTCGGTTCGCCGGCGAAATACCGGTCTAAGGGCTGAACTAGCCAAAATAACGCTCGGCTAGATGGTCGGTCGTTGAGTAAGTGAGCCAACTTGAATCCATTTACCACAGGAGATACAAACCGATTCAGTGACTGACAGGTGCAAAGTCTTGCAAAGTCCAAGAACAGAACAGTCTCAAAAAGGGCTCAACATCTCTCAACATTCGAACGAAAGAAGGATCCTATCGCAATCGATCACAACCAAATCGTCGGTTGCCAACCCCTCGTATCTGTGCTCACGTTCCAACAGAACGATATACTCACCAAGTGATCCGACTATTCGTGCTCATCCGTTGGAATTCTCAGCAGATCCTCACAGATCCTCACTGTTTTTCGGTGAGATATCCCTGAATAATGTGCGCCGAATGCATTGTGCTTTAGTGCTGGGCTATAAATGATGATGCTAATAACCAAAAATAAATAGCATGGTTATTAACTGCTAATAACATATCTAGCAAGGGCTGCCCAGAAATACCTTGCTAGAAATTGCTATAAACTATAAACTGTACCAATAGCATGAGATGTTGATTCTAGTGAGGAAAGAAGAAGAATATGCAACTCCGTCTGGAGATGGGGTCCCACACGGGAACAGCCAGGTTGACTGCCTTTGTAAGTATCTGAACAAGTGAGCAGTGACTCTTGCGCGCTTGAGCCTGGATGTCGGACATCAAAAATTCATGATTTTCACCTGTAGTGTCTCGAACCAAGTCAAGTTTTGCAACATCTTTCACAATAGCTGAGCTGCTCACTGCCAAAGTGCTTAGTGGCCCAATGCCTGACACCAATACCACCGAGGAAGAGCAATTTGACCTGTATAAGAGGCTCAATGTGTACTTTATAGCAAAAAATCACATTTTAGCATGCTAGAAACAAAAAATAACATGTTTCTAACAATTCCCAGCATTTTGCTATTTAGCTGCTAATAGCATGTGCTAAAAATGGCCCAAAATGCCTTGGAATTTCTAGCATTAATAGCAAGGACAAAAAAGTTTATAGCCCAGCGCTATTGTGCTTGTGCGAATCAATTCGTATGTAGACCACTCTGAAACGTTTGTTTGGGCCTAGATTGTTCACCGGTTCTTGAAGCATATGGCTGATTACAATTATCTCCAGGTTGTACGCCAGGCCATGGCTAATCCACAGTCATGGACAGTCATAGACCCGTCCTTCGTTATTCGACCGCGAACTGCTGGGCCATAAGGCTCTCTCCGCTGTCATCGTCGAATCAGTGTGCTTGAGCGTAGTTTTTCGGCTGATCGTACTTGCAAGCGAGTATGAACGCTCGAAGTTCAACACCCTCTGCATATCCTAGGGGCGCGAACTTCAAAGATCTTTCCTCAACTGCAGTTCTTTTGAGACCGAGATATTTCGTGCATTCCTTGCTTGAATCGTGATGCAGATACGTATTTCACAGGTGGATTTCCAAGTATGTTGACGCCTTCAGACTTCTTCAAGCCTCTTCAAACCTGCCCAAACCTTTTTTATTCAACTGCTCTCCTCGATGATTGCACCAGGATGCACCTTCCGGTATCTGGTCTCTGAGATAATGAATCTGCACTCATCTGCCTTGACACGGGCCTGGCTCACTTTCCAAGCCCAGCCTCAGCGCTTAGCCGGCATCGTCGGTGTTTGGCAGACTCTGAAGCAGCCCTGGGACTTCTCATCGCTTACTAGCGGAGTTCTAGCAAAGTCTTAAGAATCAAGATCCTATGCAGGTCCGGTGCAGGCCTGTGCACGCTTGTGGAGGCTTGTGGATACCAGACAGTGCTTTGGAGGCTGTAAGATTGCTGCAAGAGCAGGCAAGAGCTCGCTTTAAGAGAAACAGAGAGAAACCTACTACAGAGGTTAGGGCAAGAGGTTGAACCTGGTCACTTCTACGATAGACTCGCAGCTTTATGGGTCAAGCGTTCGGGCTGGTTCGCCTGGAAACTCTGCCAGTTGTTACTATATTGCAGGATATTCCATCTTGCGGTCAAACGATTCGGATTCGGATGCAATGCAAGGTTCTTGCAGAATATCATCTGTGCAATTTGCAAGCAATTGCTTACGTAGACCCTGGAATTGACTAACGGGGAGGTTAAATTATACGAAAACCTTGAGGTTGAGCACTTGATGAGTAGAAAGAAACAACTTCATAAAGTTTCGTTTCCGGACCTGTCTTCGACCTATTATAAAGGCACTGACGAACCCTCAGGACAACGTTTGACCGCCCCCCGCGCGCTTTCCCTCTCTCGTGGTTTCCCTTTGTTCGGTCCCAACATGGCAGTACCGATAAATATTGATACGACGTATGGATCCTTCAAGTTTCTCAGTCGCATTGATATTGAATCGGCGCTTCAAGTCTAGGTTTTCTGTCTCATGCGGTTGTGCTTTGTTGCATGTACGCACTCATATGATCAATCCCTTGCGTTAGTTGACTTATTGTTCCTTTAGATTATACGGGGGTCTGTGGAATTTCTCGTCCGTGATAGAGAGCGATTTTGAAGGCCACGATAGCGGGGTGTATGCAGGCCTGGTTTTATTATCGGAAATACAGCAAACGGGATAATTGGGCTATTCAAGCTCTAGTACGATGATCTTATTTTACGTCCATTATCATTCATTAATTTTACTCAGGTTGCAGCAGTTATTATCTGCGATACGTGCCAAATTGGATTTCTCTACGGTGGTGAAATTCCTCCGGAAATCAATCTCATGCTCAACGATCTCTACAGCTGCCGTATACAATTACACCGTCACGAGTGCGTATCATACCCTTTGTGTGTGTCCTTTGTCTGAATCGAACACTCTTTCAAGACCAAGGAAACCCTCTGGCATTGGCGGAGATTGATCCGTGAGCTCGAATCTCTGCGCCTTCCATCATCCTACAAACGATGACTTACTCAGTGTGGCTGCTAGGAACTTGATCATCGAGCTAATATTCAGTGGGATGATCGCTTTTCTAGTACAACAGTCAGTTCTTGCTAGTAGATTGCCCCCTTCGACCTTCTCATGATATCGCATCCAGTTTTTATTGTCATCGTATCTATGCACGTCAGTTCCGTTGTGAACTTAGACTCAACCGTTCGCTGACTAAATGCCTTCATAGTCAGTCATAGCTGGTTGTTAGCCGGTTTTGTGGTCTGTCTTTCGCTGTCTGGGATTGAACAATGATGCTCAACATGCTGCAGTCCATGACTAGCTTAGGGTCCTTGGGTACGATTATCTTAGTTCCCGCTGTATGGATAATACTAACTATCCGGATATATCATACAGTGACGCTCTACTGTAAGAACTACGATTCGAGAACGTTGATGTTTGACTGAAGTTTGAACACACCGTCTTCTGCGAATAGACTTCATTGGCGTCGTGTAAGTGGCACTCTCCTAATGGCGAATCTGCAGTGACCACATGCCCCTTACAGTCTCAGTCAATACACGGAACTAGCTCAGTTAGCTTTGTTAGACGTGAGGGTGAAACTTAGCTTATCCCAAAAGAGGTTGACTGTTTCTTAGAACGTGTCTATTGCCACGAATGTACTGGGAATCGTGTCCGATCTGGCCATTACGTTCCTCATGATCTATCTTTTACAACGGTCAAAAACAGGCTTCAGGAATACAACGGATGTCCTCAATAGACTGGTAAGTGATGTTTCTTCGTCTACGAGATGACGACTTGATTGCGATCCACAGATCGTTTTCACGTTCAATACCGGTCAGTCCAATGATCTACGTGGTGGTCGAAGCTCAATGATTTTCAGGCATACCCACTTCCCTATTATCCATTTTGACTCTCATTCTGGTATGCTAAATACTGCACTCACCTGCCTTGACTCATATGACCATATAGCTCGAAGGGGTACCTGGTACATTCATCTACATCTTTGTCTACGTTTCCAGTGAGCCGAGTTTGTTTTTTTCTTGTTCTCAATTGTACTAAACGTCTGTCCCAAGTGGGTCGATGTGCGTGCTTGCTTTCCTCCGTTTAGAAGAAGATTGTAGCTGTCATCTCCACAACAGTTTACACTAACTGCCTGCTTGTGACTCTGAATTCGAGGGATTACATTCGTCAGGGTCTCAGCTCCAATGGCGCATCCACCTCCGAAAACTACGCCATGTCCATTCCCAATAACGCCCTGGAATCCCGATTGGAGGTAGGATGAAAATTCGTACTCTTCCCGAATATCAGCTACTCATGGTTGTCCTTGAACGTAGTTTGCGGGTAGTGATTCAACAGCAGAACCTATCAGCATCCGGATCGACAGAGATATTCATACAAGCAGCACCAAGGTACGCCTTCTATTTGTATCCTGAGCCCATGGAGATACTAAACATGAAATTTTAAAACGTAGCACCGGCGAGGAGACTCTATAGAGTTGCCATAAATTGCCATGCGCAAAAGAACATACTTCAAGTGCCGTTGGTGTTGGTCATGCGTGGCTATCTATAATCTTTCTACGCACTGTTCCACATTGACAACCCTGTTCAGGTGAACAGTGAAAACCCCGCTCGCTTACATTCGAGTAGTCCAACTGTCCGAGTAGTCGCTGTAGTTGAACGTTGAGCGCTGTTATGTACGATAAACTCAGGATAAACTCGTTAAGTTATCATGACGGTGTTGAAATGCTAACGCGGTTCAAATTTGACCCAATTCTGAACCGAACTGAGCCATACAGTATGCCATATTCATGTTTCCTGAATATGTTTCTATCGTCTAGTAAGCGAACATGAGAAAAATTCGCGCGCCTCGCGTCCTCGGCGTCAGGTCTTAGGCCTAAGGCCTTCTTCATAAAGTTAGACCAACCAGGTTAGACCTATCTAATATCCTCCCACTTTTCCGACCACCCACATTGTGGCACACTTTCCTTGTCCGACTCATTCGTTGTCTCTTCACCGGATGTGGTTGAAACTATTCCTCGCTGCTGGCGCTCTTATCACTTGGCGTTTGTTAACGCACCGCAGATACCCTATGCCCCCGGGGCCTAAAGGGTGGCCTGTCATTGGGAACCTCCTGGATCTACCTACGTCCTATGAATGGGAGGTCTTTGCTAAGTGGGGGAAGAAATGGGGTATGCGCTAAAGCCTCTTTTCAAGTTGACGGACGTCAGATTAACACACCATTCTTTTCCTACCAGGTGACCTCCTTTCAGTGACAATCTTCGGTTTGGTTTCCGTACAACAGCTGCCGTGCTCGCTTTGATTCTAAATCTTAAAAGGTACCACGGTCGTTGTGATTAACTCGTACAAGAGGTGTCAAGAGATGCTTGACAAGAAGAGCAATGTTTATTCTGATAGACCTTACGTTCCAATGGCGATGGAACTCATCGAGATGAGGGTACGTCTTGTTCTATCTGTGGTATGAGTCAGTAGTACTTACGGGCATCACCACAAGGATTCGATGGGATTTCTCCCATACGACAAACGCTTCAAATCATCCAGGCGTCTTTTCCATCAAGAATTAGGCAGTAACTCTGCGGTTAGGAGCTTTTTCCCGCAGGAAGAACATCTAGGCAGAAAGTTTATCAAACGCGTTCTGCGAAATCCAGATGGGCTGTTAGACCATTGCTTCCAGTGAGTAATTCTGCAGAGTCGATGTGTCAATGCAAGCAGATCACTGACAACACTTCTCACCTTGTTTCAGACACGCCGGAGCCATTATTCTTCGAGTCGCTTATGGTTATGAGGCAGAAGAAGTCAATGATCCTTTCGTCAATATTGCTAACACGGCTATGGACAACTTCAATCGCGCCACTGCTCCAGGGGCGTTCCTCGTCAATCAGATGCCTTTCCTTTTGAACGTTCCTGATTGGTTCCCGGGGACGGAATGGAAGCGCATTGGCCGGGCATGGGCGAAGGATTACTGGGCAATGGTAGACGTACCGTTCAACTTTGTCAAGAAGCAGCTGGTGAGTCTTGTCAGAGACCCTGCCTTGGGAAGAGTTGAATAGAATTCGGATTGAAGGCCGAGGGTAACGCTGAAGATTCTTTCACTGCAAAATGGTTGAAGCAAAAGCTGACGCCACAAGAGGAGCTCGATCTCAAATTTGCTTCTAGTTCTATGTTCGGAGGTCGGTCAGATCCATGCGCTCTTCCTCGTCATAGCTTCTGATGTTAGAATGTTATCACTAGCTGGTGCAGAAACTGTGAGTCATATCTGTTATCGAACATACCTGTCGTGTCTCATTCTGCTTTAGACCGCGGTCACCGTTCATGTGTTCTTTTTGCTGATGGCGATGTATCCCGAGGTTCAAAGAAAAGCCCAAGCGGAATTGGAATCAGTAATTGGAAAAGATCGTCTTCCCTCCTTTGAAGACAGAGATCGATTACCTTATGTCGAGGCAGTCTGCAAAGAGGTGATGAGATATCATGCTGTCGTTCCCAATGGTGAATACCTTCATTCCCATACGATCATTCCTTCCGCCTATCATACTCTTCTAGGTCTTCCCCATTGTACAGCAGCGGATGATGTCCACGATGGGATGTTTATTCCTAAAGGTGCTATCATTTTTGCTAACATCTGGTAAGTACCTGTGCTCTGAATTACTGACGTAACTGTGGTCTGATACCATAGCTGCATAGGAATATGACTCACGATCCGGAGGTCTACAAGAACCCCATGGAGTTCAATCCTGAGAGGTTTCTCGGAGAATCTCCCGAACAAGATCCAAAGGATATGGTCTTCGGGTTCGGACGCAGGTCTGTCGTATCTTGTTCAAAATGAAGGAACACTAATCAATCATGTTCGGCTTTGTAGAATCTGTCCCGGTAAGATATTGATAGATCGCGCGGTGAGAGGAATCTGAACGCTGATTTGTTCTAGGACGTCTCCTTGGAGATGCTTCGGTCTTCATCACACTAGCAATGAGCCTAGCAGCGTTCAACATATCTCCTCGTGAAGGAGAGCCACCTTTGTCCTTGAGGAATAAGAGTGGGATCGTCAGGTAACTGGGATCAAATTCGCGACTTGGACATACCACTTGATTGATGATGATTTTCTCCTAGCCATCTTCATCCCTTCAAATGCGAGATATCACCCCGTATGGACATCGAAGCGCTGTCTGCACTAGTGAACTAGATTTAGAACTGAATCTTGGTATACCTAAACTTCGTAGTATGTAGACAACAATAAGCAACGTTGCATACCCCTGTCCATATGTCAAGCTTTGACTCGTGGGAAACTATCATCTCGCTGACGCATTTACCTCCATTGGATTCGCTCATATCCTTACTATGAAAGGCCAAAAAGATGAAGATTTTTGGTTTTATGATGGCTCAATAGTGGTTCAGGCTCAAGATACACTCTTTCGTGTACATCAGACTGTCCTCGCAAACAGCTCCGACATATTTTCTACCCTTTTCTCGCTTCCTCGATCTGACAATGACACCCAGGATTATATAGAAGGGTGCCCAACAGTCAAGGTACAAGACAACGCACAGGAGTTTTCAGATCTTCTTCGTGCTCTCTACAATCCGTCGTGCGTGCGCTATGCTTTTTGAGCTGCTGTGACTTCATCTGAGGCGGTCCTCCTTTAGCCATTTCGATGATTTCCCTTCCGATTCCGTATTGGAAAACATCCTGGACTTCATCCAAGGCATTTTACGCCTCAGTTCGAAATACATGATCCAATCTCTTCGGCGGAAATGCATCGCTCTCTTCACTCGTACTCTTCCTGCTACGTTAGAAGAGTATGATTCTCGGTCTTCCCGGGGTAAATCCACGTCTAAACGTCTGAAAAGTGATGTGGTCATGCGTGCTATCCGTCTAGCTCAAGAAACCAATGTTACCATTGTACTTCCCTTCGCATACTATTGCATCGCCCGGTTACCATCTCGGCGGATCCTAGAAGACAATCCAAATGATATTCCATGGCAGCAAAAGACCATTTGCCTTGTAGGCAGAGAAAGACTTCGTTATGCCGAGATGAGCCTATCCCATTCGTTCTTACTCGGATTTCAGCCGGCACCCACATGCTCGAGCCTCTTGTGTAGTATGTCTCGGAGTCCCCATACTGAGTGGCACCTCATGGAAGCGTCCAGACATCCACATCCACTGCGTCCATATAGTAGATGGGGTGCACTCAATGTATGCACCGAATGTGTGGCGAACGCCAAGAAGCAGCATATTACGGGTCGGCAGGAGGTATGGAAATGTCTCCCGGCTTTCTTCGAACTTGGAACTTGGGAAGAATTACGGACAGTATGTGAATACTGAGGTCGGATAAATCGTTTTTACATTGTAATACTATCAGGTTCTTGAATTGACCACCAACCATATGCGTTGGGGATATTGAACCGCATTATCGTGACCAACGTTCATTGGCTGATTGAGCACTAAAAGGTGCGTCGTCTTTCGTAGGTAAACGCCCACTGCTTGGCAACTTTCAGGTTACTGTTACCCACAACACTTCGATGACTTCTTGTTGGATAAGTGTACACATGCACTGGTATCGTATGCAATCTACCGCGGACATTGTAGGCCATGATTCCCAGTCAAGCAAGCATTGTCTATGGATCAGATATGCGCAGTGCTCAGCTGCTAACATCTCATCGATATCTATCCTTCATTGTGCATCATACATCATGCATCATGATTGACTTATACCTGTTGGATTCGGGCTTAACCTATGCAGTCTGCCTCAATGTCACTGAATGGTCGTCAAGGCACGTACTATCTATGAGAAACATGAGAAACAATGCTACAATGGATTGAAGGCACATACCGTTGAAAGATCCTATCCTTCGCGTGAAGCATGCAAAGATAGATGCACTGAATAGATCTTGGGACCCGGATACACCTCTAAACAATCCGAATCATCTTAGCTCCCGCAGCTTCTGAATGACATCCTGCATATCTTCGATATTCCACTGTCCACTCCAGCCTTGACTCGGTCTCCCAGCAGTGGAAGAAGACGAGTGATTTGTTCCCAAAGCATTGGCAAAATAAGACTGCATGGGACGAGAAATATCCACGAAAGGGGAATCCGGACGGGGCCCTACCATCATCATGGAGTGAGAAATGGATTTTGAGCGTGTCAAAGATGATTCGACTCTTCTTGTATCAATCTGTTGAGTTTGAGGCAGCATGGGAACTGCCTTATCCAGATCAGGACTTGGGACAGGTGAGCTGGACGCTACCGAAAGTGTCGAAGGAGTTTCGGTTCGCGGGATCTGGGGTAGTGGACGTTTGTTTGGAAGTGAGGAAGGCGCCGTCCTCGGTCTCTTCGGATGGCGATTCGGTCGAGGGGGGGAATGGGGTAATCCACTGCCATGAGGCCGCTCTGACTGTTCGTCCTGTTCTCGTAGCTCATGAATTAGCGACGATGTCAGACTGGCCCGGCGTGAATAACCCGGGTGAGGTTCGCGTAAGACTTCTAGAATCTCATCGTCGCGTGTGGTCTCGACAAGAGAGCTCGAGGGTCTGTCAATGTTTGGTTGCTGGTCTTGGCGAATGACCACAACGCTATCTGATCGTGGTTTATGAGTTGGAGAGCCTATTGGAGGGGTAATCTGACTGCCATGAGGTTCAAAGATGGTGGGTGGTGCGGTGTTTGCCTTCCGAGGCTTGTTGAATAAACGAAAGAATGATCTGGAGGATGGCCTGCTTTGGGTGCTAGCAGACCCCTGAGTACTGTTAGTGCCAACACTCGAGCTGGAAGATGCGAAGGATGAGCCGATAGAGAATGATGGTGAATGGCTTGGGCCATGATTGTCCAACGTCGAATTTCGACCGGACTTTGGGACCTTGGGCTCGGGTCTCACTAGAGGTCGGGGTGGTTTAGGTGCACCGAAGCCAAAGTCCATTTGATACATCGAGACCGGCGATCTAGGTCGAGGAGGCATGTTTGAAGATGACTTGCCTGAGCCAGAACTACGGGTGCTTTTAGAAGACGGGATCGTGGACGTGGACATGGATTGTCAACCGTCTGTAAGGAGTAGGGAAGAAAAACAATACTGTGAATGGAACAGATTAAATAGCAGGTTACCTATCACGACTCTCATTGGTGTCACAGGTGTTTTTATATATTTATACTGAAAGGTGATTTGATGGTAGCTGTTGTAAATGCGGGAGGTGGAATAAGACACGATTCCGAGCGTCAACGTGGCACGACAACTGTTGGTTTCTTCTACCACCAACAAAATCCGTGATGCCTCCACAACGGTCGCTCAGCCTAGTCTTGACTGTGTACAAAGCGTTTCATGTCTTGATATCTGTGAAGGCTTTCAAGAGGCCTCAAGAGTCCTTGAATCTCGCGCCGGATTCGAAAGCTGCTAGAGCCTGGAGGTCCATGACATTCCGAATCCCGATTACTTTAATTATGTCGATGTTCCAGAGAATATCAGCCGAATGTTAATTCGACATCTGGCTTGTTCCTGAAATTCTTCCTTCAAGACATTGTTTCCGGAGAGCTTCTCTTCCTGATGAAAGTCAGCGTACACGTTGGTCTTGAAAGAGAAGGGGTTCAGTACACGGCATGGGCCCGATTCTTTTGCAGCTCCTGCAGACTCGGAGGAGACCGAGATCGAGAGAATTCAGCCAACAACCTGCTATTTTCCGTGAAGGCTTCTGTGAGAAGGAGTGGCGAATGTTCGTTCGTTATGCTTTTGAGCTCCGCTTGAGGCCTACCTGTCCATTCAGACTCCAACTTTTGCACTGGGTGGTACTTACGATATGAGCGGAAATTGTACACACTACGGTGGAGGAAGTTGAAGTTCGACGCGTAAAATTTTTTGCACGCGTACGGTGTGAAAGGCACGTGACTGTTTTGAGTTCTCCTTGAAGGTCAACCATCAATAAAAATCAATGGCTGGTATGTTTTTGCCTCTTTCCTTGACTATTTTACTCTCTGAGACGCTCAGATCTTGTTTCTATTGCTCTCAGAACAACAATTTGCCCTTCCATCGCCTCCTTTCGACAGTGTCTCGAAAGTTAAATACTCCCCGTCAAATCCGAATCAGTTGCTCGTTGCTTCATGGGATACAGTGTGTTTCCTTACCGACATAGCAATCATCCTTTCTGATTCTCTTCTAGACCGTCAAACTGTACGACGTTGGCGATGACGCTTCAACGAGCGAACAAAAATGCAAGTTTGACCACCGAGCTGCTGTTCTAGCTTGTTGTTTCTCGGATGCTGAGCATGGGTTTAGTGGCGGTCTGGACAATGCGGTTCGATTGTGAGCGCAAATTTCCCTTGTCCCTCTCAAGGTCCATCTGATTCGTGCAATCTCGCAGCCTTGATTTCGGAAACGAGAAAACCATCGTCGTAGGATCTCATTCTGATGCTGTGTCAAGTATGGTACACTCCAAGGACCTCAGTTCGTACCTCTAATGTGATTACCCGAACGTCACTGACATCCCAATGAAGATGCCCTTATCTCCGCATCTTGGGACCGCACTGTAAGACTGTTCGACCCTAGAGCAGCAACACCCGAGCAATCTTCGCATGAAAACCCTGAACGCATCTACCACATCGATCTTGTCAACAACAACCTTGTGGTTGCGATGGCCAGCCGCCTTTTCCACATCTACGATATCCGGAACATGCAGGAGCCCACGCAACGACGGGAGAGTAGCTTGAAGTATATGACACGCTCGTTAGCGTGTATGCCAAACGGCGAAGGTATGCGCAACGTCTTTTATAGGGATACTGGGCTAATACGCCAATAGGCTATGCAACGGCCTCTGTAGAGGGTAGGATTGCGGTCGAGTATTTTGATCCATCACCGGAAGCACAAGAAAAGAAATACGCGTTCAAGTGTCATCGACAGACCATTGACGGGGTGGATCATGTATGGCCTGTCAACTCCCTTGCTTTCCATCCAACGTATGCCGCATTTTTTATTCAGCATTGCCTTGTATGATGATGATGATTCTCACGAATTCCAGTTACAACACCTTCGCATCCGCGGGCTCGGATGGCACCGTATCCGTCTGGGACCACAAGATCAAAAAACGCTTGCGCCAGTACCCCAAATTCAACAATCCAGTTTCTAGCATCGCGTTCAACTGCGATGGTAGTAAGCTGGCCATTGCTTCTTGTTATACGTGGGATGAAGGAGAACAAGGCGCAAGAATGGAGCGGGAGAGACCTCAGGTCTGGATCAAGGGCGTGGGTCCCGAAGTCAAAGTGAGTGTCCATTTCGAAAACGTCTGAACGGTTGAACTGAGCGAATACAGCCAAAAGATTGGCAAGGTTGAGTCATGGCCGTTGTTCAAGCTCATAGTCCTTCTGTACGCAGTAATCGACGGTCAATTGAGGTTATATCCAATTGCATTTCTAGCTCCACATCCGGTTGAACCGTGGACTCTTACTGGACTCTTTCGTCGAATTTCTGCTTTTCGCATGTGGATGCTCACGATTTGCGAGACCTCCTTCCGATGCTCCGCGCGGTGGGCGCGTCTCATAAGCATACTTGGCTGATATGTATCATGATTACCTTGGAAAGGGTATCTGCCGTATGATGTGACTCGCCATTTTCCGGGTTGAAGGCTGTTGAAGGTCGATGATTCACGTTCGGTCTACCCCCTTCTACTCTCCTTCCCATTCGATGTCAACGTCAGTGTTCATTCAAACGGCCGCTAACTGAACCCGAAGATGACGAGAAAGATATGACGGACCGAGTGCGTGGGTTGAGTTTTTACTCTTCACAACGCCACTCGTGCTCCTCTGAGCCATTTTGCGACCGATGCAGCGTATCTTCACCATATCGGCCTGCGTCTCGTCCTGTCTTTTGTGTTATGTGTTTTACCGTTTTACGGTCGGGAATCTACATAACATTCAATCAGATAATCAGGCACTCTCAAAATAGACTCAATGTCTGTGCATTGTGCACTACAAGGACAAGTAACGTTTTTCTATCACGATCCTATTCATCCCGGGTCCATACATAAAGGCTATAAAGGTTTCCTGGCAACTGAAAATTGCCCGCAATTGGCCCCACATAGATTTCGCATAGCTCACAAGAGCACACTGCGGGTTACGTCCCACTGCTGAAGGAGCCTTTAGCACCTCGCCGTCGTTTGCTCATTCTATTTATGACTGCGCCGTGAAGGGTGGCATCATCCAATCCATCACTTGTGCGCATTTGCATCCACTGTAGTATCTGATGTCAGTCTAACTCTTTCACAGAACATCCCGACGCTATACTTTTGTCCTCATGACTGAGTACGATTACTCTCCCGAAGGATATCAGCGCTATCTCGATACCCAGAGAAGAATCTCGAGATGGGTAGAGAACACCAATGCCCATGCATCCCAATTCCGTTCGCCATTTGGCTATCGGACGGAGTCTTCATCGAGCAGCCGTTCGAGACCCAATCCTCACGGGGAAAGGGTACGGGAGAAAGAAAGCACGAGGACGAGGTCGCGAACGGAGAATAGAGGGAGGAGGAACAGCATGTCGGCTACGACGTTGAGGCCGAGCGCGTCTGGCGGATCGAATGTTGCAGCTCACACTGCGCAGCGTTCGTCCGCATATACACCTCAGTCAAGGCATTCGTACCCGTATGCTCCCGCATCTCGGGAGAGCCATGTAACCGACAGAACCACTCAAGCTGTATCGATGCTTTCAAATCGGCGTGCACAGTCTCTGGCCCCTCGACCGTCTCAAACCCATTCTACATCACATTCTCATGCTCATCGTCATACATCCTCGCAACTCATAGCTAATAGCTCTGATCCTCCCAAGAGAAGCAGCACTCTACCTGCATATATTGTCGCCACACCTAATCAGTCCACTTCGCATAATTATTATACGCAAAGCTCGCATCGCCCTTCTTCATCCCACAGATCCCAACATGATCACCACCATTCCCGTCACCAGCATCATCATCATCATCATCAGTCGAGGTCAAAATCGACGCCGCGCTCCTCGAGCTTACCTTTAGCGGTCGCCCCTGTCTACGACGTTGGCTCTGGGTCTTATGTGGTCGTCCCACCGAGGGGCAGAAAGGTTACTGTCATGGTAAGTCGTGAACTATCGCTCTGGGAATCGATTGTCTGATTTAATCTCTTCTGAATCCTCATTAGTACGCATAGCTACGCTCGTCGAATCTACGTTTGGCTGTTCGATATCTCTATCAGTGAGATTCAACGAGAGTCAGTCTACAACCGGCTTCGTATTTCGTTGAACAGAGGGTGGACATCGACACCCAACTTTGGTACATAGAATATGTAAGCCGTCGTTAAGTATGTAGAAGCAATGCAGCTTTCAGATCCAACTAACTTCAATTAGGATTCTCTGCGTGTTCTGGAATGGTAGGAAGTGGCTCCTTCTTGGGTTGCGTGTTGTCCTTTTTCAGAAAAACGTTGTGAGGCCAGAAAGCGTATAGAGATCGAACACATACGTCGTTGTTGCTCCAAGTCATTGTGTTGTCGTACCTGACCACATTGCCGGGTTGTGCTTGAAGAAATCCGCTAATCATGAACGTCTCGTCTTCATATGACAACTCTAGCATCCCTCTCAAGTCAACGCCGTTCATCCTCTTATCTAGTTTGAAAGAACAGCGGGAAGGCCTAGAGCGACTCGGAAAATTCACCCAACGGTTGAACTTTAGCGTCCGTCTGTCGCCCCACTTGGAGAATGCTTCCCTCACCATACTTTTGATGTTTGATTTCATGATAACCTTGTAATCTTTTGAAGACAACTTGTCGAGAGACTGTTCTGACACTTCTGCGTTCTCGATCGTGATAGTGATGTCGGCGACGCTGTCTTCCCTGTGCTCGCCGGGCGCTCTGGGCTTGAGCTCCTTTTGGCCAAACTGATCGGAGCCCCGAGTCGTCAAAAGCACAGATCCAGAGCCAATATCCCGAGAACAGAGGTGGCTCGAATCAGAAAGCCCGCAGGCCTTCGACTGTACATCGTTGACGCATACCTGTCATCGAACAGATAAATCGATACAATACAAAATATCGAGAAACAGTGACAGACTCACGCGAGGCGAAAGAGAACTACCAGTCAACGTGGGGGCCACGCAGAGCAGGATGCAGACGAGACGGAAAAAAGAGGACATCGATATGGTGAGGTACCAGTGAAGATTCAGGTAGATTCAGGTTGTGCTCGAAAGATACCTATGCAAGATGCTGAGAGAAAGATGAAGGCTCTGAAGCAAGTTGTTTTTTTGAGTCGATGCAAGCAACGATATTGAAATGGAGCAGCGAAAAAAGCGACCTGCGAAATATGAGTCCTCCATCCATCATCTGCATCATCATGAAACACTTCGCGTGAAATTCGCGCACACTCAAAAAGCAGCGTTCGCGATCGAGAATGAGGAAGGTCGCGTTGAACGACCGACTCTTATCGAGATTATCGAGCGAAAGTTCAAACGTGCAAGAGCGAAAAGCGACCTGCAATAGTATGTGAGTCCCGTACAGTAATTTCTGTTGAGTGACAAAAAGATGAAATCGAATCGCCAATATACAACGCTCTCTTACCTTCTCTGATTTTCTCTCACTATTGAAAGTGATTGAAAAAGATAAGCCAATACAGGCCAATACAACTTCAGCCTAAAGCATCAGTTTCGACCGCCAGTGTAAACCTGCGACCTGCCAAGTTTCCAATCATGAGTACTGGTACTGAGCAGGTACTGACTGGTACTGAGTACTGAGTACCTGTTCATTCTGAAACGTCTCGCGTGAGGACGAGGTCCGCCAGGGTTCGCCGTCTGTTCGCGTACAATGAGAGGCTATTGCAGAGATCGTCGATTCGTCATAGCATTGGTCGCGGGCGCTTAAGCGCTTAGAGGGGGCTGAACAGTGAAATGGCTGATATTAATTATTAGCTCGAACGTTAGAGGCATCATACACGGTATGTATATACAATATGTACTTGAAGTTGAAGGCGAGCGGGGAGACCCTGGCTTTCTATGGACAATGTGAGCAGTAAGATGGATGATCATGAGGAAGAATGAAAGAGGCGAATCAGATACGGGGAGTAAGTACACAAAGTCCAATGGCCCAAGGTGTAATGGTGAACGAGATGCAATGAGGAACAACAGGGAACAATGAGGAATGTTGATGAGTTACGAGTACATATGTACAATGAGGGAGGTGATTTGAGATCTATAGTAAAGTACAAGTTGATGTATTTGTGGATGTCAATTCAAGGAACAAGAACAGAGGAAACGATGATGAAGACAAGCACCAGAAAAAGACAAAAAAGACATATAGAGAGAGAGAAAAAGAAAAGAGAACTCGGTGTACTATCTATAGTACTGCGAATTCTGTCCAAGATCTAAGAATGCGATGGAAATCTCTACTATGTGAGTTTTTGTAATGTTCGAGAGGTGTATGAGAGAGAGAGAGATGATAATGCCGGATTGAAGGAAGGTGTGGAACGGGCGTCAGGAATCGACCCGAATGCGAGAGCAGGACATAATGCACTCGGACGGCGCATCCACTTGACCGTTCGATATGAATACCACGGTATGCCACCCGAGTTCGTATGGCGACTATGTCTCGGAGTTCGGAAGACCCCAAGGGAACCCAAGGGTCAAGGGTACCCAGGTGGCAGGGATATTCCAGCCGCCATAGTCACTTCAAGTTGTGGTGCAAAGTGTGGAGAATCGATGAGTTGTTTTTTGACAATTGTGTGTGTTGGGAGTTGCGTAGGGGTAAGCCGTCGGCAAGCAATAGGGAAAGAGGACAGGGAAGAAAGAACGGCGTTCCGCGTAAAGAGAACCATAAAGAACTCGGAAAACGCGTGGTCGCTCGTCCTATGTAGCAAGTTGCAACGTGGCGTGCTAAAAGTCCTGTCGATGCGACGGCCACGATGCAATCCCAGACAGAGGGAATATCAACCCGCGTATCATCGTGATATGATTGTAATTCCGCCTGTTCATGTGTTTTGGAGCCTCCAATTGTCAAAGGTCATTGACAGAAGACTCGTTGGGGAGAGGTGAGAAGGCTTCTACAAAAGCCTTTTGGTAGAAATACAGCGGGTCGATCGTGTAACCGGAGGGGGAAGTTTCATTAAAAGACGGCGAATCGTAAACAGCCGTAAGAGAGAACCGTGGCAATGTCGTGTGATACTGTACAAGATGGATTGATTGTATGAAAGTTTATGAGCAAATGTCGTTGATGACTCCAGTTGAAGGGACGACGATGAGGAACCGACCGACTGAGCTTTTCGAAGCTGTGTACAGGTCAGCCAGTCATGATTCACTAGGCGTACTAATGGATGCAAGACGTAACCGGGAAATAATCAGGTTCCAGTAAATGAAACGAAGGAGATATTACATACCATCACTCTGACGTGCTGACCTTTGGGCGGTATGATCACATAGCCTCCGGGTTGAGGCTGAGAGTAATAGGGAGCAGGTGACGGTGAGGGACTGATCATTGAATGACCAGAGACCGGAGGCGAGAAAGGAGGCGGAGGAGGAACGTAAGCCGGATTAGCACCATAAGGTCCTGCCGAGTGAGGATAGTTGTATGACCCAGGAGGAGGATGAGCACCGGGATAACCGTAGGAAGGAGATTGCATCTGCATCGGTGGCATCGGAGCTACAGACCCAGGCGAGGGCAGAACGTACAGCCTCGGCTTTGACTTGGCCTTGCGAGACTCGGAGGACGAGGAACGTTTTGAGTCGTGATGACGATGGGAACGGTGCTTGGGGATCGTCTGGATGATGATTTGAGGTGTAGTCGAAGGACTGGTGTAGCCTCCTTGTCCCTGATTGGGATAGTTGTAACCGACTGGAGCAGAAGCTAGAGCCCCAGGATACATGGGCGCAGGTGCGGCAGGTTGTGAGTGGTAGAAGATTGGAGGAGGAGGAGGAGCGACGTTCTTCCTTCCACCAGCTCTGCGTTTGTCTTCGTACCAACCGCCGGCACTAGCACCGGAGGGAATGGCTTCCTCTGCGTCACTGATTCCATCAAGATCATCCTCGCCAATGTCGGAACGAGGACCAAAAGGTTCACGGAAAGCCTCGTGGTGAGCTTCTGTGTTGTCGACCCATCTCGCGATGCGGTTCTGGGTGTCCATGTAACGCTGGTAGGCGGCAGGAGAGTAGTCGTATTCTGTCATAATCCGAGAGATTTATGAGGTGTCGTAAAGTTATGAGATTGAGGTTGAGATTAGAGGAAAAGAGCAATGGCACAGCCGATATTTTGTAGCCCACTTGGGGGGAGAGGAAAATGACAAGAACTGGAAGAATGCGGGAGCGAGGGATTTATACTATCACTCTAGCACAGACCGTAGTCAAGTGTCGCCTAACTGAGGGTAGCACTGCGTCACTGATCCCTGGCAACGTGAGTTAGTGCAATGCTGTGCAATGCTGTGGCCTTGAATGACTTACTGAAATGGACCCAGTAAGTTTGAGGGGGTCGAGGGCGACACTGAAGAGAGGTTAAATCTAAGTTGTTGAAAGGGGAGTATTTGGAGTGGCTAATCTTGTTTTCTCGTGTGCTCTTTATAAACGTTCTTGTATCGGACAAGAAGAGCCGACTATCCGTTATAAGCGACTCCCATCATTTTACCTCACAGCCACGCCGATGTATCCTTTCATCTCCTACGGCTGCAGTGCTTCGGAAACTATGTACTTTTTAGGACCACAATGAACCTCAGACCCCTTCGAATACTGCTGCAATACACAGACATATATACCAGAGTCTAGGCATCGATGCATAATGAACGCCCATCAATCAACCGAAGGCCCTTTGCTTCCGACGAAACTAAACGGAACGATCTCCATAGAACGGAGTCAAAAACCAAAAGATCTTCAACAAAAACTTCTCCAGTTTCACTGAATGTTCGAACGGCCGAGCCTTTAGAAGACTCACCTGCAGCAGCTTGCAGCCAGGCCCTCAGCCTAGCCAACTAGTGCCTGATCAATTGAAGAACATGTATTCGATCACGACCGACCAGGAAGCGCAGCTGCCGGTCCATTGTCGTGCAGGTTGTCCGTGTAGGTTGTCCTTCGAGAGAAAGCTATTATTGTCCGTTAGCCTATCGGTGCTCTCGTAGTGTGGAGCTGACAATGTCGGATAAGGCTAATCCAGATAAGAATACGTCGTCCAATCACTCGAAAGTTCTTTGCCCAATCTCGAGTTCGTTCTCGCTCCTCAAGAATCGTCATGAGATAGGACCTCCGAGAGCAAGATTCATGAGCTTGAGGGACAATATCGTAGTAAGGGAATATAGCGTCATGGCGGGAACGACCTTGGGCTTGCCAATGAGAACGAAAGCACAGTGTCATTATGACGAAGTAATAAGTTCAATGGTCCCGCATTTCAAACGGTAGACCGAGAGATGCCGCGGTGTAAACGGTATTCCCCATCGACAGTTCCGGCCTTTTCAACTTACTTTGGGGCCACCTTTGAGCCCCAAGTCGTCTTAGAAATCAAGCCTAAGGGGGTAGAAGCTGACACGATACTCACCTCATGCTTGAAGGTCTTCCAATATATTACATACTTCCTTCTTCCTTTTGGTAGTCAATGGTCATTGGTATACTTTATTCGCCTATCCTGCTCCTTCCACCAATCGCTACAAGGGCAGGATTTAAGTATCATGTATATCATATCGCCAGGAAGACGGCTCACCTTCCGAATGAAGTTCTCCAACCAACTGAAAGGGCGATGGAGCTCTGAGAGAGTTATGTTGTTCAAGATCTCCGTTCGGAGGGAGACGCATGTAATTCGACGTACATCATTCCGTTGATTTGTTGAGGAGAGGTCTAGGATTTGGAGCAGTCAACAACATTATCATACGTGCGATCTCTTTGGGGTTTTGGGTCTCTAATTCAGTGGTCGCTTTTTTAAGCACCGTAAGCGGCTGAGGGTTGGGTTGAGTTCGTGAAGGAATTCGAACGCGTCCTCATTGCAAGTCTCATCCGATGACCTTTCAAGTCGTAAGATGTCATTTGTACATAGCCATTGCAAAAGAACTATTGGAAGACATACTTTGGTTTCGATCATTGAAGGGATCCATGGCTCTTCCATTCCATACGCAATTTGTGACAAGCTCATTGACCTATTGAAAGGTACAGAGAGCAGGGCCAATGGAAATCATTCAGTATAGCTGGTCGGTAATGAACATTTTTAGACGCACCAATTGAAATCCAGAACGGGAACGGTCGACATCCTGCACTGGCACAAGGTTCAACACAAGTTGTAAAATCCCTTCAAAGCCAAAATATCAAGCTCGTTGCAAATTTGGCACCGTTTCCATGTGCGTTCACGCATTACACGGAAGGTGAAGCTTCGGCGGATTGGCGACTTTGCGTACCCTAAAAGTATGCAACGAATAGCCAAGTGGTTTTGGATAAATGAGTTGGATTTGGATTCATCAGACATCGACACGAACACTACCAGAGCTTCGTTTACACTTCTTATATCCAGTCGGAGGAAAATCGTCACGTCTGAGCGTTCCTAGATGTTTGTTGACCATGGCTTTCTGGTAGCAGGCGTTGTTGATTGCGAGCGAAGCGAAGCAAGTGGTTTCACGTGAGGTCCGTAGAGTGTGGTCTGAGTTTGTACTTGTTTGGCAAAAACGGAGCTACGATAGAATCTGAATTTTGCTCGTTTTCAGATAATATGCTTGGTTCTGCGTTCAAATCCTCATCTTTTTCTTAGTGCTCTCAGATTTATGCTCGCCTCAACTGCCTCAACTGGTTTACACGCTTTTGAATGATGTGATGAGCTCAAATTTTGAGTTTTGTGTGTTTAGGGAGAAACTGGGAGCCTCTGGGAGCATGGCACATTCATGGTGAGTTTCGTGCTTTTGCCCCTTCATCTTCTGAGGTATTTCAGAGTACTATCTATTCAACTGGGATTAAGCTTCGCGAGCACATCACCGTGCCACGGTGAATATCTTGTAATGGAGATGATAGATCAATGCAAAAGGTTTGGCGTCAATTTTGGCGCGCAAGTATTACCAACTTGAAGGTGACCTAAAGGTGACCAGAAACTGTAGTGTTTTGCTGCGTTCACTCCAAATCGAATCAGATTGGGTCAAGATATATGACCCAATACATAGATAAAAAGGTATGAAAACCAATAGCGTACATCGAGAACAAGAAACAATAATAAATACTGGACGATCAGTTGAAAGAGGCTTCCATCGCGCACAGGTAACCGGAGATGAAGATCGCGATAGATAGTCTAGAGTTGAACGATGCTCTACAATCTAAAGTATCGGCCAGAGAAACGATAGTATGCTATGATCGATCTCAGTCGTTGTGTAACGGATAGAGAACGGGACTTACATTTAGAGAAGTTATGAAACCCGTTAGCGAGATCTGCCAGGACGCCTAGTGAGAGGCCCAGGGTTTTCTGTTTTCGCTTGCGCTGTTCTTTCTCTTTTAGATTCTCGCGCCGAATCAATTATTTTCTGCCTCTTCACATTCAACATCAGTTCCTTTACCCGCTCCTTCTTCCACCCATCCAGATACCTTGGCTGCACCTCTTTGGCTTCTATATCAGCTATGAATTTGTCAACCCGAGTCAAAGCAACAATATTATCTGGCTTCTGCAGTCCTTTCTCCGTCAACGCAGTCTTCACCCATTCTGGTACTTCGTTCCACTTCAAAGCTGACTGGTATCCATCGGAAATAACCGTCTTGAGCGTAGCATCGTCCAGATAAACATATCCGGTGAACGCTGCAAGAGTCCTCAGGGCACTTGGGCCTGATCCTCCTTTTCCTCTGGTTTCGCTGATGGAGAACTCCAGATTTTCGTCATCGATTTGTACTTTGTAGGCTCCTGTCGTCCCTTTACCGCTTGTTTCGTAGCGAAGAACTCGCAACACTAAGACATGCATGTCGGTACCATTTATACTGAGCACTTATACCGTCAATTCACTCACCTGCAGGGCCGATATTGAATCCGGCCCAAATGTCCATTGTTGTGTCGGAAACTACATATTGATGAGGCTCCTGCAGGCCAGAGGGTGACTTGGATAGAATATCTGCCAAGCCATCGAAACATTTCCAAATCTTCTGTTCAGCATCTCCCGCCTGTAGGTTACACTTGGCCAGAGCTTGCCGCAGCTGGCGCAAGGTTTCCTCTACGTAGGTCGAGTCAACAAAGTACGCCTCGCCAAGGTCAATAATCTCTCCAATCTGATCCCACTGTGATGACGAAGATGGGGAGCAAACTCGTAGATGACTGCCGAAGTCCAGGCATAGCACTCTTTCGACCTTGTTGTCATTACCAATGCTTTGATATTTGACGAGTTGAAGCTCTGAAGCACAATGTCATCAGTGTATGCTCAAGGAATGCCTCATAAGTCCTCACTGCGTATTATGGGGTCAGGTTGGTCAGGCTCTTGCCCTGTGGGGAGAGCAGCAACAAATGTATCGAATAAGCACAGCGCAAGTACAACGGTACGGGCAAGGCGAGAGAATGTCGGGTGCAGATTGGAAGTTATGAGCCGCATGATATGATTCAGCGATGTAAACGTGCCGCGCGATGATTAAGATACGGAACGCTAGGGATTTGGAGCTAGATATGACCAGCAAATCTAAAACCTGAAAACTGGTATGACAGTTAGCAATCACATCTTCGCAAGCAACGCGAAGGGCTACGCACTGGCAGCGAGACGTAGTTCGTTGGAAACTGGAATTGATATCGTTGTGGTGGGAGAGAAGAAAGAGTGGGCAGTCCCTGAACGTAGTCGCAGAGCGATTTATGAGATAGGTTGATCACACTTCCCGAGTCCACTCACTGCCTCACCACACGTCCACGTCTGATGGGTATAATTGAATTGGCATAGATTCACAATCTGTGCTTCACCGGAAACTCCCTGCGCTAGAGGTTAGAGGCTAATAGCCCTAAGCCTACTATAGCACTTGCATGAATCAACCTCAAAGCCTGGCGTGAGTCCCTTCAAATTGAATGCACCACTTTACCAGTTTGCATGGAAGGAACCGTTGAGCGTTCAGAATCCAGATAGGCTGCATCGCGGAATGAGCAGAATTCACGCAACGGCTCCAATGATGGGCTTGTGGTTATCAATGTGCAGATGTCTGAGTAGTAGCAGGTCAGAATGTTGTAACTTGTCGGTCTCGTTAGTTCGAACGGACAGTTGCGAATCAACAAATATTCAAAGTCATTTGTTATACTTCATTCCCCGGCCCTCCTCCTTCTACCGATCGCTACACGGGCAAGATTTCAGCATCATGTATATCATATCGCCAGTAAGACGGCTCACCTTCTGAATGAAGTTCTCCAATCAACCAGTGAAAAAGGCGATGGGGCTCTGAGAGAACTGTCTTGTTCAAGATCACCATTCGGAAGCACATGAGATTCGATGTACAATGCATCGTTCTGTCGATTTGCTTGATCTGTTGAAGAAATTCAGGGTCTGGAGCAGTCAACATCATCTTTAACTTACATGCAATCTCTTTGGGTTTTGGGTTATGGATTCAACGGTCACTTTCTGATCATGAATCGCCGTAAATGCCTGAAGGTTGGGTTGGGATCGTGGAGAAATTCAAACGCGAAGTCCTCATTGCAAGTCTCGCCCGGTGACCTTTGAAGTTGTAAGATGTCATTTGTACATAGCCATTGCGACAGAA
Source organism: Lentinula raphanica (assembly GCA_027919835.1). Taxonomy (NCBI): domain Eukaryota; kingdom Fungi; phylum Basidiomycota; class Agaricomycetes; order Agaricales; family Omphalotaceae; genus Lentinula; species Lentinula raphanica. The sequence continues at coordinate 358,902 of JANVFP010000038.1, forward strand.
CTCTTGAAAGACATACTTTGATTTCGATCATCCAAGAGGTCCATGGCTCTTCCGTTCTATACGCAATTTGTGACAAGCTCAGTGAGCTATTGAAAGGTACGGAGAGCAGGGCCAATAGAGATCATTCAGTATAGTTGTTGGATGGTGACTCTTCATCTTCGTTTTCGTAGTGTTACTTTTATCTTATCACTATCTTACGGCTTATCTCTGCTTACTAAATCATTCTGTATTGTTCTACTGGGACGAAGCAAGCCCCTTAACGTGTCTTGCTTTGTACCAGGTATATCGTCTCTTTCTCTCCTCAATGTACAGTAACTAAACGTGTCTTGCTTCGTACCAGAATATATTTGTGTCTACTTTCAATAGGTTATGGGCCCCGAGCTCTAAACACTGCACCACTACCTGCAAACAACACATCAGCCCCTTTTTATCGCTACAACTTAAAGAGACACAATGGAACTTACCGAAGAGTCCAAAGACTGGAAACACATCGTGTTGACTCAAATCAAGGAAGCTGAGGACGGCTCGAACAACTATAACGAGTTCAAAAGGAAATCCATGTTCGAGCTCGACGCTGCCGGTTATTGGAAATTCATCGACGGTCCTGACTATAATCCTCCACAAATCCCAGTCCTACAACCGACTCGAGAGATGCAAGGTTTAGACCTTGCGGGTAATCCATCAGCAAAATCACTTCTGGCCTGGAGTCTCTAAGAGACTCCAGGCATACCTCCCCTTTTCCTACAGGCTCTAGAGTCTCTGAGAGAGCCTGAGAGACTCTAGAGAATTTGAAAAGACATTCAAAGAAACTTCAAATTTCCTCAGGGTGCCTAGAAACTCTTAGAGACTCTAGAGCCTGTAGGAAAAGGGGGGTATGCCTGGAGTCTCTTAGAGACTCCAGGCCAGAAGTGATTTTGCTGATGTCCTTCCACGTTCAGGATTCCCGGTAACAAAGCCGAAGTACAGGCCGCGCGAGAGAAAGCGAAGACCTGGCTAGATGGCGACAAGAAAGCGTTAGCGATCATCGTCAAGTCGGTCCCAGTAGAGAAATTACACATACTGGAGGACTGTACATCTGCACACGCAGCTTGGAAGGCGCTCAAGAGCGAATACGAACCTACAAACACACTTTCTGCGTTGACTATCATGCAACAGATCATTGGAAATCAATGCAAACCCGACGATGATCCTGTGGCTTGGTTGGATGTCATGATTCGCTTGTACAGTCGACTCCGAGATGCTGATCCAAAGATGATGCCGGATTGGGATTTTGCGAAGCATCTTATCACCTTGATGACTCGAAACGATAGCTGGCGATACTGTCGAGATGATTTGAGAAATAGGCTACGGATAGCCGAAGTCGCTGGACGAACCTTCTCCTCGCAGACTGTTATCCGTCGACTCAAGGACGAAGAGGTTGAGCTAGGTATAGCTCCCTACGTCACTTCGCTCAACACGATCGTAGCTACCTCAAAAGGAAAGAGTGCCAACCGTGACAGCCATCATGCGGTACCTGGCGTATACTCTGCCAACGAGTCAGAAAATAGTGCTTCTTCTTCTCGACAAAACCAGAGAGACGATAGAAGATTCAAACCTTACCCTAACCAAAGACCGAATGGCAATCGTCCCTCTTCCTTTAATCCCAACCTGTTTTGCGACAATCCTTTCTGTGTGTTCGCGCAAGGACACACGATTGAAACCTGTTTTGTCTATGGAGGTGGAAAGGCTGGTCAGTATCCAAGCAACTACAATGGTCCGAGAGACCTACACCTTTCTCCAAATGATCGAGTGGTTGCACGACGAAGACAAGTGTTGGAAAAGGCGAGAGGAGGCAGAGCGACAGGTGGAGGAAATCGTTTCACAGGAGGTGGAAATCGTTTCGCTGGTCTTAGCGTGACGAACGAAACTCCTAGTAGTGATGAAGTCAATCACAACGTTCCTAATGACGATCCTCCCACTTACGCCGGAATGGTAGAAGGAGGCGGAGATGTCGAAGAAGAAGAGGTCGAGAGAGTGATTGGAAGTGTAGAGGATGATTTTGCGTTCATGATGGACGTCTCAGAAGATCCAGAGTTGGAGAAAGGAGGAGATGATGAAATCCATATTGACGAGGAGGTAAAGATTAACGCCGTTGCCCTAAATCTTGAAACTCCGCAGAATGACTCTATCAACCACGATACGGGGGCAACGAGGCATATCTTCCGCGAGCGAAAATTCTTCCAGGATTATGAGGTTCTTGCAACTCCCATTCAGGTCCATGGCTTTGGTTCCAATCTTTCAGCCATAGCTGTAGGCAAAGGAACTGTAAACTTACAAGCCATGGTCAAGAATACTCCTCGATCATTCTCCATCTCCAATGTCCTGCATATTCCTTTGGCCAGGTGTAACTTGATATCCGGGTCCAGGCTTGACAAGAAAGGTGTAAAGACCAAGACTGGTGATGGGAAGATCATGTACTACAACTCCCACAGCATCCCCTTCGCCATGGGAAGTGTAGTACGCGACCTCTTTAGGATGGAGGTTACGCCGGTAGAGGTGGAAGAAAAGAAAGAAGAGGAAATCGAGTTTGCCGCCATGGTGCCGGACGTGAATGAATTGTTCGGAACCGGCTCCGAATCCGAATTTGCTCAGCGGGTGGGTTTTACCACCGTCTAATGGGGCACATAGACGTAAAAGGCCTCAAGAGTGCGACCACTGGCCTTCCCGTCGATAGTGTAGAAGTCAAGCACTGTTGAATTTGCGCACTCGCTAACATTAAACGTCTTCCTTTCCCCAAACGATCATATACACGAGCAGATCGACCTCTTTTCCGGGTTCATTCCGACATCTGTGGACCTCTCCCTCTTGGATACGGCAACTTTCGATATTTTATCATCTTCGTGGACGATTACTCTCGCTTCATCATCATCTATTTTCTTAAACATAAATCCGACGCTTTGGAGTGCTTCATCGAATTCCGATTGGCGGCCGAAAAATATCTCGGTTACGAGTTGGCAATCTTGCGAGTCGACAACGCGCCAGAATTGGTGTTTGGGAAGTTTGAAGAATATTGCAGACAGAACGGAATAATCTTTGAGCGGACCATTCCAGACGCTTCACAACAGAATGGAGTTGCAGAAAGAACTATTCAAACACTCGAATACATGTCAAGAGCTATGCTGGTAGATGGAAAGCTATCACACTGGTTCTGGCCACTCTCAACACAAGCGGCAGCACACATCAAGAACCGAGTCCCTCATTCTGCCTTACCTCACGACATTACACCATTCGAACGTTGGCTGCGGAAACGCGCCGACCTTTCTCATCTACGACCCTTTGGCGCACTAGTTACCGCGCGAAAGACCGATTCAGACTCTCTAAATAAAGCTGTAGAACGAGGAGAAGAGGGTCGATTCGTAGGATACGCCAGAGACGCAAAAGGGTATCTCATATATTTTCCTCATTCAAAGTCTATTCGTCCGCGTCGGGACGTCGATTTCCATGGCTTTCCAATCGAGCTTCCTACCCCTCCTCCATCCGAATTCATGTGGGATGATATCCCTTTCGAATTGGAAAAACGTTTCCAAAGTCCTGACCAACGAATATCTATACAAATCGAATCTCAAACGAATACTTCAGAGCAAATCAAATCGAATCCTTCGATAAACCCTGCAAATCCTCCCGTAATTCCACCGAATCCTTTCGCAAATCCATTACAACCTTCAAACGAACATGATACCGAACCAGCGTAAGCTCATATTTGAATACAATATAACGAATCTCAAACGAAAATACTTCCAGTGCTTCCAGTTCTTCCAAAGATATCATTATGCGAGAACCATCAGACCAAAACGAATCAATCGCGACGCGAAAAGCTCCTCGTGTTCGCAGATTACCCGCACGTTATATTGTTCACGAAACTTCTGCTTCGACCACCGCGGAAAAGGGGGGGTAGAAATCCTTCTCAGTATCCTCGAGACCGAATCAGAAGAAGAACTTGAAGTCGAGTGTAACCAAGCAGAACTCGCAGAACTAGCTCAGAAGCTTATCGAAGCTGATATCATCTATGCAGGAGCCGCTTTAACGGAACCCATAGATGACCCAGAAGCGAAAGATCCTGGTTCGGTTGAAGAAGCTAAAATCTCGAATTACTGGTTGTACTGGTTAGCCGCAATATATGAAGAACTCGAATCACTTCAGCAAAAAGGTGTATACGAAGAAGTTGATCGACTTCCTCCAGGAAGAAAAGCAGTTGACTCGAAATGGGTTTTACACATCAAACGGGATCGAGATGGTCTCATATCGCGATTCAAAGCGAGACTGGTTGCGAAAGGCTTTACTCAAATTCCTGGCCAAGATTTTACCTACACCTTTGCTCCTGTCGCACGTTGGGAATCCATGCGTACTATTCTCGCCCTAGCTGCCGAACACGATATGGAACTGCGACAGATCGACGTCAAGACAGCTTTCCTAAACGGACCTTTAGATGAAGAAATCTATATGCGACAGCCCTCCGTTGTTGGAACGGGCTATTGGCGTTTGAGGAAAGGTCTATATGGCTTAAAACAATCTGGTCGACAGTGGTATCTGGAACTGAACTCGAAACTCAAATCTATAGGCTTCAGACGAACAGAATCGGACTGGAGTGTCTACCTCAGATCTACAGCAGAAGGAAATCGTTCATATATCACGACTAGCGTGGATGATATGCTTATTGCGTCAAACTCTATTCCCGAATCCAACTCTGTCGTCAACGAACTCAGTTCTCTGTTCGAAATCACCGACAACGGATCCCCTACTTTTCACCTGGGATGCAGTATCGAACGCGATAGACCGAATCGTACAATCAAAATCAGCCAGCAATCATATACTCATTCGATACTGCGCGAATTTGGGTATGAAAACTGCAATTCGGTCACGACACCCATGGATCCCGGAAAACGCCTAAATCCTCTCAACTCTATCCTTTCGAAGGAAGAGACCAACAGAGTACAAGGCTTCCCATATCGAACTATAGTCGGCAAATGCATGTATTTGTGCATGTGCTCTAGACCGGATATCGCGTACACAGTACGAGAACTCGCTCGATTTATGGCGTCCTATGGTCCAGACCATATTGCAGCAGCCAAACATCTACTTCGCTATCTGAAAGGGACCCAGAGTTATGGTATACACCTAGGCTCGACGAATGTCGCGTATCCGATGTTTCGAGCGTTAACGGATTCTGACTGGGGTATGGGAGAATCCCGAAAGTCAATTTCTGGATTCCTAATCCTCATGGGTGACTCGCCTCTATCTTGGAGTTCGAAACAACAAACCGTCATTGCTCTATCATCATGCGAAGCCGAATATTTGGCATCAACCCATTGCGCGAGGGAGGTACTATGGTTCCGAAACTTCTTCGCTGAATTAGGTTTTCCTCAGAAATCTCCCACAACAATCTTCTGTGACAACCAAGGCACCATAGCCTGTACTCATGACCCGCATGCTCATAGCAAAATGAAGCATATCTCCATACGCGAACACTTCATTAGGGACTGCGTGGCGAAACATCAAATCAATATCGTATATGTATCGAACAAGGAAAATATAGCGGATCTTTTCACCAAACCACTTCATCGAACACTTCATGCACGATGGGTCAAGCTACTCAATCTCGATGCGAGTCAAGGGGGGTGTTGGATGGTGACTCTTCATCTTCGTTTTCGTAGTGTTACTTTTATCTTATCACTATCTTACGGCTTATCTCTGCTTACTAAATCATTCTGTATTGTTCTACTGGGACGAAGCAAGCCCCTTAACGTGTCTTGCTTCGTACCAGGTATATCGTCTCTTTCTCTCCTCAATGTACAGTAACTAAACGTGTCTTGCTTCGTACCAGAATATATTTGTGTCTACTTTCAATAATAGTTGGTCGGTAATGAACATTTTTAGACGCACCAATTGAAATCCAGAACGGGAACGGTCGACATCCTGCACTGGCACAAGGTTCAACACAAGTTGCGAGATCCCTTCGAAGCCAAGATATCAAGCTAGCGGCAACTTGAATGTCGTTTTCGTGTGCATTCACACATTACTACACGGAAGGGATAGCTTCGGCGGATTGGCTACTCTGCATACTCCAAAAGTATGCAACGAAGAGGCAAGCAGTGGTTTTGAAAAAAAATAAGTTAGATTTGGATTCATCGGACATCGACACGAACAATACCAGAGCTTTGTTGAGGTTTTCTGATATCCATTCGGAGGGAAATCGTGTCTGAGCGTTCCTAGATGTTTGTTGACCATGGCTTGCGTTGTGGAAAATCGAGATCAACGCAAAAGATTTGGCATCAATTTTAGCGCGCAAGTTTGATTTGCCAACTTGAACTTGAAGGTGACCAGAAACTGTAATATGTACTGTTTTGCTGCGTTCACTCCAACTCGAATCAGAATAGGCCAAGAGATATGACCCGATAAATAGAAAGGTATAAGAATCAATGGTGTACATCGATTACAAAATCATGAATACTAGTCAATCAGTCCCCCATGAACAGAAAGAGGAGGCTGCCATCGCGCGCAGGGGGCCGAGTCACAATCTCCAACCTACTGAAAGGGCAATAGAGCTCTGAGAGGTCGTTCATTGTTCAAGATCTCCGTTCGGAGGGAGACGTGTGTGATTCGACGTACATCATTCCGTTAATTTGTTGACGAGAGGTCTAGGGTTTGGAGCAGTCAACAACATGCGACCTCTTTGAGTTTTGGGTTACTGATTGAACCTTTGTTTTCCGAAGCGCCGTCAGTGGCTGAAGGTTGAACGTTGAAGGTTGAAGGTTGGGTTGGGTTCGTGGAGAGAATTAGGTGCGTCCTCATTGTAAATTGTGTCCAAATGACCTTTCAAGTTCAGCTATTTCGGGAAGAACCGTTATGTTGAATTTGGAGACATCGACATTAGCAGAGCTTCACTGAGGCTTTCTGATATCCATTCGAAAAGGAAACGTATATGAGCATTCCTAGATGTTTGTTGACCATGACTTTCTGGGAGCAAGTGGTCAGAGATTGCAAAAGCTTCGGCGTCAATTTTAGCGCACAAGTTCAAAGTTGACGTTGAACTTGAAGCTAAGCGGCGCTTTGGAGGGCCAGATGGCATTGGTAGCTGCATTCACTCGTCTCCCGAAGGCAGGCTCTTGTACCCCCTGATACTAACGAGTCGAGGTATTTCAGGACATTCACTCCATATCGAATCAGAACAAGCCCAGAGATATGACCAAATACATAAATAGAAACGTATCACACACCCATAGCGTACATCGAAAACAAGAGGAACAACAATAAAGATTCCATGAACAGACAGAGACCACGCAGGTATTCATTCAGAGAAAAATCGCAATAAATAGTCTAAAGTTGTGCGGTACTTACAATGTAAGATATCTGCCAAAGAAACGATAGTACATAGTCTATCATCAATGTCAGTCATTGTGTAGTAACGGATAGACTCGAACGGACTTACAGTTGAAGGCAAATCACAGAGCAGCTACGTGGTACACAGTCCCACTAACAACGTCTCGATCTGGCTCCATTTCTGTCTGTCCCCTTCTATTCTATTCTTTTCCTCTTCTTACTTCTTTCAGTTTGATTCTTCAACATCTTTCTCTCCCTCCTCTCCACAAGCTTCTGGATTTCTCTATCTCGATCCACCCTCCACAAGTTCAGAAGTGTCGGCGGTAACGCCTTGAATTCGATGTATTTGCATTGAGAGTCTTTATCAAATAACCCATGGACGAAATTGTCGGCCTGAGTCCAACCAAGAAGCCACGAAGGCTTTGAGCCTATCCACCGGTTCTCTGATTCCAGTTTAGAAAGCCAGTCTGGTGAATGAGTCGGATTTAGTATGATGGCAGCGGCGTAAATCTCCTTGATAGCCTTCATCATTGCATCTTCGGTGCAGAAGTGGACAAATCCGGAATACACCTTCTCAAGTTCTCTGCCACTCGACCGCGCGCTGCGACTGTCAGTCTTGAAGTCGAATTTTTCGCCACCGACACGGACTGTCAAGTCTCCTGTCTTCCATGCGGTGTTTGCAGATTTGTCTTGCAATACTTCTATCTCTAGCATCCAAAGCAATTCAATATATATATACAAGGTCCTCCAACTGATCCACCTACTAGTGCGCGTCCCCATGAGCAAGGCTGTTTCCCAATTCACCATCGTTTCCTCAGAGAGTATGTGCTCGGGATTTCCTAAACCAGATTTCGACCTGGCCAGAAAGGCCATCAAGAGGTCGAAACAGTCCCAACGTGCACGTCGATTCTGCACATTACACTTGGCCAGTCTATCTCGAAGGGCAGAGAAGACGCCCGACCGGTGGTCATCGATCATCGGCCAAGTGCGCGACACCAAGTTTAGGGGAATCTCGAAGGTCGTCAACTTTCTCTATCCATGTTTTTTCCGGATCAAATGGAGAGCAGAAATATTGCAGATCAACAAAGTCCAGGCATAGTACCGTTTCGTCCTCGTTGTCACTACCATCGACTTTGTATTCAAATAATTGAAGCTCTAAATTCTCATCAGTCTATGCTCAACTGAGTGTGTAGTATGAAGAGCTTACCATAGCTCGTGAGCCCACGATGGACAAGCCCAGACTCTGGCCTGGTGGGGAGCGCAGCAACAATCGTATCGAACAAGTAGACTGCGAGTACAATGGTACGGGCAAGGCGGGAGAATTTCGGATGCAGATGGAAAGGTACAAGCCGCATGATTTAGCGATGTAGACGTGTCGCGCAATGAGTGAGATAGGGAACGCTAGGTATTCGGAGCTAGATGTGACCAGCAAATCTAGGACCTGAGAGCTGGTATGACAATGAGCAATCATATCCTCGAAAGCAGCGAAGACGGCTACGCACAGGTGAGAGGTATTCTTCAATGAAAACTTGAAAGTGATACTAGGTGATATCGTTGTGGCCGGAGAGAAGAAAGAGTGGGCCTCCCTGATCGTAGTCGCAGAGCGATTTATGAGACAGGACTGATCACAATCTCCTCGACTCACTGCCTCACCACACGTCCGATGGGTATAATTGAATTGACATTATCATAGATTCGCGATTTTTTTCGTGTGGTCCGCAGGAAACTCCCTGCGCTAAAGGCTAGAGGCTATAATCCTGGCCCCTCACCCCACCAGCGCACTATAGCATTTACGCTACCACTCTACTGAGTCAACCTCAAAGCCTGGCGAGTCCCTCTTGGCCAGTTTGCCTTGAAGGAATCATCGAGCGTTCCGAAGATAGGCAGAGATAGGCCCCCATCTGGGAATCTGTAAAATTCACGCAACGCCTCCAACGATGGGCTTGTGCCTGTTTGTGGTTACTGATGTTCGAACAATCGAGTTGTGGTAGGTCGGAATGTTGTCGGTTCGAACGGACATTGAATGGTATGATCTGTTATGATTCAGCGGGTATTTGAAGACAAACAAAATATATCTCTCCCTGCCCTCCCTTCCCTCTCGTCTCACAGTTGCGAGCTCCAGTCCTGCTCTATGGTCGTACGACGTTGATGGTTGAACGTGAGTTGGTAAGCGGCGAGCGCCCTGTAGATTTGGCTGGTTCAAGTTGAAGACTGCTGGATATGACCGTTCGGGTTCCCAGTCGCATCTTGTTGTATCTCAGCAGCGCATTCCGAATTCTAACTTGGAGTGTCTTGAGGTTCAGTTGCGATGACTAGCTATGAGTTCTAGACTGGAGGAATGGTCTGTCTCCTGGTTGATGAGACTTTTGTAGAGCTACGCACCTTCCAGGTTCGTTTGACACATCAACCAAAACCAAGCTTCATTTAGCCTCTTCGACCGTGCTGTGAGGCGCCAGAAACCTGACGGAAGACAGATGAGTGTTTGCTCATTGGGTAGAGTTGCGTACTGACCGGAATGTTGGTTCCTCGTTTGTAGTCTGTCAAATCCGAAAAGTTCGATCCCATGATACTCTGGCCATGAACGATGTATGATAGTGGATGAGGATAATGTGTGACGGCCTGATACTGAGCAATCTTCGACGAGTACATCATGCAGTGGTCTTGTGATTGGTCATTGGAAGAGCCTGTACTAGTAGCGTTACAATAACATCAGAGAAGATGAACTCGAAGAGGAATCCAACTCACATGTTCTTCAATCCAATAACAGGCGCATTCTAAGAGGCGGAAGCAATCTGTCCGTTGAGAGAGCTACATTCGTTTGCCTGATCCCAATCGATGCCATCTTTCTCCAAGTCATTGTCGCGTTCGGCCAGGGTACCATTGACACGGATTTGTGAACCGAATGGAAGGGACTCTGCCAGCGGAAAATCCACAGCTCAGCAAGGCCGCAAGATCGAAGGAAATAGTTGGAAGATTGAAGCCCATTTGTAACGAAGATAGCAGGGAGCACCAAGAAACGCAGATAGATGCTGAGGGTGACATAGCCTGGCTGGCTGTCTGTAGTTTCGCCAAAATAAGGAGTCAACTCGTAAATCTTTCATGGATAAAAAATTTCGAAGATGGATGGAAATGGCGCAGCGGAAGAAAGACACGCGGCTGAGAGGTGTGGTCAGGATTCCTGTATCAGGCAAACCCAGTGAGATATTCGCGGCCTTCAGACAGACATGTTCGACTATGTATATCTTCGTGTGTAGGAGGATTGGATGAATTTGGGATGAACGTTCGAAATGAGATACTATCGGCTTAGGCGCACATTGAGCGCCTAAGGCGCCTAACTTTTGTGAACGATCAAACCAGGATCAAACGCTCAGGCCTGCAGGCCCAGGACGTCTGCCACACGGCAGAGGTAATTTGCATAGCGAGGTTGCATAAGTCTGAAACAGTCGAGCGCTCACAAAATCTGCCACGGCAAAATGAGTTACCCAGCAACAGAAGCGAGAGAAGCATGAATCACCTGCGATACCAGACCGTTGTTCTACATAGCACACAAATACCACTCTGGCCCGGCTAAGAGCATCAAGCTCCTTTCCTCTTTCTTCTTTCCCTGCGTATTTTCTCTTCTGCCACGCCGTTTCCGCTATCTCCTCGTCTCGAGCTTTCTGCCACTTCTTCAGAGTGTCTGATCTCATCGCGTTCACTGCCTTGCCGTAGCCAGGATCTGTTTCGACCTGGATCCAAGGGAACACCCAGTCCAGTAGGCGCCGAAATTTCTACTGTTCCTGCGATGCCAATGTGAGGAGCCAGTCCGGTGTTTGATTCGAACCCAAAGCAAGGGCCTCCTCCTTCAGGGCTGTATTCCGGAAACGAACATCTCCAGAGAATATCTGACAGATTTGATCCTAGGAATCGATTTTGGATCGGTCATTCTGAGAAACGAAGATTCTTGGTTCCCGACATGGAGTTTGAGTTTGACGTCTCCTGTCTTCTTTGAATCTGAGGGCCGTGTTTTCTCGTCTTCGATCATTTGGAACTCTAACTTATTTCAGTACGATATACACAGAGCAATTATACCGCTCAATTAACTCACTCGTGGACGTCCCATTGAGAGTCATCACTTCTTTCCAAGTTTCCATCGTGGTATCGGGAACTATGTATCGAGGATCCACAAACCAGTGGGTGACTTGGCCAAAACATCCATCATGTCATCAATCCGTTCCCGAGGAGTCGTTCATCCTGCCCCTCCGACTCTAGGTTCCTATTATCCAGAGTCAGGGAGTTCTCGTCGGCAAAGTACACGTCGCCAGGACTAACGGTTGATTGGGTCGGGAGCCAGGCTTTTGACGAATCGTGTGGTGAGCATTGGATGATGTAAAGGTCCACGAAAGCCATGCATAGCATACTCTCGGCCTTGTTGTCATCGTCGTTGCCTTTAACCTGCTTTCGAAGCTTTGAGTCCCGTCAGTGTATGCTCGACTGGGATGTCGTAAGAGAAACTCTCACCACAGCTTGTACGCTCCGAACAAACGAGTCCGGACGTCGCACTGCCTGGATGGTTCTCAACCAGCGCATCGCGAGCTATACGGTAGAGAGAAGGCGAGAGAAGATGGCAGACGGAAGCCGAAAGGTATGGGCATGGTGGGCGAAATAGCGGCGCGTCGCGCGATGATTGAGATAGGAAGTGCCTGGAACTCGAAGCTAGATATGACCAGCAAGCCTAGGACCCAGAGATCACTACAACATCATATTTTCAAAAGCAACGAGGGGTGCGCACCGTTAACAGATGTAATTCCTGAGAACTCGAAAGTGATACTGCGGTGGAAGAAAGAGAACGAAAAACCCTCCCTAGATCAGCTACTCTATTGTCGTTCTTCCAAGTCACCACACGGTCAATCAGTGGGTACTTCATTGTACTGCATGATTGCGGCTTGGTTTGCGCTCTTTGTTTGGCCGCCGAAATTTCGAATGAGTCGACCACGCATTTCGATGACCGCAGTGTTGACGAGCTTCCAGAGAGAGATGATCAGTGAGCGTTTGAATCCAGTAGTTGCAGAGCGATAGCGTTCGAAAATCAGTACATAGTGGACGTCGACGTTATAGTTGAAAACAGAAAAAATTGAATTGTCCCGGACCGTGCTACTAACGACCTACAACGACCATGAATCGGACTCTACTAAACTCTACAAGCTCTTTGAAAGCTACGCTAGTAAGTATTTACTGGCACATGAACAGTGTGGACATTGGTACATATCTATTTCTACAATGAACTTTGCATCTGGTATAACAAAAACTGAAATCCGGAATAATACAGCTACCAATTTCTCGCAACCCCCAGGGCCATTAGCCAACCAGAACCTAGTGTCCGCAGTGGCAAATATCTGATCCACAGTGATCACAAGCGGTGGCTTTGAGCTCTACGACCATGTCGTCCTCAGTGGGCTTCACCAAGCCGAGTTTTCCTTGTTCGAGGTTGACAATGTATCCAAACAATGCCTGTCGTTTCAGCGAGTTGATCTCGACCTCTGGACCGAACAGTTTCCTCGCGTCAAACTTCTTCAAGACGTTCTTGGTCATCTCGTCTTGTGTCATCTCGTCGATCTTCTTGTTGCCGAGGACTGGGGCCATGATGGAGATGGATTGTAGGCCATGGACTTTCATGACTTCCGCCACATCGGGTTCGTCCACGGTAGAGTCGAAGAAGTGGCCGAAGCCCTCCATCATGTTGTTCACATCTTCCACGGTCCATTCTTCCGTCGTCTCTCCGCTCGTCCTCAATTCTTGAATCGCTATATCGAGTAACCGTCAACCGGAAAGAAATCGATCAGGCTGAAGATGGCGTACGTTTGCGGAAACTGATGAAGGCATGGTTGAAGTACTCCCTACCCTGGCACAGCAACTCTGATGCGTAGTCGAAGTTCTGTTGCTCAAGGTCCATCTGCCTGTATGCACCCATGACCGCGAGCAAGAATCTGAAGAGAATCATGCGGGTGAATTCACACTTTCCAATGATGTTAGTCGACAAAATCACTGACCGAACATGTAACATTCCAACTTTCAGGTCATGCCATTTTCGTGCTGTCATCTCATCTACATCTCCTCGGATGGATGAACAAATTGTCGCAGCTGCGGAGAGACCTCCTGACATCGAAATGTGAATTCCGGTGGAGAAGAATGGATCGACGAAGTCTAACGAATGAATTGGTCAGTTTTGGTTCTCAAATCGCAAATCCAAAGATGAAGCAGGCTCACTTGCAGCATCGCCAACGAGACGGTAGTGGTCTCCGGCATAATCACCGGCCCAGTAGCTGTAGTCGGACGCGCTGTGGGTAGTTCCCGGGATCATTTCACCTTCTTTCAAGAAGTCCTTCACATGAGGGGCGTATTGGAACATATCCAGATAGTGTTCCGTTACAGTGGGCTTCCTTCCGTCAGGACCCACTTTCGATCTGCGCTCTGTGGAGGTGTTTTGGTGGGTGACGAACCCGACAGAGGTCGTCCCATCGTTGAGGGGAATGAACCATGCCCATCCCTTTTTGTCTAGGTACGTTTTTCAGTATCTGTGTTTGTAGCTCACGTTCACAAGAATTTACCTGTAAGCACTTCAGCATAGAACGAGTAGGGCCTTCCAGTCGCCCTGATTCCCTTCCAGTAAGACCAAACAGCCACATTCCGGAAACTTTCACGCATGACCCGGTTCTTCAAGTACTGAGTGGACATCACACCAGCACGTCCGGAAGCATCCACGAGCCACTCGAAAGCAATCCTGCCTGATTCACCCTTCTTGTTCGACCATTTGGCGGCGATGGGGCGGGCGGTCTTGGGGTCGCCGTTACCCTCGAATTCGATGCTGTCGACTTTGATCTCGTCGAAAGCCTTGGCGCCTGATTTTTCGGCGTGTCTGAACATGAGCTCGTCCATTTGGGAACGGACCTGGATTTGGTATGTTTCATGCACGGGAAAACGGACGGGAAGGACGGACGGAGACTTACCACGTTCCAGGTTTCATAGTCGGGAATACGGGCTTGGAAATCAGTCCCTGTGGCACACAAACAATGAATTAGATCGAGGAAAGGAAGTTTCGATAAATTCGAATGAAACACTTACAGTTCGCCTCCATTCCTTGAACGAGTTGGAACAGAGCGCCTTGCTGAAGGTGAGTTAGTAAATTATTTGATGTTTGTCTATGCGCCGAATTACCTTCAAGTTGAATCCGTGCTTGACGAACTCTTCCTCGAGGCCGATGAAACGAAGATAAGTTCTCATGGCGGCTGTTAAAGACTCGCCAATGTGGTATCTAGATGGTACAACCAAAGCGTCAGAGTAGGGTTTACTTACGAGCTAGACCATGATTACCGAGGGTGTTTCGCGGACTCGAGGATAACGACCTCATGGCCTTCGCGAGCAAGAGCAGCCGCGGTGTAGCTTCCTCCAGGACCACCTGTTTCGTTTTCCAAGCTCAAAATTTGAACTCTGTCTCGGACAAGAGCCAAAACTCACCGCCGATAACAAGGATTGTGGTTTTCTCGGGCTAGAAAGGTATTTGAGCATGTTGCAATGAGCAGTAATCAGCAACCTTACTACTGCAGTCATCGCGGTCGACATTGTGCTGGTAGGTTGGTGTGTTGTTTGTCTCTGGAGTTGTAGACGAAACTGGGGCTGTTGGGCTATCGTCTCAGCCAGCTTGGATGGGTTAATATGCGGATTGGTACTGACCCGAGGTAGAACTTGGAGGCCATGCCTACTGAGCAGTCAGCCACTTAGGACGGTAGACACCCACCCAAAGGTGCTGGAATTCATTTCCCCCGCCATATTCAGGTCATTTGAATCTCATGGTAAGTGATTCAATCTCTTTCAATAGAGTCTGTCATTAGTAACCGAATCGAGCCAACTTGATTCAAACTAGACTTCGGACATACCAGTCACGCAGCTTTTGATCCAGAAACGGATTTCGATTGGAAAGATGTTTTGATCCAACAGTTAAAATCAGTTCAATTGTCGCAGGTTCTACCGCTCCCTTATGCCAACTCAGATTGGGCAAGTTCATTATCGCAGAGTTTCCGGGTATCCATCGGATCCTACCAACTGGGGCAAGGATGCGTCAGATCCCCAATGTCGAGATGCTGAGGAAAACGCTGCGTCCGAAATTGAAGCCAAAGAGTCAACGAGGTACTAAGATGAAGCATTGATGAACCAGGTTCAAGTTCTCGAAATTCATCTCGTGCTCACAGTGGATAGAACCTTTTTCACCGTCGATGAGGTTCCACAATAATTTCTCGCGCCATTTGGCATTGACACTTACAGATGAACCGTTTTCATCGGCTGGGTATTTTCTAATATTTTTAATAAGTACATAGTCTTTTCGTTACCCAGTACATACAGTGAAGCAAGGGGCAAGTCACGCTTTCTATAATGCTCGACTGAAAAAAATAGGAAGATGATATAGTTACTAGTTGTGACAAGTCGAATATTCCAGTGTCTGGGCATGTCCGCGACTGTCTTTGATATAATCTGTATATAAATTACCCCAGACCCCAGTTGATATATCATGTATCAGGAGCCATAGCGTTGAGCAATGATGAATGATAGGATCATGATAATAGCCTAGATTTTAAAACATGATAGCGACTATGCACCGCAATGCCAGTGTGCTCGAAAGACCGGACCTGGCCACAGGATTTCAAGTCGTTCCGTTGAAGACAGTCTGACTTGAACATTGACTGCTTCAATATTCCACCAGAGTAAGCTAGGAGCGACGTACAGCTTGCAATGTGTAGTGACTATTTCCATTTATGTAGCTATCGAGGGCAGCAATCGTAAGCCAGCCTCGGATCCCCATGGATCGTTGAGCTGATTACACGTTCAACCGTGAAAATACCTCTTCATCTGAATCCGACACAAGAGCTGCAATTGATGATTGCGACTAGCAAGGCGCTCAGCAATCGCAATATCCGTAGCCATCTGGATTTCTGTCAGATGCTCAAACAGCCACTAACATCGAGGTCACAGATGCACAAACCCAAGACAGCACGGTTGCAGTTTTGACTTACGGTCTTCCATCTTCTTCTACTCGTGACATTTTCCGTCATTGAAGGCGGCAAACAGCGACATAGGTGTCATCTAGGGGCATGAAAGAGAAAATTCAAATGCGGGAATCGTGGGGGCATTCAGCGGGAGTCTTTACCACCAACGAGACCCATGGAGGACAGCCTGAGATACTCATATCCCAACCTAGGGAGTGTGCCTACCAAAAGTTAAAAGGGGGCGGCAAGAGATCCCGTTCAACCAATTTCACGTACTGCCAAATTGGTGCAAGACTAGACGACAGTACAACAGATGATATGGAGAAGCCACCCGTGAAATTTAGAGAGTTATCATCTGTTATCATGCAGTACTTGATCTGAATCCAGTTCGGAGTTAGTCTCAGCTAGTGAGTTACAGTATCGAAAGACCATCACGCTTTACTCCAGCATTTTTGATTTTCAATGACTGGGGTGTTTCAGAAAATCAGAATGAATATTTGCCAAGATCATAAGTCGCAGCAAGTCGCTCATTCAGGTTAATCCTTGGTAAATCCTGTAAATCCCTCCTTCCCTTACTGAGCAACACCGAATAGGAGTGGAGAAGGTACTCACACGCGCGAAACCTCGGTCCCCGTACCAGAACGCTTTCAATCCTGTGACAATTCTCTTGGTTTGCAAGGAACCGGCTGACTGTCTTCAACCAAGCTTGAAGCATTGGATTTCAGGATTTCTGCTGACGGAGTCGGAGGTGCCACTGCTACGGCTAACGCCGTCGGTTTTCATCACAGCCGAGCATCACATGATCACACCATCACAAAAATCGCCACTGATGGGAATTTCTAAGCTACACACTTTGTTGCTTTTCTCTACGGAGCGTCACTGCGGCCGATGACAAGGTCAACTCTGGTCAACTCTACCCAAACAAACCGCTCGAGACGTAAGGGAGAAGTACTTCCTTTGGACACGCTGATGACAGGGACAATTCCCAACAAAGCGCTAGAGTCGCAAGGGAGAAGAACTTCCCTGGATGAATGCTTTGAACATCACCTCCAAGAGAGCATATGGGCTGATCCTCTCGTACGGGAGTCAATGCCGACATTATCCCCTCAGGCGGTGGGAGCCTAGAGAAAGTGCTAGAAACACGACCTTACCCTGATTCCATCTTACCAGTGATCTACCTTACTACCTACGCAATGCCAGAAAAAAAACCACTACTGGTTCCGGACCTTTTGTGTCCTGTCGGGGAGGCTGTTTTCTTCTATCAGAACTTGCCTCCTATTGCGTACAACCTTGGAAGGACATCTTTCTTGTATTTTTGCAAATCCTGGAATGCAGTTGAGTCTCCGACAAATGCCATCGACAGGTAATTTTCCTCATGGTGAGCATTTCCGTTCTTGAGTCACTCTCTCACAGCGTAGTTTACAAATCAGGTGCATTGATTCGTATAGGGTGGCAATCCGACGTGGTCTCGCGTCTCTATTCGGCGTCCGAGACGGTCTTTCCTTCGAGCTTTTTGGGGTGAGCAGACCACATTGAGCGGATGCTAATGTTCCGAAGGCAGACTTCACCCAGTCCCACTCCACATCGTCCCACAGTTGCTTGACTAGGTGGAAGAGCTGGTTCGCATTGAGCATTTTGTATGTTCTAGGGATATAGTCTTAAGCATTTGAATTGCTTCAAGTCGGTCTTCAACAGCCGGAACGGTATCCATAAACAGTCTCTATACGGTTACAAATCGGTACAATGTGTTTGATGATTCAAGCCCAGCGAGTTCCATGTCCATGAAATCTGCACTAACATTTCTTCTTCAAGACGTCGCTCTATAGCTACAGTCTTTGGCCTGTAAGGTGTGTTTTCTTGGATATTTCACACTGATGTGACTTCTTCTTACATTACTGAAAAGGCCGCTCTGAATAATACCTTAATGAATGACGAGCTCTCCGGGCCATTCTTAGTGCGCTGTATTGTGTGTACTGCAAAAAATGGTCGAAAATCAGAAGCTTTATCTTGTTTTTTTTCGAGTTGAACGGGGAACAGCCTTGAGATTTTGCAAACCTTTCTACCACAAAACGTTCATCATGTGCCGCAAGACCATCGAAGTACTTCTGTGTATTGCAGTATATACCCACACATTCCCGAGATAAGAGAACTTGAGGGGTGAGTTGACTCATGACTACTGATGACATGGGCATTTTGTTATTAACGGATCCTAACAGTTGTATGATACATACCTAGCGCATAGGAACTACACAATTCAGCGTTGAGTGGGAAACTGAGACCCATTACATACCTTCCAGAAAGCCATGACATCCGACCAAGGCCGTACAGGTAACGTATGTTATCGGGATAACATCAAGCATCGGGAGTGGGTGGCGAGGATACTCGTAGAACTTGACTGAACTTCAACGGAAAACATAGATTGATGGATCAGACTGCGTAATATTACTTCCAGTAGACCCAAATGGGATTTAACTTTGAGCTTCAAGCTTCAAGCTTCAAGTTTCAAACCTTGCTACTACAAACAGTATGTACTGGCAATGCATAGATGCGGATAATATTACTCCCCGTTGGTAAATACAATATACTTCCCAGATAATAGTGATTATGCAGAACGTGGATGACGGATCCAGAGTGGTATGTAATGAACGAGAGTAAGTAAAATGTACGTTACGAAAATGCGAAAGCGACAGTACTATGTATATGCAATGCGAAAGATTCCTGACATGACGATGAATGGGCAGTGAACATGTGCAAAAAAGACAGATAGATGTGGCGTGAAATAGCGTGATGAAGACGTGGGAGATAAATGCATTACCAATAGCCAAAGACGAGGAGCAGGCGACGCGTTCGTGTGGAAGATGGAAGATCCTCAGATGCTCGAAAAAACATAAAGCAAAGAAAGAGAAAGAAGTCCCGAAAAACATCACGACCAAAATTAGAGTCATAATCCATCACTCCGACTTACGGATACCCACATACGGGGTCCCAGTCCCATACCCGTCTCCAGCATTACCACTGATGAGAACGACAAACCAGCCAAACATAGCCATCAGGAACCTGACCATCCACGCTGGATCAGCACCCATGCCTAGTCCGGGACGCAGCTGCATCGCGAGCGCAATGTCAATCGCGGAACGCGCTGGACGTCGTTTGATGGGTTTGGTGAGAGATGTGGAAACGGAAGTGGAATTAGATGAAGAATCGGGAGTGGCTTCAGTATTTGATGATGATGATTCTGCAATAGATTCTTCCTGAGCAATACTAGAAGGAGAACCAGTCCCCTCGATCGATTGTTCGTCGGCTTCTTCTGGTTCTGTGACATCCAAAAGCGGCTGGACATCAACAGGGAATGCTCCAGGCAAAGAGGCTGTGCGTTGGATCGGCGTCTTCGAATTCGTTCTTGGTGGCACATCAACGTCCTTTGCTACAGTTCCATCTTCAGTGGACGACAAGCTCTCAGTCTCAGTCTCATTCTCCTTTTCCTCGTCATCCGGCCTACTAGTCTCCTTGCTCTCAGACTCGCGCTCACGGTCTGGCTCCGGCTCCTTCGTAGTCCCAACATCGTTACCATCGAACACCACATGCGAAAGCGACATCTTGTTCCGCAAGATGGGACTCCGAGTGGCCAGTCCAAGCGGAGGCGAGTCTGCCGCACGGATCGACCATGCTGGAAGAGGTCGTGGAAGAGGTCGACGTTGCTGAGGAGGGGATGCCGGAGGAGTAGGGATCTGCGAAGATGGAGAGACAGAGACTGCGGTAGAAGTAGAGGAGCTAGGTTCTTCTTTAGAAGTGAGAAGGGAAGAAGAGGAAGATTGAGTGCTGGTTGGAATAGAAATGTCTAGTTCAGGGAGGGGAAGAGGAAGTAAGTCTGGATCTGGGAATGAAGTTTCGGCATCGTAAGTGTTCTCCGGATCAACTGAGGCAAAGTCCAAGTCATCATTCCTGTCGACTTGAACGTCATATTCGAGATCGACAATAGGAGCCAAGTCAACGCCAGGTTCGGGAGATGGAGAACGAACCAAAAGGTCTTGCACAATCTCGCTACCGGAAGGCAAAACATCAACCCCAGTCTCGTCTCTCAACACAGGTTCTTCAACCACTGCATCTACCACAAGTTCCTCACCCTCTTCACAGTCATTAAGTTCATGAGTATCATCATGGTCATTATCGTCCCGGTCAAGGGAGCGTAGCATTCCAAGTCCCAACTTCGAGGGCTGCACAGCAGCATTATCGTCTCGAGATATCAAAGGGAAGTTTCCATCGTCTTCGTCCACCAAGGTCAAGTCCAACTGATCCTCATCCTCTACATCATCCTTCTCAACGAGCACGTCAACGGAGCGACGACCGGCATCTAGCTCGATCAGATGACGCGTTGGGCTCGGAGAGGATGAAGAGGGTACCGGTGAGCTCTCAGGGGAAGAATTAAAGCCTTCAGCTTCGACAGCAGGCACTGTGTGTTGCCCGAAATCAGGCTGAAGGTATCCTTCGGACAGGGAGGAAGACGCTGTGATGGGTATCGGACGAAGCTGGGTAGGAAGGAAATCTACGGGTGACGAGGACGATAATGAATGGCGATCTACTAAGTCTGTTTCTTCCGACGTGGCCTGCTGAGTCTGGGGAGTGGGAGAGAGCCTCATGCTCAAGCTGGACACGCTCTCGAGATCCCATACCTGTCCGATGTCGATTTCCTTGTCTTTGGCTGGTTCCATGGTTTCTTCGCCAGCATCGCCTTCTACGTCCGGCTCGTACCCGTCCAGGTTGGGAGAGGTAGATTCTTGCTTCTTGACCTCCTTGACCCTCGAATATGAGTGCTCAGAGTGCATAGAAGCAGGTAATGGCCTCAGCTCTCTGGCCACAGCCTTCTCTGAATCCGGAACATGGAGGTCAATGAGGTTGAGTTCCTCATCAGACACAGCAGCCGACTTGAGATAGTGGTACGGAGCTGGAGTCAACGTCATCATATGTCTAGAGTTCTTCATGGTAGGGAAACCTGGGGTAAGAGGCGAAGATGCAAGTGCAGGATGTACGAGTGGAACGGACAGGTCGATTAGTGTATCGCTCTGTGGAGACACAATAGCATGGCGTCGTGGAACGATAGTATCCGCATCGGACTCGGGGTCAGATATGAACGGTCGTCGAACAGGGTTGTTATTATGCATCCGTCGCTTGGGACTAAGAGGCGAAGATATTGAACCTACGCTGTGACTCCGTTGCTTGGCTTTCAGACGTGAACCAGGTGACGAAAGACCGAAATGAATCGGAGACTTTGGACGTTCGCCTTCAAGCATATCATGCACAGGAATAGCATGCTGTAGGTTTGAAAATGACTGGGAACGTGCATGCGAAGGTAGAGGACTCGGAAGAGGAGGTGGGATA
Source organism: Lentinula raphanica (assembly GCA_027919835.1). Taxonomy (NCBI): domain Eukaryota; kingdom Fungi; phylum Basidiomycota; class Agaricomycetes; order Agaricales; family Omphalotaceae; genus Lentinula; species Lentinula raphanica. The sequence continues at coordinate 380,651 of JANVFP010000038.1, forward strand.
GGCAGGTCCTTGAACTCTGAGCTCAATGTGGATGTGTTGGTCGGGAGCAGTTCCACACCATCATCATCATCAAGAGTCAGCGCGGCGGGTCTGTTCCTGCGGCGCCATCGAGCTATTCGAACACTGATGAAGCCAAAAATGGCCAGGAGAGTCGAATAAGCGAGGAAAGGCAAGATGGCGAATGAGAACATAGAGGCTGAGGTGTAGACTGTTGCCACGGCTCGAGGACTGGGGAAGAGAAAGGAAGGAGGAGGTGGAATAAAATGGGTACTACGTATGGACCTGAGTAAAAACAACTTGGAGAAAAAGTTTGCAACTCACTCGAATTCGGTGCGTTCTATCAAGTGTGGCGCAGCCGATGTCTTTGCCCAAGAGAGAAGATTGAGAGAAGAAAGTAGGAAAAACCAGAGCGCAATCATACGCGACTGGAGATCCTGGCGGTTAAAGACCAAAAACTTGACCTAATCCTCGTTGCTGCCACGAACAACACACACGCTCGGAAGTCAAGCCATTCATTTCGGCCCGGCAGCGAACTCTGAGCAACTCGAAAGCTTCAAAGTTCAAACAGCATAGATGATAGTATGTAGGATACATACAACGAAGATGATAAATATTTGACAAGGTCGAGGGACTCTAAGATGTAGCGAACAGCATAAATATGTAGAATATATACAAAGAAAATGATCAATGTTTGACAAGGTAGAGGACGCGAAAGGAGATAACTGGTATGACGATAATGAAAGGCTGTAGTAGAAGGTTGATCAATCGTCGAACAAGTAGTAAGAGGCTATCCGAATTCAATAGTTTTCTGTAATGTACTGCGCGGCCATCTCTTCGAGCGCCTTCATAGCCAGCTGCCAATTATTAGGTATATCGTCATCGTGTGGAATGTGTGCCAAAAGACTGTCCAAGAACGCTTTAAAAAATTGAACGTTACTGTCAAAGTGCTTGCCTTTAACCGCCTTATGTGCATCAATCACCTTCTTCCTTGTTTCCTTGAGATCGGCAGTCCAAACCCAGCCGATCTCCTTTGAGCCAGCTCCTGAACTTTCCGCCAACTGGGTTGCTTCTTGACCCGCGTTCTCCGTCAATACACGTTTACTGTCTAAGAAAAATCGCCCGACATTCATAGATATCTCGTTGTTTATCATGGTGCGGAGAGATTTCCGATGGGGAGAAACCTGTGGCACATGCAGAGCAATTTCTATATCATTGACTCAGCTCGGGGGATCGAGGAAAATACAAGGAAAATTTGACTTACGGCTGGAGTACAGCATAGTGTCTTGTCCACTAACTTTAGGATTGAGAGACCCAACACTGCTTTCGGCAGCTCTTGCAGTGCCCAACGACCACAGGAGGAATGAGACGGTCAAAAGCAACCGGACGCAGGAAGCTGAAGACAGCTTGGTCGATGCGAGGGAAAACATGCTCGAAAAGCTATACGGGTGTCGGGATGTGGTGGGGGAAGATGTCGATTTATTTTTGGCTAGTGAATTTTGAATGATCCTGATCGTGTCACTGTCAGGTTTCGGCCAACGAAGTCGATAACCTGGAAGGAAGCTCACCAGGTGTAGTCTGTCTCTTCAAGGTAGATGTCGTGATTCTGCCCGTCTCAAACTTGGGGACTATTTAAGTGCAGACCATAGAGCATTTATCACGCTTTTTTTCTTTCTTTCTTTTTTCTTTTTCTTTTTTTTTTCACAAATATGCATTTCCGCCGCCAGTATCCACTGTGGTAGAACGTCAGGCAAAAGAAAAAAAAATCATACCTCCTAGCCGAATCAATTACGACTGAATGCGTTGCCCGCTGAACAGCGTCGGTGCACAGGTCATCTGCAGTTGAGAGGGTGCAACCCTAGGCCACCCTCTGCCAGCCGATTGGCCAAGTGAAGCCCAGATACGACCCACACGAGCGCGCCATAGATGATAGGCATAGTTTGTATAGTTTGTATTGGGGATGAAACGCGTCAGACGCGGAAGAATATGTATACATTTGAGAGGTATACCGTATAAGTATTCATCGCCGAGCATTGCCTTCCTACTCTCAGTGGAAGGTAAGCATCTTGAACAAAAATTGGAGGGGTCCTAACTTACAGGGCTTGCTTTTGCGGTCAGCGTAGCATGCAGTACATGTGGTATGCGTTTTAGAAAAGGTCTAACTGGGTTTCGGGAGCGTTTGGGAGGACTGGAGCGAGGTAGGACGACGCAGAGAACACGGGCCACGGCTACGAACATAGACTTGAAAGAACGCGGAGGTCATGTATCCGTCGCTCATTCACCATAGAGCGCCACAATGCCAGAGAGTCTGAGTGGCATATTCATCGCCGAGCATTGCCTTTCTACTTTCGGAAGGTGACTGAGATCTTGAAGAAAAAGAGGGGGCTTTTCGAGCACCACAGGAGTTATTTTGGCGGTCAATACAGTGAATAGTGCAGGCTGCGTGCGTTTGAAAGAAAGACTAATTGGGATTCGAGATGCGTTTCGAGCGAGGTGCACCGACAGCTGTGAGAACAGAGGAGTACACATCCTCCAGGACCACAGCACCAGAGTGATGGATATCTCTTGTGATACGAGGTGATACGTCGCGTGTCAAGAGGTGTCAAAGTGAGTGTCTACTACCTGGGCAGGGCAGGGCAGGGCCATCGCATCGAAGTCTCAGATCTCAGCGCTCAGCGCTGGCCACATATGCTCCATCATACATAGCCTTCAGCAAGTTGCAACCTGCTCCTGTGTAGGGCCATCGGAGTCTCAGCACATGGAATAGAAGGATTCGTTTGTTGAGAAGAAATCTATAGTCTGTCAGTCCAAGAGATGATTGTTTGTTGAAGAACCCCAAAATGGAAGAGTTCGAGGCGTATCATCTCGAGGCGAAGAGACAGTATACCTGAGATGACGTCGGAAGCCTAGGATACTTGCAAGTTGCTAAACGGTGTAAACAGATTATTCGTCATCGCTGCTAGGTTAGGGTTCGGCTGGGTTCGGTTACTAGGGTTGGAACTTGGAGGTTCTCACCCGCCAAGTGTGTTGGACCAGGACTTCGCCCGACGCCAGGACTTCGCAGTTGGGTTGTGCAGGCCTTGGGGTTGGATGGGTGCTTGGGAGCTCGCCCCCATGGTCATCGGTCATAGTAGAATATGCGTACTTACTACATACAACGAGACTAAGAGTTCTAATAAATATTTAACATGAGACGCGAAGCCGGTACTGATGTAGGTAGATTCGATACAACGGTAATGAAAGGCTGTGGTAGAAGGTTGATCAATATTCGAAGAGGTATGTAGCGTAACTGTGACAGACCTTCGATCAATACGGTCACTGCGGCATTTCATCTCATCTCCTTGCGGAACATCATAAGGTTGAGTATGTTTACTTCAAGCTGCCAATTTTGCTCGAAGTCGGCATCGCTGGGGATGCCAGTCCTAAGCTCGTCCAAGTAAGCTTTGAAATATTGGATGTTGGTTTCATAATGGGCGCGTTTAACCCCTTCTTATCCACATCCTCGATAGCGTTGTTCATGATCTCTCGACTGGGAGCGTGAACGAAACCAATCTTAATGTTAGAGCCAGATCCTGCACTTGTAGCGTGATGCCCTGGTTCGAGCCCGGAGTGCGTTATCAAACGATCCCCAATGCTTATAGTTGTCGCGTCATCTATGTTTCGATACCTAATTCCCTTTGCTGTGTGCAGAACGACCCCTGCATCAAATTAACCGGGGAGCTCGAGGATACAGAAAAATCTCGGCTCACCGAATGAGGTTAGCATTATAGGTTGTCCGCTGGCAACAGGATTGTTGGATGGATACTCGCGGATTTCCCCAGCTTTTGCAATGCCCAGCGACCACAAAACAAATGAGAGCGTCAACAGCATTCGCAGACAGGAAGCTGAAGTCGAGTTGGTTGCTTTGAGTAATAACATGCTCGGAAAGCTATACGAGTTGGGCGATGTGGTGGGAGAAGATATCGTTTTGAGTTTAGCTGGCGAATAAGTCATGTCATTGTCAGGCTTCAGGCAGCGAACACTGCGATAATCTGGAATGCAGCTCACTAGGTGTAGTCTGTCTCTTGGTAAATGTCGTGATGCTGCACGTCTCAGACTTGGGACCTATTTATGTGAAATTTCACCATAGAGCATTGATTACACATATAAGTTCTTTTTCCCTTCTCCAGATATGCATTTTCCGCCTCCAATAATTCACTGTAGTAGTACGGATCAGCACAAGAATCATCCTAACCGAATAAAATTGAGATTGAATGCGTCGCACACTGAGTAACTCGATGCACAGGTCATCTACGATTCATGTCAAAACAGGCCAAAGCTCCCCGCCACCCGATTACCCAGATGTAACCCACATAAGCCCAGATAAGCGCACCATCTAGGAGGCATTCCTTCATGAGGAATTGATGATGAAACGTGTCAGACGCCAATGGACATCCATCTGAGTGGTATACGGCCTTATACGGCGGTATATTCAGAGCCGAGCATTGCCTTTCTGCTCTTGCGAGGTAAAGATCTTGAAGACAATTGAAGATGGTTAGTCAAGCAACATGTCAAATCAGGCTAAAACTCTCCCTGCCAACCTCTGTAACCCGATTGGGGAGATGTGACCCACCTAAGCCCAGACGACATGAGCGTACCATAGATGATGATAGGAGACATTTTTTCATGTATGCGTTTCATAGAGGAACTCATTGGATTCCAGAAGCGTACGGCGTATGGTTGTGAAAGTAGAGGAGTGCGAAGGTCATGTAGTAGCCGTCGCTCATTCATCATAGTCTATAGTAGAACGCCCCAGTGCCAGGGAGATGGTGGGTAGTTACCTGTGTAGGGCCATCGGATTCTCAGTGCTCGACGATCAACCTCGAAGGCCTCAGGCTTCGGATCTGGGTGTGTTCAATTATACATAGCCTCCAACTAGAATCACTCGTATGTAAGCATCGGAGATGTGTTACAACAAGAGCACGCATTCCAACGAACCCATCCGATAGTCAGACACCCTGATAAAATTCGGGGAGTCCAACTTCGAATGATAGATTGGCACTTACCACTAAATATCGAGATGTTTCTTCGAAGAGCATCACAAGTTCTAGTATCAAGAGTTACGGATAGAAAATCACTATCAGAGAAAACATGGACTTACACAGAGCTACTACGACCGCGTCAAAGGAGAGAGACATATCCGCAACTTGCTCATCATGGTACAAATTTCGATCTGTGTTCCTTTCTTTTCTACAATCGGAGAGCAGGATTGGTCGATGAGATACGTCAGGAAAATATAGGAGGCCATTTCTAAGAATCAGGTCAAGGAGGTTAGCCGCAAGTCTAAGACCAAAACCTGATCATCGTACGTAGGTCTCATGATGACCCAAGACAGAATTATGATATATACGAATCGATATCAGGTGCAAACTTACCGAGCATCATTCACTCGCCTCAGGAATTATCATGTCCATCGGTACGAATTTCATCCCAGTCACTCTATCGGATAGCGAAAATTGACGTGGGTCTTCATGTAGAATCATCAAGAAACATCATGTTCAAGAGTGCTTCTGCACCAGAATCCCTCCTTTATGACTCCCATTCATGTTGTTCATCTTCGGAATTATCCAGGATCGTTTCTCGACCCTCCTCGACTCCCCCAGATGACTGCTCCTTCTGCGACGTCCTGAATGTACCCCGGACCAAGTACTCTGCTGAGTTCCCAGTGGTGCCTAGCCTCAGGCGTGATCCCCCTTTCCCATACCCAGATTCTGGCCTGCAGAAACCTTGGCAGATAGCGCTCGATATGCAAATCCAGAATGCCAACAGAAAATCGATGGAAAGCAGCACCACGAGCGAAGACGACGATGAGATTGAAATTGAAATTGAAGAGGAACGTAGGTCGTTGCAAGAAGAGGAAGAACGAGGGGAAGTTCTGATTTCGAACGCCTGGAAGAGCCCATATCCAGCGTCTTGGCTCGAAATGGGTACAGACTCCGAAGGGGAAGAATTGGACTGGAACGAAGAAGAAGAAGAAGAAGGTAGTTCTCAGAATATCGACGAACAGATCGAAAGGACCTCAGGAAGCGTCGAGTTATTGCGTGACTGCCTGCAAACGGACGAGCTAGACTGCAGAGTTGCAAGTCCCATCAACGCCAACAAGCCACTTCCAGAATTACCACGTCGACTGTCGAGCTCGATACTCTTTCGGACAAAGGAGTTAGGGGCCCGACCCATCATACGTCGTTCCCGGTCCCAAACTGTCCCTCAGCAAGCCCAGCAAACGTTCGGTGTCGCTCCGGCATCTTCCTCCTCCTCTTTGGTCCTGAAACAGACATCTGCTCACGGGCGAATGGAGTACCTGCAACTTGCAGACAGGCATTCGTGGTATCACGATGGGGTTCCTCTTGCTCGGATACCCGAAAGGGCTGAATCAGAAGAGTTTGCGAAATCATCACCCCGTCCACAGGCAGAGTCTCCAAGAAGACCAGAGATCAGTCGGTTGAGGTCGAGGTTGGACGGTGGGCGGAGCATACCCACACCCCAGTGGTATCGTTCTTCTTTTCCTTCTCGGGTGACCTTTTTGCCTAGCCTCAAGAGGAGCTCGTCTTCGATGAGGTCTTTGGAGAATTTCTGGGACCAGAAATTTGGCAGGAACAACTCGGGAGTCGAAGTTGACGAGGTTGAAAGTGAAGGGACAACGACTCCCACTACTAATAAAGGAAAGGGAAAGAGACGGATGAGGGACAGACTGTTGTTCCGGTCATCCAAGAAACTGGATTCTGTCCAAGAAGAACAGGTGCCGGGTCAAGAGGCTGATCCGATCCTCGAAGACGATAATCCACCACCCTTCTCGATAGACGGCATTCCTACCACAGCCGAGACCGCACAAGCGACATACATTCGCGTCTTCAGCGAGGATGGGGCCTCCGTGTCTTTTGGGAAGATTGTTTCCGGTGAGGGTGTTGACAGCGAAGGTGAAGAAAGCACGACAAGAACCATCGTCTGTTTCATCCGACACTTCCTCTGTCCTCTGTGCCAGGACTACATGTATTCCATCGGACGCAACGTTGATCCCAAAGCTCTCGAAGAGGCAGGTCTACGTCTCGTCATCATCGGGAACGGAGCTTGGCAGATGATAAAGGGATATCGACGTGAGTTCTGTTCTTTCCGATCACTACAAGATGCGATCTGACGTTGATCAATGTTCATGTAGGTATCTTCAAGCTCCCGTATCCCATATACACCGACCCAACCGCGGCGCTGTACACCGCACTAGGAATGACGATGCGTACGCTCGAAGCAGGTCCACCTCCAGTAACGAACCCCTCCTCATCAACCCTCTCCACCATATCCGACTCGACGAGCATCGACTCCAACGAGACCTACGTCAAGCACAAGTCCATTCTATCCGGAATCTCCCTCGTGCTCCGTAACGCCGTAAAAGGCCGGATGCCCATCTGGCGCTACATGGGCGACAAAGCGCTCCTGGGAGGCGAATTCATCTTTGTGAAACCCTCAGGAAAAGACGTGGCTTGTGTCTGGGCGCATCGGATGCGCTATACGACGGCGCATGAGGAGATCGTGAATGTTATTGGGGAAGCGGAGTTGAGTCCGAGTGTGCTGGATTCAGAATCGTGTCTTGGAACGGAATGCAGTCAGTCGTTCACCACGGCGATGAGTTCGATGAGCGAGGTGGGCTCTGTAGGAGGCAGGATGCCGGTGGATGAAGTAAGTTTGGCGAGGGAGATGGGGTTCGTGGAGTCGTCGTCGTTTGATGAGAATACGGAGCTGTCCTTGCGAGGATACGAAAGCTCGACGAGCAGGCCAGGGAACATGTCGTCGGTTTACTCCACGAACACTTCTCGTACTTCTTCTTCGACTTTCTCGACGTGGAGAAAGCTCAGAGATAAGGAGTTGTGGTTCTTGAGCGAGAAGAATAGGTGGAACAGGATGATTCAGTTGTTGGGAAGCAACCTTCAGTCCGTCAGTCTGACGGATGATTTCTTGTTGAAGAACTCAGAAGCCGAGGAGTTGGCGTATCATCTTGAGGTGGAGATACCCGAGATAGCGGGTGACACGAAGAATGAGGAGGACACTTTCAATCGATGGTTCGCGGACTTTTAGATTTCTGGTCTCGGAGAGAATGGACTCTAGGTTAAAAGAACGTTTCAGTACTAGCTCTGACTGCAATTTCAATTCACGACGTACCTGCATACATGCACAATGACTTGATGGACACTCTAGTAGCAGCACTAAATCACACATGAAGGCGGTTGACAATCATGAGACGCATGGACTGATGCGCAAAATGCGAGGCCTAACGAATAGCGCATTACGAAGGTGACACACAAAATGTTTCTTCCTGTGGGCATTTATGGGAGAAAACAACTGCTAAGAGGAGTTTATGGGACATAGATGCCTCGAAAGCGTTCGACAAATGCGAGAGCGATTCGACAGCTGGTCGCTAACGGTGAACTTGAGGTTTTCGAAATCAGTAGTACATTGGCTCCCGGTTGATACAAAAAGAACACAAACATGATGTACACACACACTCAAACAGATAACGCATCAGCAAATTCGCCATTCTCTACCATCTCCTGCACGATATCTAGACCTCCGACGAATTCTCCGTTGATGATGAGCTGAGGGAACGTGGGCCAGTCGTTTCGTTTCTTAAGGCCTGGTAACGGTTTACGGTGAGTAAGTTAGCTCTCTGTATGAAGGGAATAGAATCCACCTTGTCTAACACTCTCATCCGTCAAGATATCAAAATGCGCGAAATCTACCTTTTGGTCCCGAAGAAGTCCACATATCCTCCTCGAGAACCCACATCTCGGTGCGTCAGGAGAGCCTTTCATGAACAAGACGACCTTGCTCTGGTTCATGAGTCTCGTCATGCGTGATTCGATATCTTCTTCCTTCTCAACAACGATAGAGTCCGACGCTTTGGCGGGGAGAACGTTTGTCGTTGATTGTGGGTTGATAGAAGGAGCAGGAGCAGCAAATTTGGCGACAGCAGCGGTGAGAGCGGGTGCATCAGCACCTGAGATGCGTTGCAGAAGAGTATGTCCCTTCAGGATTGTGTGAGATTGATGAGAACACGACAAAGAATGGCGCAACTCACACGAAGGATGAGAAGAGAAGGAACTGCTTCGATGTCGAATGACTCTGCAATATCAGCTTGACCCTCGGCTTCGATCTACAGAGAGAAGATGAGAAAGAAAACGAGAGAGATGTCGAATCTGAACGTTGAAGTTACCTGTAAGAACAAGATCGAAGGAAATTTCTTAGCCAACTCGCGAGAGACCTCGTTCATCTGCTTGCAAGGCTCTGCCCATGGAGCCCAGAAGTTGAGGACTGATACGCGATTGAGATCTGCAGAGAGGAGTTGTTGGAAATGAGAGGGAGAGTTGACTTCATGGAAGTTGGAGGACATCTTTGGATTTTGCTGTGCACTGCTTTGGTGAGAGGTGGGTTATTTATCAGATTAGATCATATGGCGTGATCCATCACCGAAGTCCGAGGTCGACCACTCTGACTTTGACGACGATAATTCACAACACAAAGGAAGTTCGAACATGTACAACTCGTCGTGTCGATTCTTTTAGAGCTTTCTTCTTCATTCTCTGGACCCAGCTCTCCCCGACTTTCCAGTCAACGTCTCTCAAGTTCCACAGCTTCAGGCTATGATGATCGTATTCAATATTCACAGGTCAACCAAACAGCAAAAACGACGACGATTGATAAATATTCTAGAGGTAATCGGTACATTGGAGAGTGAAGAAACGATACTCGATAAATGCTGTGATAATTGTTAGTCAGATCGTAAATGAACAAACTATTGGCAGTAATGTGCTTACATTTGAAGAACTCCTTGTCCTCAAACAGAATGGCTACTACCACCTGCCTTTCGATTTTGCCCACCTGGGGTCGGTTTCCTTTTCTTCTCTACTCTGTTTGGCGCTGCACTGGTACTAGTAGCAGATTGCCCCCCATTATCATCCCGAGCCCTCTGTGTAAGTTCAACCGCTACTGCATTCACATCTTGTTGCCACGTTTTCAGGTCCTGCGACGAGAACGCTCGAACACTCTCCGAGTCCTCCGGTGACGTGAACGCTCGAATTTTCTCAGAGGTGTCATAGGATTCCCACCCCGTTTGTGTCCTCCCTAGTGCTTTCATTGCATGATCGGCGCCAACCAAAGGTCGTTCCCAGTCTTTCATGTCCCAAATACTTTTTGGCTGTGGGTAATATCCCGGGAACCAGTCTGGTGGTTCATTCGAAACAGAGGCTTGCTGCCATATCTCGGTAAGGGCGTCCATGAATACAGCTTCATTCCAGTAATGAACTGTTCCAGCAAAGAATTGGGTGGGTGTTTCATTGGGGAGGGGTTTGGAATTATCCACGCGGAACGTCATCTGAAAATCGTCACCGATACGGATTTGGACGTCTCCCGTACTCCTGTACTGCCTTACAGAGAGCTCTAGAATCCATTGCAGTAAGTACAATAGACAGAGTGTGCTGATACTATGCACTCACTCTTAGATAGCCCATTGGACAATATCTTCTTCCACCTTTTCAACACTTCTTCGGGCTTAGGGAATGAGCACACAAGTTCACGCTCGGGATTCCTAAGAGTCGGGTATCTGGTGATTAGAAAGTTCATCCTGCGATACATCCACATCCAAGGATTAAGGTTTTGGACTTCATCCACCCCATCGAACCTAGTTCTTCGCAGAATAACGAACCCGGTTTTTTTGGCTCCGTCATCTATGAATTTCATCTTACCAATGTTGTGAACAAAGGGCATCTCCCACTGCTCCGAGTCCGTCGCTGGTACCGACGGCGGAGTTGGAGAGCAAATGACTTGTTCAGATCCAAAGTACAGGCACAACTTTACGGCCTTGATGGCTTTGGATTTGGGCACGTAGATATGCATTCTGAGTACTAAATCCCAAAGTTCATGTCATCGGTATATGCTCAAGTAATGTCATACGGAAAACTCTCACCGTCTTCGACGCGCCCATCACGAGGAACAAGCTCTTGCACTGCCATGGGTCGAGCAGTAACGAGAGTATCGAGCAAGCACACAGTGAGCAGAAGGATACGAGGAAGGCGGCGCCAAGATAACGGCGCGCGCAAGTCGAAAGGTATGAGCAGCATGATTCGGCGATGTATATGCAGCTGGTCGGACTGGTGATTCGGAGCTAGATATGGCCAGCAAATCTAGGACTAAAGTCTACGATGTGATGCGATGTGGCACAATCAGCAATCACATTCTAAACATCGACAAGGACTGCGCACCGGTGACAAGTGTAGTCTTTTGGAATTCTTGAAAGTTATACGGTGGTGCACTGGGAGCTGGGTGGGCAAGAAGAATGGGGACTTTTGAGCGTAGCTACAGAATATTTTATGTGGATAGGGCTGCTGAATTTTCCCTCGAGCTTTCCTTTGGGCCGCCGGGAACTACTCAATACCTATCTGCCCTAGCATATGGGCTCTTATCGGCTCCCGCCGTCCATCATGCTAGCAGGCTATGTACGCCTATGTACGCCCGTGCGGCCGTGCCTCATCATCATAGCGCCGCATGGATCATACTGAGACTCCTTCGAGAGATGGACTTGATAGAATCTTATCGATGAGGGTGTTTTATTTTTGTTGTCTGATTGTCTATGTAGCATGGAAGCCTTTCAATCACTTCAGATCCGACTTCTCTAGATCAGATTTTCTGAGTTTTCATCCACTGAGCTTCGACTACATAGCACAACCTCTGCGTTATCCTTCAACTTTGACTGTGAAGCTCACAAACGCCTGGTAAAATTTCAGTACACACTAGTGTAGTGATAATAATATACGGCCGACCTGTCATCGACTCGGATTCATCTCTTATCATATTGCTACTACATAAACAGGCTTGTTCACGAGCCACACCGTACACCGCCGAATCATAAAAGACTCATCTCATATGGGCTACCACAAACCTCCACACGCCCATACTCCATACGTCTTGATAGGTCTTGATAGAAGATCAATTAATGAGGGCGTTTTACTTCAATCTTGAGGCTGCGATAATCTGATTGTCCATAAGTATAGCATCTTATAGCATTCAACAATTCAAGAATTTTTCCGACTCTTCGGGTTTTCATCGTATACTAGAGTGCGGTTATCATCGATACTTTCTTGCAGCTGCCAGAGTTCAGCAAAGTTCACTATCCCGATTCGATGAATTGGTACCCTTTGGTACCTACCTACGTTAGCATATGATCTCTCAGTGTGGTCTCTTGCCACCTAGTTACTATGTACATCGGCTACGCATCCAAACCGTAAAAGCCTCGTATGGGACAAGTACAGCCCAGTACCTATGAGCCCGTACTCCATACATCTGATCACTTCCCGATACAACTTGCATCAATCAATGAGGGTGTTTCACTAGGTTTCACTTCAATCTTGTCTGATTGTCCAATGTCCATGAACAAGGATGTAGTAAACAAGAATACTAGAATTCATCCGACTCTCCGTTATTCAAGAGATAGTGGGGTATCATGAACCAGCAGAAGTGACATTGAGAATGAACTTTGAAGACAACAATCAGTGCTGGACAATTGGGACAAATGATTCCACAGCGTTTCGGATTTCAATAATCAAAGGACGATCGAAGAACAAGAACAGCAGTCAATAAATAATCTAAAGGTAAGCAGTACATTTTGTTGAGACTAGAGTATAGTATGCACCACCCAAGGGAGCTGGGAAATAATACTCAATGAATACTGTGACAAACTGCAGTCGTTGTGTAAACAGATTGATAAGTACCCAGAGGCTCACATTCGAAGGGGAGCAACAGAGGAACTTTGCCCTTGGACAGAACGACTATCACACGACCATACAGCCCACTGACACGACATCATCTAGCGAGAGTTACTAGTGCTTCCCGTTCTTGTCCCTGTTTTCGTCCCTCTGTCCGAGCGATCCCGAGTGTTAAGGTTCATGCAATCCGACCATTACTTCCGTCGCTGTTCCTCTCCACCTTTCCAGGTCCTCCGGTGTAAATGCAACCTTATAATAGTGTTTCCATCCACTAGTCCTTTTAGTGAGGTTTTCCAAAGCACGGTCCATGTGAAGCCAAGGGGCTATCCAGTGTGACTGCTTCCGTTGCCAATCTCTGTATACTCTGACCAGCCAGTCTGCTGGTTGTGACTGTCTGGTAGCTGACAACAGTATTTCTGAGAGACTACGCCGCATTTCATCTTGATTAATGAAATTAATATATCCGCTGAACACCACATTGCCGGGTTCATTCCTGGGCGGATTGTCCAATCTGCCAGTCGGTGTGAATGCTTTTTCGAAATTATACCTGGCAACACGGAGTCCGACGTGTCCCGTCTTGTAGTATACTACGCTGATCTCTAGAATCCAACTTCTCAGTACAGACTCAGAACGCTCATTCTGATTCACTAACCTTCGGACGTCCACAGGAACAATTCTGGTTGCCACAGGTCTTGCCTTGTCTTTTCGGAGATTACGTACTCGGGCTTGCCCTCAGCGTCGATCAGGCCCGTGGGGAACTGGGATAGAAAGAACACCTTGTCATCAGCCCATTCCCAAGGATTCATCTCAGCCCGGACTGCCTCTTCGCTCCCCCTGGACGGATTCTGCTGTAGAAGGCCAAAGACATGATGCATTTGCACCGTGTTGGCGAAATTCATGTCCCCAATGGAAATAGGATTTCCTCCTAGCTTATCCCATCGCGTCGGTGACAACGAAGTTGGGGAGCAAACAATTTCCTTCTCCAAGTCATCCACACTGAATAGGCACAAACTGATACCCTGTAGCTTAGATTCGGAATTGGGTATGTAGCATTGGAGAAGAAGGCCTAACTCCCAATGTCATCATTGAGTGTATGGTCAATCAATGTCATATGAAACGTTCTCACCCACTGTGCGCGGTTTGACCGTATCGGGAGTATGAGGCATGATTTCTCGCATTGGCATAGGCCGAGCAGCAACATTGAAGGTGTCGAGCAAGCACAAGGCAAGCAAAAGGATACAAGGAAGACGAGAAGGCGCACGCAAGCCAAAGGGTATGAGCAGCATGATTCTGCGATGTATGCGCAATGATTGAGCTCGACTGAGATAGGGATTCGGAGCTAGATATGACCAGCAAATCTAGAACTCAAAATTCTATGATAACAGTCAGTAATCACATTTCGAAGATCGACGAAGACCGCGCACCGGTGACAAGTGTGTGTCTTTTGGAAAAATCGAAGGTTACGCGGTGGTGGGAGCTTGGTGGGCAAGAAGGATGGGGATCCTTGAGCTTGGTTGTAGAACGATTTGTGTGGATAGGGCTGCTCGTTATTCCCTCAAGCTTCCGACTTTGGGCCGCCGGAACCTACTCAATTCCACCATGTAGGCCCGTGCCACATCATTGAAGCGCATAATAAACGATACTCTATCGAGTGAGGGACTTGATAGAAAAATCTATTCGATGAGGGTGTTTTACTTCTCTTGTACATGTCCAGATAATTCAAAGCAGAATCCGCGACCGGAGCGTTGATTCTTTACCAAGTGGAAGCTGTGCGAATCAGGGCGGGTATGAGAGAACAGAATTGGCGATTTCATGACCTTGCCAGTAGTGGTACTAGAAGCGGGCTGAAGCGGGTCGGTCGTAGTCTTGGTTTTGAAGCTGAAGGCCTCGCTCGAAGAGAGTTCAAAAGAGTATATGAAAAGTTCTCACGGTCGAGTATCCTTCTTACACTGCCGCCATCATGGGCCCAGCAGCCACAACGGTGTCAAACAAGCAAACAGCGGCGAGCAGGTAGATACGAGGAAGACGCGAAGAAAGCAGACCTTAGTTGAAAGGTACGTCCCGTCGCATGATTCTCCGTTGACTATATGCAATAATTGAACTATTAGGGTTGAACAGGAGCTAGATATGACCAGCAAACTCCAGCAAATCTACATAGCTAGATTGATAGCATCGACTGTCTTTGCGTGTCCTCTAAGGCTCATCAATCTAAGAGTCTGACTCGGGAGACTAGATAGGATTTAAAAGTCTATGATCAGGTGGCGTTGAACTCGTGTAGTTATCCAATTTCACGCGTTTTCACCTGGTAGACTGATTTCTTTAATCTCTTCCAGCTCTAACTGTCATCCTCGGCCCTCCCTTGGTTGACCTATGTATATCATGCGGCCATCCGACTCTGCAAACTAACTGAGCGAAATCGGGTAACGACGCAACCTGCGAGCAAGGTCACTGAATGTCGACCTAATGAAGGCTATCTTACATAGTTCAGGAAACTTGCGCAGAAGCTCAGATTTCGAGTTGTAGTACGAGAAGGGACTGAATGCTTATGCCATGGCCAGCGGTAAGCCTTTCGAGATTCTCAACATATTGTCGCGTCGCTAATTGCATGTTAGTCGCGTTTTTCTCAAGGATGAAATCATCAATGACTCCGATTGCGCATGAGACTCCAATTTCGAACTTGACCCAACCAGCCTGGACAGCGTATTCCCAAATTACCTCTTATTCTCTTCGCTCCTTGTTGTTATGAGATTGCTTCGATGTCGACGATCCGTCTCGTTGACGGGACGAAGCGTAAAGCTTCAAGCCTCAGCGATGAACAAACAACTGAAGCTGAAGACGAGAAAGTCCAGTACGGTCCTCAGCTTGTACGACGACCAGAACATATCGCATATGTGACTTCAGTGGAGATTCCGTCGAGGATTTGTGCCTTGAGATTGCGGAGATACATGAATTAGTCACCAAGTTCGAGTTTTATGAACTTCGGATGAGTGCCTCGTTGGAGGATCTCCCGTGCTTCGCCTTCGATTTTACTTCGAAACATCGGAGTTGAATTCTTCGATGTTCGTTGATTCTGTGTCAAAGCGCTTCAAAAACACTGTCGTCAGCTCATCCTCCTCCAATTTTTCTTGCTTTCCCTCTCTTTCGTCAGCTTTGCTTTGCCAATGGCTTACTTGAATGATATGTGAGTCGTTTGCCGTCGTCGTTGAAACAAAACTAACTAATATCGTTCATCTCTAGCCCAAGTCTTCTCTCCCATCAACACTCCGCGCCGGCCTTGACATGTTCGAAACCCGGTTCTACCAATCTTTCTCTCGGCGCCAATCATGATCTCGTACCGAACTTTCAACGAAACTTCGTCCGTTCATGTCTCTGTCATATACCAAAACCTTTTCAGTGCTGATTCTCATCTTCTCTCAGTGCTCAAACTTCGTCTGCATTTGCTGTTACGTTCGTCTACCCAGTCTGCACGACTTGTACGACCATGTCGAGGAGGCCCATATCGGACCGAACGGGATGAACTCCTGGCCTCCAAAAGTTTTCTCTGAACTGTCTATCAACTCCGATCATCCACCTCGACCATCAAGCCCGTCGAAAGATCCAGACTCGGATTACGCCCCTGATGATTCTATCCTCGCCATCGCTTACTCGACCAGTGAAACATACAACGACTTTTCATCGTCGTCACCGTACGAAGATACGTTCCATCTCGACTACTTCACGACCTGCGATGCGGAAAATCTTTCTTCGCGATGGCCTCTGAATCGATATCCTGTTGCTCGTTATGAGCGATTCGGATCCTGTTTGCCGATTGCGACAACTAGTGCTGATTCTGGGGCATCTGAGGTCTCTGAACAGGACGATCGGGACGACAGTGAAGCCGACTCGGAGGAGGTTCAGAAACAGGACGACAAAAGCTCCGTTGATCAAGCGAGATCTAGACTGCGTCGGCGGACACGGCGTATCCAGATGGCGTCGTCTTTGAGACAGAACAAGACCAGGCTCGGGAACAAACCCAACTTGATGGAGGATACGCTACACAAACGAGGCCACAACAAAAAGAGGTCATCGAAAAAAGATCTATTCTATAACTGTCCGGTGAGTCTTCGTAAAGTTATCCTTGGGGTCTGGTTCGTAGTTGCTCAACGCATTATGTATACCCATATCTCCACAGACCCCCGGCTGTACCAAGGTGAGTTTGACCATTGTCTTCGTCGTTCTCAAAATAGTTTGTCCTGACAAACCTCCTTACTCAAGACATACCGCAACGCAAACGGTCTCAAGTATCACAAAGAAAAAGGCACCTGTACCATCTCAGAAAAGCTGCTCGCCATGGACCAGAGTCCTTCCGAGGATCGATGCAGTATCGTTGTCCCGACCTCGGAATCAGATTCCGGATACGAAGAAACAACGCCGCCGCAGTCGACAACTTCGAGTACTAGTATTCCCGAGTTCCTATTTGCCACATCGACTCGGAGCAAGCCAAGTCCGTATCATCGTACTGGGACGTCTAGACCACCGATGGACTGTCTCATACCACCACCATCGAACATGACTGTTACACGATCGCCCTCGCCCTTTATGCCAGAAGAGATGAGTCGGGATTCATCATGCGAAGATGATATATCATACGAGTCGTCTTCGAGCTCATTGGGCTACTAGTCTTTGGATGTTTAGTTTGTGAATCCTCGTCTCGCTGTTCTTCTGAATACAACAACTTTGTGTCGACTAGTAAAACATTTAATGCGGGCGTTGCTAGACTCGGAGACTCGATGCGATGAGATGAGATATTATCAGAATGGCTGTGAATTTTGAAATGTCTATGACTCGATTTTTGGTCTGTTGTGACGATTCTTATCTCGAAAGTACTAAAAGCTCAGCTGCTGCTGAGCATTGAATGATGACTTAGGACTACACCTGAATAGGCCTCAACTCATGAATTGGAGGATCTTCCTCCTCTTCCTCCTGGCGCCCGTGTTCCCGGTCATCAGCGAAATCTCGATTTGTCCTGGATGATTTTGGATCCTTCCACTTCCATGAAATGATTTTCATCCGCTTTTTCCGCAGACAAATCTTCACGATCCATCAATCCTTCGGTGTATGCCGATCGAGGTGTTTTCGTCTATTACTTGTTTTGTCACCTCACCTTACGGAGCCTTACGGTTCCCACCAATGGTCTTCAGTCCGAAGTTAGCACTGATTGTAAGTTCACTGGCCATGGCTACTGTACGACATATCTTCATATGAAAGACCATCGTTTCGTACTGTATGCTCAATGAGTCTCCAGGGCTTCATTGCCTGGTTTTATGAGTATATGTGGCCCTCTTGAAACGCTCTTTTTTAAGACCCGAACTGTCACGGTTCTCAAATTGGATTTTTGCTGTAGAAAGGAACTTAAGGAAGGAAGAAAGAAAAGTACACGGCTCCACCAACTGGTGGGATCCCACAAGGGAACAGCAGGGAACAACCGGGCCCGTCTGCCTTTTGTGGTGAGTGCGATTTGCGATTGCTCGATATGTCTGCGACTTATGAGGACTTATGCGACTTGCGACGGCTGCCACTTTTATATCATGTATGTAGTATTGTCCGATGGGTATCGTTCACGGCCAATCCAAGTCGTCACTCATATCATTATGGAGGATGTGGTGACTGAGCTCTCCGACCACTCGTTCTATGTGACCGCAAGAACCTGAAGTTCCAGCTCTCGAGAGTTAAGAAGGTTGCCGAAAGCCAATCGATAAGGATGTTAAGGCAAGATAGGGCATGATGAGGCATGATGAGGCTCTGTCGAAGGCTATGCGCTGCTATGTGGTGAGTGATTTTTCCTGAACGATGGTGCTAGAACATCCATATGGCCTTACATACTATATGACCCCAGCGATAGATTTCATATCAACCCTATCTAGTCCTATCTTCGGCGATATATATGTAAGCCTCATTTTACACGACGCGGTTTTCCCCCAGAGCTGGTCTCCCTCACAAATCGCAACCAACACGCACTTCTTCCAAAACTTTTGCGCTTTCAACGCTATCTTCTCCTTGAAAACATCTGTTATGACTCGATTCGCTTACCGAGCTGTGCTTGTGCTTGGACTGATATCTTCCGGTGTCCTCGCCGCTCCTACTCTGATGCTTCGCTCGACCGAACTTCAGGCTCTCCCATCTTCCGATCCATTGCCTAGTGTCCCTCCGGTAGCGGTGGTCCATGTGCTTGAAGTTCGCGGCATCGACCCGGTCTCGAAAATCAAAGGGATACTAGCCGAATTGAAAGCCAAAGTGAAAGACATAGTGAGATTCTACTTTTGCATTAGCAAGGCTGCTTCTGAATGAGCTTATTGACTCGAACTGTTTCAGATCGAGAAACACAATGATAAGAAGGATGAGAAGAAGGTGGGTACTCAGTGTAATTCCTCGTTGTTGATTTGTTTCTCTTACCATCAATGTCCACATTATCTACCAATCAAGGTTGAGGAAATCGAAAGAGAATATTACGCATTGGAGAAGTTATACGAAGACCTCAACGCAGCACAAACACATTGGACATGGTCAACGTATGAGATGGGCAGGGTACCGCCTGAAGACCTTAGAATTCAGAAATGGCAAACGATAATAGATGGATACGTGAAGTTGTTAGGAAAGGTTACACGCTTGGACGGAATCGACCGAAAACCAGAATACAGAGACCTTTACTGCCAGTTTGAGCGTTCTCTTGAAGAGGCCGAAGATGGTCAGGAAAGAGATGCTGAGGAGGCTCGAGCCTTGCATTAGGGGACATGATGGTCGACGTTGGGGGAAAGTTGTTATTGAGGACCGAGGCTGTCTGGGGGGTGGAGGGCGAGTGGGGTGGGGGGTGCATAGACTGGTCCTAGTAGTCACTCCTGCTGTGATTAGTACGGTTTTAACTCTTCGAGGCATAATGACATTCTAGTGATGTTCGAACATTATACTCTGTCAAACGTTGAGATTCATAAATGTCTACTCGAAACAGCTCGCCAGAGGTGCAGAAATCATGTTCGTGAACGGATGCGGACAACTTAGGACGAGTAGACAAATTCACCCAAGATCACTCGTCAAAATAGCTTTTCCGTCGAGCGATCGCGAAGCAAGACGAGCATGTTGAGGGTGTCGTTGCCGATTCTGGTTAGCAGCTTTGACTTGGAAGACGCGACGAAGGTTTTTAGGAGACGCAAGTCCACTATGTGACCTGCGCCGGGTGAGACCAACCCGTATCTTCACCTGTTTAGCGGTTGATTTCAACCCGAAGACCCAGTCATTTTCACCAGGTCTAACTAGGTAGGCGGTTGGATTGAAGTACCGTTTGTAGGATTCTTTTAACCCAACATATGCCGGAATTAATCCGGTTTCCGAGACCAGATACGACCTGGTTTGACCTGGTTTAACTCGGGCAACAAGGAAATCTTACCCTGTTCAATGACGGTTTACACTCAAATGTTCCTTGGTTAGGTAGACGTCAGAAACAAATGAATATTGAGACCTAGATGGCTTGGTTCAAAGTACAGGAATCATATACGTATCAAGACGCAGCGCCAGGGTTTCAAGTTTCAACGTGAACGGGCAATCTCTATCGCGTCGTTGTGTCATCGATGGTTGTTGGGGCCGGCAGGTTTTTGACTCTAGCCTTATCGTACTCGGCTCACACTGAGGGAACTGGATAACCAAACGAAGAAGACATAAGCATATATTATGTGAGATAACAATGAAGCTTTCACCTGTTCAGGAGTTTGTTATATACACACCCTGGCAGTTTAACCATCGCCGTAGGGCAAGAAAGGTCCTGAACAGAGCCGGTCATCAGAGAGTGTTGCGTTCATGGAAGAATGCGACTTACACAGCTAAAAGAGGGCTCAGTTATTGATGCCTAGGACTGGGTGATATGTCTGGATATCTGAAGCATACTGGACAGTCAGTTTTGGACAACAACAACGAGAACTCAACAGTCACCTTGTGCAGAATCAACGAGAGAACATTCGACTGAGAGCATGAAAACTAAATCAGCAAGTGCAGATATGACAGAAAGACTCTAAGGACCGACACTCAACCCAGAGAGCAGGAAATTTTTCTCAAATTTGCGGTAGAGGATGGACCTGAAAACGATGGGCATAGCGGTAATGATGTAGAGGCGCACGGAAGAAGAAGGATGAGCTCACCTCAGAGACAGCTTCATGGGAGTAAGGTCTAGTCGAGGTTGAAGTTGGGAATGAGTTCAAATGGACAAGGAGCGGTTGTTGACAGGAGAAATGAGAATGTGAGTGACAGCCATACAGATTGTAAGGAATTGGTGGAGATTAGTTGCCATGAGGAGGCATCAAAATAAGCCTGCAATAAGCCTGGGATGCGAGATAATCATAGCAAGCAGAACGAGAAATCATGAATCAAGAGAGGTTTATCCATAGAAAAAGCAACGCACCTAGGTTCCAAGCCACTATTCATCTCCTTCTGATTGCTTTGGTAATAGCAGATGCATGACAAGAGCAACGACCAGATCAACGGCTAGATCAAAAATGAATGGAAGAAGTGCAATTGCGAACGGAATACAAGACGAAAACGTCACATCAGTCACGAATGGGTGACTGACGTGATGCGGACCGAGTGAGCGGAACCCAGTGGATCCAGCTCCAGAACGATCGGTCAACGAGCGGGCAATCGACGGCGACGGAACCAAATGGACACCAAGAGAGTGAAAAGAAGAGTTGAAGAATATGGATAGAGGAAGACAGTGAGCAAGAGGAAGCAGCAGCCTTCGGAGCTCTGATGCTTAGCCATGCTTATAAGGCCAGTAGATATATGTAGATGCGCGCGTAGCGCGCGTGTTCGACAAAAAAAAGAACAAGATTGTCCGAAAACTCACCCTTTGACTAGGGAATTCATACTTGTATGTAGAGAAATGCTAGAAGCTGAGTCGAAACAAGGTACTCAGGTAGGTGCGCGAGTTCCGTAGAAGAGACGTTGAGAGGAATGAGGCCAAGACAGAGAACAGGGTTCAGCAGGGTTCAGTGAACTCAGAACAAGGCCGGAACACGACACGGAGAGTACTCAGTACAGTGACATAACGTGCACTGTTCAGTTGACAATCCTTAGGTCACTACATATCCGAATTCAATGAGATACTTACCTGATACATACCCGTTGCTTGCGGCATGCATCGTCTTCCCAGCAAATGTAACATGGTCTTTTTTTCCTAATCACTTCGTCTTTTTTACCAGAATTGATGAGCTTTGAAGAACTACGAAACACTGAAGACGGGAAATCAAGACGAGTACAACGGAGCGCCCAAAAAACCTTTGAATGCCTGGAGCGAGCCTTCAGTCTATTCCATCTCAGTCATCGTCTTGACATTCTCAACCTCCTCCTGTGCGACGGAGCTCGCAATACCATTATTGCAGAGGCTTATTATTTGGTCATTACACAGTCTACACGATCATTATACAGGAAATACTGATTCATTTACAAAGTACTAGTAATTGACTCATTCATCGCTATCAGTTAGCTCGATGAGCCCAAGATCCTTGAGTACTGGGCGCGTTCGTTTGCGCTTTGTTTCTGACACAGAGCCGCTCCCTATGAAAACGGTGAGCTCTAGAACCCAGATGAGAGAAAGGGCTTACCTGATGGCTTCTCCAAATCATGCATTGAGCTCTCAGGCTCAGGTTCAACACGGATATGATACAGCGGAGCAGAACCTATAGGGGATTAGTGACATATTTGAATTGTGTATTTAAGGAGCACACCGAGTCTCAAACCGGAGATTTCTTCGGTGCGTTGCAAAGCAACAGCAATCATCACAACAGGGATGTCAATTCTTCTGGTTGATTTGGTGACCACGTTGATATGTACAAGGTCCAATATCTTGAGGAAAAAATCAGTAGTAAACGTGACGGAAACCGTGGTATGTATGCCCATGTCTGAGAATTTGAGGGTGTCTGTGTTACGAATCGTCGTTGAAAGCATAGGAGCATACAGTTCCCCACTACTGTCTCTCCTGAATTCCCCTTGTAGCCGCGGTACAAGAATTTCATGATTTTCCTTCCGGAAATAGAGGAATTTCTAATAAGCAAGATGAGAAATTGCTGAACGTACTGAATGGGAGAACTTACGGAGCTCAACATGCGCATAACAACTGCTGGCCAGAGTTCATTGTGGAATCTCCGGAGTATCTGCTCCGAAGACCAGCCAGCGTTACGACAGAAAGCCGTAATCTCAGTTACATCGGGTATGCGAGGTGGCCACCTGGATCCGTTCGGGGCTTTGGAAGGGTCGAAATAGCGAGTCCAGCTAGTGATAGGTTCCAGAAACGCAGAGAGGGTTGCGAGGTCTCGGAGCGATGGACATTTGGATGTTCGAAGCACCTTTGCCCGATATGCACTACAAGACTTGAATTTTTGATGGGTATTGAACTCCAACTCGTTAGCCATGCTATCGTTAATCTGTGCGAATGCTTCTGCGAGCTGGGTTGGCATGGTAGAAAACGAGTGGTAGACATCGAGGAGTCTGTCACCGTATCCACATTTGGCAAGGCCCACTGCAGTTTCGGGGCCAATACCATTCACTCCTTCACCAAAATCACTTTTCAACAATAAAGAGATCAGAACAATGCCCGCATGTGAAACCCCTAGCTCCGATTTGATGTATTCAGCACTATACATCAAAATTTGTTCGAAATCTTTGAAGGTTCGTGGTTTATGATCGCTACAAGACTTGGTCAGTATATTCAGTATATTCGTATGAGTACGGCCACAATGATGCCTACAGGTAAACAGGTCGAAAGATTCGGGGAGCTCCAAAGGGAAGGACATCGCTGTCTTTTGTGAGAACGGCATGGATGAGCCCCCTCTTGCACATTTCCGCCAGCTCGGCATCAGCTTCAGCTGGAGCCTGATAGATGACTGTCAGTCTGTCCCTTTGAATTCTATATGATATACATACTGTATGTGTATAAAAACCGAACGCCTCTATCAAGGATCGGGCTTGTGTATAGTGAACGGGCTCTTGGGTATTGACCTGGCGGCCTCGTTTGACTTTTGAGCGCTCCTTGCCGTCATAAACAAAGACACAATGAATGCCGGCTTGTGAGAGATAACACAAGAATTTGAAGAGCTGGGAAAGGGCAGATGTATTGGCGTGCATTTGCTTCACCGCCATGTCAGCTGCATAAAAAGCGTCGAGAAAGATGCTGTATGATTCATGATTCACAATGTTTTATAGGAATCAGAAGGTACGCACCTGATATCTACACCAATTGTGATAGTTCGAGAGCCAAAGTGATCTTTGACGAATCCGTGTTCTACCACGAAATCTCTTAATTTGATGGTTACAGAGCCACCGTCAACAAGCTAACCAAATGTTTGATATTTTTGTAAGCGAAGATGCATAAAGAATGAACATACAGGCCAGAGATTTTTGATTCCCATTGTGCACAGTAAGAGAACGAAGCAAGATGATGAATAGGGGTGCATAGTACCAAATCTACTTGTAGGGGGCAGAGTATGTAAAAAGGGGCGAACAAAAATCGATGGCGGTCGATGTACATGTGTTGTTGGCTGAGTTGAGTGTGTAGGAAAGCCGAAAGAGGTGAAATGGAGCAAAATAGACTGAGGTACGTGTAGAATATTCAGATAAAGCAGTAGGGTTCATTAAACTAGCTGGTGAGAGAGAGCAGTTATTGAAGACTGGGAAATTTGGCTGAACATAGACAGTTGGTACGAGGACAGCTTGAGGTGATGAAGGGATTTGACGCAAGACATCTTGGCCAAGTAGGTCGAGTTCGGCTGTACTTTCGAGTAAGTTACAAGGACGTAGGAATAAAAGGATGAACGCGCACCGCGTTCGCGTCGCGCGAATCACCAGCCAATATCATATCCGGCGTTAGAATCGAAGCATAGAGTTGGAGGCGTCTTCGAGTTGTTTCGACTAGTAAGTTGAAGTTTGAACGACCTCGCTCGGCGATTCTGTGGATCGCATAAGCAAAAGCCGTCGTTAGAAAGGAGGTAAACGTACCAAAAAGACTGCTAGCTTCCTGAAACAGGCGTAGGAGAGTTCGACTGCTGCGAGGGACAAGCGGGTATTGGCTAGAAGGAGAGAGCGTTCGCTATATGGGGTGCCGAGAAAAAGAAAACGGGAGGGACAAGGCTGAAGGATACGTTAGAGCTGAACAAGGCTTCCATATGGGTCACTTACCTCTTGCACCGGGATATTTGGTGGAAAGGAGTCAGTCAAGAACGTTGATTGTGGGTGTTGTTGTTTGGACGGTTCCGCATCACACAGTGGGCGGAAATATTGGTGAGGTGGGGCGCAGAAGAAAGGAGAATTAGAGCTATTGGATGAAGGAGATTTGGATGAGGAGGGAGTTGAAACAGAGGTAGAACCAGAAGGAGGAAGGTTGCCATAAGGTTGCCATATAATGCTAGCGCGAGATGCAGGAGCCCGGTGGGCATGAGAAATTGAGTACACGAGTCGTTGGTTGAGTTGGGTGTATAAAAAAACCAAAGAGAGGCGAGGCGAAAAGGCCAAGAGATGAACAACCTCGCTCAGCAAGTCTGTAAGACATATAAGCAAGAGCTATCGTTAAAAAGGAGGAGAACGTACCGAAATGGCAGCGAGCTTCCCGAAACAACAGGCGTGTAGGAGAATTTTGAGGAGGGAGTCGAAACAGAAGTAGAACCAGAAGGAGGAAGGTCGCCGCCTGACCCTGGCGTGATATGCAAAAGCCCGGTGGGCAAGAGACATTGAGTATATGAGCCGTTGGTTGAGTTGGGTGTATCGGAATCCGAGGAGAGTAGAGAAGGACGAACGCGCGATAACGGAGACGGGCGTTAAACTTCTGGCCTCAGTAGCTTACATAACATTAGACGAGAATGGAAATCTAGGCGTCTAATCCAGACGCGCTGTTTTGCACGTGCCTCGGTTGATTAACATCCTTTGATTTTCCTCTCTTCTCTCTCCGTTTCTCGTCTCTCGACCTCAGAGCTCACCATGGCTCACTCTGAACGTACGTCCTTTTCTTTTTATGCATCTTGAGCCTGCATTTCCGGCTCCCTTTGTTTCGCAGCCAAGATACGCCCAGCCCCTCATCTAGGCAAGGTTATCTGCGCTGCGAAACAAAGGGAGTCGACGCGTTTCGACGCGTTTGGTCCCTCCCTCAGAGCTATCTTCTCTGCTGCCAACCAAAGCCCAGCCCCTCATCTAGGCAAGGTTTTGATAGGCACAGAGTCGATTGCTCTGAGG
The DNA here is from genome assembly GCA_027919835.1 of Lentinula raphanica. Taxonomy (NCBI): domain Eukaryota; kingdom Fungi; phylum Basidiomycota; class Agaricomycetes; order Agaricales; family Omphalotaceae; genus Lentinula; species Lentinula raphanica. Next base: position 406,672 of record JANVFP010000038.1, read on the forward strand.
CGTTGAGCCTGTTCCAACATGCTTGGAGCTGTTTGCGAAGCAGGGCTTATGCGAAAACCCACAGAATCTTTGCTTCGCTTCGCCTCCGTCTATGTGAGTCTCATGAGATTTGTTTACAGCTGCTCCGGTTTCCCGTATTCAGTTCCCTTCCTTCGACCTCTGCGCTGCTCTCAAGGCCGACAACGACGCCCGCATGGCTGTGGAGGATGCCGAAGAAAGCTTGGACGATGGAGAACTGGAGTACGAGGATGATGGAGAGATTGGGCTCAAGGATGAAGGGTCAGAGGATGAAGGGTTAGAAACTCAAGCTGAAGAAGTGCTGCCCCTGGTTCAAACCCCTCATGAACCATACACCCCTGCCTCTTTGTCTCGTAAACGGAAGCGATACAGCATCCTCACAGAAAGGTCGCGCGCCGCACGTGCTACTGCGGCTAGGGAGCGTATTTCCAACCTGAACGTCAAGCCTTTCGTGGTTGAGCTAGCCACAAAAGCTCAGCCCATCGTCCTTGAGGACTTCAATTCCTCCACCCTCCCTGTCTCTAACGTTGGATGGAATGCGAACCCCCGCAAGAAGTTGTCGCCAGGGCTTGAGAAAGTGTGGAAGGATCTGGAAGTTCTCAGTTCGCTCTCGGGTCTGAAGCTGCTTGCATGGGATGGAAAGTGCGTAAATCTAAGCCTTTCTTCTTTATTCTCTCCATCTGCTCAATCTTCTCTCAAATAAAGGAGCTGTATCTTGCTTATAGATGCTCAAGAGCGGATTGTTTCCGTCTTAGGGGGCGTTCCCCGTGGCTCTAGAGGCGCAGAGTGGCAAGCTGTCGAAGCTGAAGCCACCGCGGCCGTTCTGCAGTGCCGTTCTGCCAGCACCTTCACGAAGGGTCAACAAGAAGGTCGGCGCGGCGTTTTCGCATCTAGGACAACCGGTTTCGGCTACGGGAATGGGCGGGCGAAACCTCAAAACTTTCGAGTTTCTGGCAAGGCAAACCAAGAGGCCATGCAAGAGCTCCTGCAAAACAAAGCGCTTCGACGGATTTCAGGCTTTCATAACAGTGCGTCTTTCCCTTGATCAAAGCTTCTGACTCAGAATAACGGTGCTCTAGACCTCTTCAACCTCTTCTCTCACAAGAATTACATGCAATACATACTCATGAAAGATGAGCTCCTTCAAAAGCAACCTGAGCTTCGGACCCCCTTCCCTAATAGCTCTTTTGCTGCTGTCACCTTCAACCTAGGCCCACGGTCCTACTCTCCCCCTCATATGGATGCAGACAACAGCGCTTCTGGCTGGTGCTCTGATACACCCCTGGGCAATTTTGATCCGGACAAAGGCGGCCATCTAGTCCTCTGGGACTTGGGCCTCATCATCCGGTTCCCTCCAGGATCGACCATCCTATTCCCTTCTGCCCTCATCACGCATTCAACGATTCCCATTCAAGAGCATGAAACCCGGTTTGCAATGATCCAATATTCATCGGGAGGGCTGTTTCGATGGCGTGAAAATGGCTTCAAATCTGACAAAGCCTTTCTATCCCAGGCTAGCCCTGCCAAACTCATAGCTCGAGAGGCTGCGCGAGCCTCGAGATGGAATTTAGCACTCCAAAGATTCACACGTTGGACAGATATATGCCGAAGCGATTGGAAGGGTACTATTCGGACTGAGGCTGGTTTAGACGAGTTGAGTGATCTTTCGGATATTGAAGACAATGTACAAGTTCTATCTTCTAGAAAACCTATCTGTCGATCATAGAGATATGTGTAGGCGCCTTGTGTTGTTCATCCTCGTATATAAATCCAAGCCTGTGCCCATTCCTCTATATTGTGATTAGTACCGTGAACAGGTGAACGTAAATAATCTGCAGGTGTCCTCGCTTGCATGAACAGCCTTCAGGTATGTTACAAATAATAGGGGCTTACCTTTCCAACTCTTATTCTTTTACCCCCATGGCTGCTCCCATATCTCTCGAGAAAGGCTACGATGGACTAGTGAATGCCCTCAGAACAGACAAACAAACGAACCCGGCTGATATCCTGGATGATCTTGAAGAAACATATGACAATGCTGACCTGGACATCAATGAGTCCAATAGCAGCTCAATCGATCTGACGGAACTCAATAAGTCAGTGAGGGAGATCTCTAAAGGTGTCTCCGAAAAGACTGCTCAGGAATATCATCGGTAAGGAGCTCAACATTGCCCCACATAAACCATGTTCACGGACTCTTCCCGACAGCTTAATGAAACAATGTGAATCTTTTCTGGTTGAACATCAGATGATCGACAAAGAGAGTACTTTCTTCTGCAAAACTCCTCACCCTCAAGCAGCCGTTTACTTGGTTGCATGGATCATGGACTCGTGAGTAGTATCCCTTTCATTGGTACATCATATTGTACAAATTCATCGCAGGTGTGACACAGTCAACCTCGACGGAAACCCCATACCAGCAGGTACAGAGCGATCAACATACACACATGCTCAAAAGATGCGAGCAGCTGCCACGTTTGGCTTTGGCCGGGTTCACAGCTTGGGAATGCAGGCCTGGCATGCTAGTGAACTTACAGGGAAGATGCTTGGTAACCCTTCAGTTTCTGAAACTGTTTCGACCTATATGCTTAGCCTTCGTCGTCGAAAAGTAGGCTCAAAATTAACCACCATCTACTCATTATCTAACTGATCGGTTCTTAGACCCGAGCAGGGGACACGCCAACAAGTGCCCGTGCAGTTTCCTCGGTAAGGATCAGGAATTACTTTACGAGCATGTTGAAAGCTCAAAATGATATTCAGGAGCTACTTGAAGACCTATACCATTTCAACAACCAACCAGAGCAAACCAATCCGATGATCTCTGATGGGTCAGGCTCTCAATCTTCTCCCAATGGCAAGCTGGGCCCTGTTGCACGGGTTCTGTTGACTCTTGGTTATGCTATCGCATTCTGTGGATTGCTCCGTATCGATGAGCTGCTGAAGATCCAACTACATGAAATTACAATGGGCAAGGACCTCAAGACTGGACATTCGAAGATCACTGTTCAACTCCCTTTCCGGAAAACTAGTCAGTTTGGAGGTATGTCACTAACATTATTCAAGTTGCACAGTTACACATCGAGCCGATCAGATATAAAGCCTTTCGTATTCTGGGAACTGCCAGAGGATTACCAGCATATTTGCGTTGTTCGTGCTTTCGCAAGGTGGATCTCTCTCACAAACCTGAAGAATGGCTTTCTATTTCGCAAAATACGGTCAGGCAATCGCCTTGCTGAGGACAATGTGCCCATGGTGATGTTTCTTACCAGTGAGCAATCCTATATATTACTGAACTGTCTTCAGCCTTCAGAACAATTTCTCGAGATGTTTCGAAACAATCTGCTTGATATTGGTGTTGATTATGTTCCATACGGGACTCATTCATTCCGTCGTGGGGGTTGCCAGTGGCTATCAGTCGAACGTCGATGGCCATTACGCCAGATTTGTGAATGGGGTGGTTGGAGTCAAGAATTCACTCACCTAACCATTGTCAAGTATCTCATATCTTGGAACGATAACCCTCATGTTGACCGAGATGATTTCTTCAATATGGATCGCGCACCAGCTACTGTATGTCCCACTTGTAATCGGTCCTGTCACTGTGCTTGAAAAACTAGTTATAATTGAAAGGTTATTTGAACTAAGTACTGTCTAAGAACGTTTCGCTAACTCTTCAAGGTATCGACGTGCAATAGCTGGCCGATCTGTAAGCTGTACTCCTCTATTGTTTACAAATACTTTTCCAAACTGATCACCGTACTCGGCCTTTGCGCGCTCAACCAGCTGCTGCTCAGATTCTTCCCGTTGAGCACGAAGCCGTTTCGTGATCACACCCCAGCCCTCCGGATGCTTTTTGTCATTGCTATCGGTGTAGGAAAACTCATTCCAAAACGCGTCTTCACCACTCGAATGATACCGTTCAGCAACATACTGTGTTTGATTGTGAGCAACAGCTAAATGTAAGATGATGATGACTTACCCTCCACTCATTCCAGAGCTTCTTCAACCATGACCATGTCGTCGAGCCTTTTCTGCCACGGTAAACCTCTGGCCAGTATCGTAGTGCGATCGCTGTACCATTGATCTCTAGTAGATTGTTGCCGCAGTCGACTGGGTCCCAACTGGAATGTTCATCGTCCCATACCCGGCTCAAACGAGGAATCTTGCCGACAAAGGATATTTGAGGCGGTTGACGAAGCTCGCTGTACCTGTAAGTGATGATCTGACCATGTCCAATAATAAGCTTATCGACAGATTCGTTCTCGTTCGTATTGGAGGCAGGTAGCCCAGGTGGGCTGGTTCTACCTACCGATGTTGGAGCTGCTACTCCATTGACGTTGTTGCCAGATAGGTTGGTGGGTCCAGTCGGGGATTCCAGTGCGGGACGGTATGGGATAAGAGCTGGTGGCAAAAGAGAGGCTGTGGGCAGAGGCTGGGATGGGGCAACTGATCCAGTTCGGAAAGGCTTCGGTAGTGATGAATGTTCGAGTGTGAGAGCTTCTATACGAGCGTTCAAAATTGCAATTTGCTCGGCCATCGCAAGCATAGAACCTGAAACGAGAGCCTTGAACGACCAGTCAGTTATGGCCAGACAAAAGAGCCGAGCTACGCACTGAATCTGACATCTTCTGTCTTTCTCTTTCCTCTTCTCGGGCCTTTCGCCGGCGTGCAAGCTCCTCTCGAGGGACATATGGATGGGTGCTGCAAAAATCCTTTGCCTGAACAACAGTCAGTAAGTGGATGAATGGAAATGAGAGAGGGCCGAACACATACCCAACGGACGAGGTTGTTTTTTTCCTCTACAGTCCGATTGTCTTTAGACCGTTCTGCAGCAAAAACTTGAGCGTTGGACAGGGTATCTGGACCTAGCCCCATCATTTCACTGCGCCGTTGTGTCGAGGCCTTGGGTTTCTTGGTCTTTGACTGGGATGGAACAGCCGACTTGGACTTGAGCTTTGTGACCCCACCTTCTCGAACACCGCGATGGCCACGTCGAGCACCAGGAAGGAGACTGGATAAGGACTTGTACATTAGGAAATTAATAGCAACAGGTAGAGCTCATTCTACGAACCATTGCCATCGGATTTTTTGCTCACTGAACCCCATCAAGCGTTCCTTCATAACGGCCTTGTTTCCTTGAGGAGTGAGGGAGTATTGCTTGCACAGTTCTTGTAGTTCCGGACGTGAGAGATGGTTGCTGTTGTAGAGCAAAGCACAAAGTCAGATAAAGAAGGAGACACGAGAAAATCATGATACGCACATATCTTGGTAGACAGCATAGTACACTCCATCCTCATACCTTCCAGGAAGAACCACTGAGTCGGTCGGCTGTGGTTCAGCAGGATAAACTATGTCCATGGAATGTCCGTCAATTTCGATGTGTTGAGGTGCAGAGACTGAGGGCAGACTAGCCGGTGGGTCGACAGCCGGCGGGTCGACCTCCATGGTGTTGAGCATCTTCTCGAAATGTTGCGTAAGGAGTGAGACGGTGATACGCTGCGAGTCGAGAGTGGTCCGAACGAGCGAAAGTGTGGACGCGTCCAAGTTGCGGATGGCGGCGTCGAGTCGAGGTGGTAAGGAAAAGGCGGCGAGGGCGCCATGGTTGATCGAGCTGGCCAGGGACACCGGACACGTCAGTAACGAATTGGCGGGGCGGAAGCAAAAGAATAGAGCAATAGAGAGAGAGGGAGCCGGCATGGATTCGGTGAGAATACGAACTGAATGATGACGTGAGCATCATACAGTTGGACGATGCAGTTTCGGCCGAAAGTGCAACGTCCAAATCCGATCAAATGCGACCGGACCTGATCACCCGGGCGTGACATTATAGTCTATACTCAGAGAGAAGTGAAGTTGAACAAGCAGTGAATTTTGAATCAACAACGTTGACAGTCATCATGTGACTCCCGAACGACGCGTCGTCCCCTGTCACTCGCTATTACCCGCCTGCGGAGTAAAGGGTGATTGCAACCCCTGTTGTACCCGCTGGTACCCGCCACTACCCGTTGTTGGATCTACCCTAAAGTACTCGTCGACACGGGACCTGGTTGATTTCACCTGGCAAACAAGTTAGGATAACCCGCCTCTGGGCTTATAGTGGTCTAGTCAGTGGTGAATGAACGAATCGATATACTCATTGTAGAGATAAGTTCCTGCCATGCACATGGAGGATTCAAGAAAGAAGAAAACCTCGAATACATATCGGGAATTATTCCGTGTCCGTATCAAGATGTCCGTGTGCGAATGTGCTCATCCTACGTCCATTAGGGAACATACCTCAAGGAACATCACCAAGGACAACCTCTCATATGTGGTATTATCTGCACAGTTATCAGTCGCTTATCGTTGAACGTTGAACATCGGTCCGACGAACCTATAGGTCAATATAACTCGCTTTGGCCTCTTTCGAGCTTCTAGGGAGTCAGGCAAGGTCAGGGACCGGTGTGGGCGTGAATGCGTTATCCAGCCTTATCGCGTAGTCATTCATTGACGTACAGAGGCTTATAAGGGCTTATACATACAGCTTTATACAGGCAGATTATAGGCCTATACAGGCTCGCAGGAATGATGAATGCGGTCAACCGCCGCGTGGGTTATGACCGAGTTCGTACCTGTAAGTATTGACGCATCGAGGTACATGGATTGAAGTTTGAGTCGCTTGACTACGAGTCCGAGTCTTGAGAACGACGAGGATTGAGCAAGAACGAGATGATCGCGTGAATTTCAAAAATTGAACGTTTGAACTCTTGAGGGAAATCTTGAGGTCCATGAATGTACATTGTATGTACAATGGCGATCACTGCCAATACATATTCGAAACATGCATGCATGAGAAGTTGTGCTTTGAGCGTCGTACACCGTTACACGTATCTGTCGCGGTGTTGTCATATGGTATGCTTGGTGGTGACAAGCTAATATCGCCCAAGGTATATCAGAATAGGTCAGAATTCATTGATACGCCGCGGCTGAGTCCAGAGTATACCTGTAACCTGAGTGTACGGACAACACGAACTCCGGCAAAAAGTTGTTGTCGAACGGCATTGAATATTGAGGACTCGATCCTGCGTGGATGACGTCGAGAAGGCTATCAATCTTTCATACTCGGAATTAGTTATGCTTAGGAAGAATGTTGGGACAGGGGGGACACTTGTACGAAGCGAGTGCTGGACTTACGTCGTATCCTCGCCGGTCATGACGCATGATGCAAGAAAAGTTCCCTTACTACAGTTCGGAAGCGTTGACATACGACTCTTGGTTGCAGGTAGATAGCCTATTCGAAGACGTGTTCGAATTGTTATCGCGGCTAATCCCAGAGGCACCTACAAGTAACAAGACTACATAGCATCAAATAATCGCTAGAATCAATAGCACAGGTACGAAGTGAGGATGGCGAATACCTTGAATAGACTGAGATCTCGGACTCTGACGGCTCGTCAGTATGAGCTCAGATGACGAGCGTATCGCTGGCAGCTAGTATAGCTGGAAGAAGGGCACTTGAGAGAGAGTGAGAGAGTGAAAGGTTAGGAATAGGAGGCCCACTAGAACAGTGGAAGGAACGCGCACCTAGATAGAAAGAGGAGATCATATGGGAGTATTAGGAAGCCCAAAGAAAGACTTCGACTGTTTCGACAGGCTTTTCGAATTGAACTGCAGGATGGCTGGCTGATGTCGAAGCCAAACATAGGCTTTGATCTCGGATTATGTTCGTGAACGCGGGAGACTCCGGGGCTTTTGGGAAAAGGGGATTTAATAGGAACCAATAGGTACTTACTGGGGTGCAGAGTACACGAGCTACTTTGAAGAAATCACCGAGCCGAGATATTTTTTCTTTGGTGTGGTTTGAGAGAGAGCGTATTGGATATTCCCTGGATATGCCCGCGTGAGACGTGAGTTGGACAAAGCAAAACTGTCCTATGTAGGGTCAAGTCGGGAGCCAGATATCGGGGGGACTCATGAGATAAATTCCATGTTAGGCAACATATGTTTTTCTTGTAATGTCAGTCATGTCTTGGGGGGAACAAGGAATGTTATGTGGGACGAAAAATGGGAACTTGCCTAACGCGTTTGGGAGAGGCAGTCCAAGGGCTCGTCCCGTACCCATCAAAAACGTGTTGAGGGAAATAGAGTACGTAGATGGTCAGTTGACCTTTTTGAGGCCTTGCTGCTAAGTGGGATAACACCAATCAGCGAAAAGTTCCGCTATGGTTCCGTCAAGGTCTTGTTGGCGGCTAAATTGAGGAAGGATTCGAGTTCGAGGTAAAGTAGGAAAAGACAAGAGATATCAATGTCAAATGATGATCAAGTTTGCGATGTTCAAGCACTTATGATGGTTGGTTTAAAAACAAGAGAAAAGAGGTTTTTTGTTCAAGGATTTTAGGGTCGAATGGTTCAGCGATAACAAGAGAAAGGAAGGAGTTCCCCGTCCGCGTAGATGAGTCTGACCTCTTTTTTTTCTGGTCAGGCGGGAGGAACCAAATTGAAAGTGACAGGCGCCCCGAAAAAATTACTTTTCGATCCACGTGATTTCTTCTGAGGATCTTCGGGCCGAAGATTTTGAGCGGAATTCTTTCAATGTTTAGTTCGACCATCACCTTCGAGTAAATATTCCCTTGCGCTACCCTTCCTCGTTCTCCCTCAACAACTCGGGCTCACCGTTTTGTCCTCGACTGCCAGATGCTCAACAATATATCGAGCCCAGTCCTCAACATCTCCGTTGATGTTCTCAAGGATCTCGACGGTACTGAGGCTTTGGCTAGCCTTTGGTTTCGTACGTCTTTTTTTTCTTCAAGACTTCGTCCTTGACACTCACAGCTCATTTGGTTCAAAGTATTCAGCAAATGCCAGTCTTCGTTGAACGAAGGAAGACGCCTTGAATACATATCATGGCGTCTATGGTCCCAGCGGATAGCTGGAAAGTCTCTCAAGTACAGACCTCTGACTCCGGACTCTCCGTCAGACGGCGTATCCAGTCTCGGTTCAGGTGCTTCTCTTTCATGGATCATTCTGGTGCTGGTTATCTCACTTTCAGTATAGGTACTACGTCCCGTTTTGTTTTTAAGGATGCTCGGACAGGTCGCTCTCACCAACAGCTGATAGGAAAAATCCTTGCCGACTTCATACCATCCTCTCCGCACACATCACAGTCTTTACACCCCAGGCTCCTTCTGCCTGGGAAACCCTCAAAGGCTGAGCTTGAGATTGAGAATGCTTCTGTCCTTCCTACACCTGCTGCCGAGTCGTCGCTTTCGATATCCGTCATTCCGCCTGCTCATTCCAATGGTGAAGTCGACAGCAGGCCCACAACAATGATCATTGCCACTACCGCCGTCCCTGCTCAGATATCCGGTGGTAGTACCACTAGTGCCACTCCAAAGTCGGTATCTCCAATAATCGGATCACATGCTTCTCCACTCCAATCGAACTTATCATCCTCCAACTCGGGTTCGAACGCACTTGCTTCACCCTTCCCACTAGTGGTCGTCGTGAATCCTACTCCTAACCCGACGCCTCATCCTACGCCACCGGCTACACCTGTACTTCCTCCCATCCTTGGTCCCGATGCCGTCGGGCACACACACGTACCCCTCCCACCACGTATGTCTCCCGACTCACCGTCCTTGCCTCGAGACAGGCGCCAGCCGAATCTGGCGTTGACCACAGCACTTGACCCAATCCCGGCGTACCAAACTCGATTGTCTATTCACAGCACAGTAACCCCGATTCCTACTAATCTCTTACCACCCTCGCCTTCTGGCAATACTTCTAGCTCAGTCACCAGCACCTCTTCTATCAATTCCAATTCCAGCCATCTGACTACCAGTTCTACAACTTCGATTCATTCGAATGACACCCGAGCGCTGAATGCGACTCTCAAACCACATGACGCAAGAAAGTTCTTCCTCAAACACGATGAGCACAGCTCAGGAAGTTCTGACGAGCCTTCGCCTGTAAGGCCCGATCTTGCGACGTTTACCGCTCATGGCTCAGACGCTTCATCGAATCGAGTCGGAAGTTCACCAGGAAATAGCCCCGCGGTTGGAAGCTATTCGCCAGGAATTGAAAGCAGGAACGGAGATTCTGATCATCTGCCCAACGGTGCTATGCACCCACATAGTGGCGGTCTGGATTCAATACCCGTAACTGGAAGCTGGGGTGAAAGCGATACAAGTGATAGACGCCCCCACGGGGAATCCTCATCGGCCAAGAGTAATAAATCGTCAGGTCGGGGAAGCTCAACTGGACGTCTATCTGGCTCGAGTGACAGCAGAAGCAGGAGTCGTAGCCACGGACGGACACATGATGGTCTCATGATGACCAGTCGTAAGAAAGCACACGCGTCCTTCGTTTCAGGACGGAGAAGTCATCGCTTAGGTGCCAATGCAGCACCTACTCAAGCTCATACGCGTGCTCAGGGGCAAGCAGTTAGCGAAGACCTGTTACAGTTTGGTGCGTCTTATTTATTAGCCTTTTTGTTGGAATCCCCAAATGAATGCTGTGAGTATCGTTCAGGGACAGCTTCTTCATCGGCGTACGAACATAACCGGTCTGAAGAAAAAGCGACAAAAGTGCATAGCTCACAGCAGCAGTCTCGTACAGTAGCACCTTATCCTCCTCGGCCGACTCAGGTTCCATCGTCAATGCAGAATACGACTCAGGCCAAGCGAGCGATGTTCAATATTGGCTCGCAATCACCCAGTGGCTCCCCGTCGAATACGGATATTTCGACATCTTCCCAAGCCAAAGGACGGTCGCCCCTCTTCGTCAGCGCAGGTTCGACGGAACCTGCCAAAACTCATCCAGCTCCTTCCGGGAGTAAGCTTCCCTCACAGGATCGTATACCTCCACCCACATCCCATGCTCCGCCAAAAGCATATCCACCTACTCACGAGGCACCTCCTCTCATCACCAGTCCTCGTCTCCCGCGCGGTCTCCCCCACGCGACGTCCAACCTATCCGCTGCTGAGGCCGTGATTCAGGCCCCACGTACAAAGAGAGTTGTCCTTGCTGACGATGATGATGACGATTGGGACGAGACGGAAACGGATCTGGACTTTGATAGCGAGTTTGAGGATGACAGGAAGAGTGATATTGACGCCGAGAAGGGCGGGACGTTGGTGGAGTCGGGGCTGGTGGCAGACAGTGGAAATATTGAAGGTGGTGATGAAGGGGGTGATGAGGGTGATTGGATCAGTGAGGAAGACACAGGATCTAGTAAAGTGGTTTCGAATAAGAAAGCAAAGGTTTCTGCTCCTGCTCCTGCTCCTACCTCTCCTCCTCCTCCAGCTCCAGCTCCTGCCGAAAGCAACACCAACCGACGTCCTGGTGTTTCGAGACACCAATCCCAACCCAACATACTCACATCTGCCACGACGTCGAAGCAAAAACAGCCACAACCACTACAACCGCATCCGGAACCTCATCAGCAACCAGCTCCAGCTCGACCAGACCAACGATCGCAATTCCGTCCTGGCCCATCTCGAACCAGCTCGCGTCGCGGTGAGCACAAACATCTGCAGGATCTCGAGCAAAAACTCCGAGATGCTGCATTGGAAGCTCAGCGCCAGCGCGAGCTCTTCACCAAAGTCCCAAAACGGAACTACTCGAACCTCACGACGCGATCGAGATCAGGGCTTCTCAGCCAACTGATGAATCCTGATCCTAATATCTTCCCTGGTGACCATCCGTATCGGAGAGGGTATTCAAGTGGCGATGTTGCCGTTGGTGGTCGGAATGGGAGTGGAATTGCTCGGCTGGGTATTCAACCTATGAGTAGTATCACTGGGAATCAGGAAACTCGGAGTATTGTGAGCAATCTCACAAATGGGGCACCGCGACCGTCTGCTGCTAGACTACCTCCCCCCGCGGCCGCTACCGATATATCACATAACGCAGGTCCCACGGCTTCAGGTGTTTCGAAGATTGCGCCTTTGAAACCTACGAAAAGCGCCGTAGCTCTACCTGTCGCTAATTCGGTGACTGCTTCGAGCTATAAAGGGGATCTCAATCTCCTTGCGGAGAAAGTGAAGGGCAAAGGAAAGGAACGGCAGAAAGAGCCGAACGGAAGTGCAGGGGGGTATCGACCAAAGGGGCGTCCTCAGGATGAAGAGATGGAGGACGAAAGCGAGGACGATCGTGAGGCGTATAACATTTCCAAGAGTGTTGTGGAGAAGCTGGCTGCATTCGCAGATCGACAAACTGCCAAGAAGAGTTCTGGTTCTTCTCGAGCAGGGCCACCGCCGGCACTTCCATTGCAGTCTAACCTGGTTGCAGTACCTCATCCACAACGGTCTCAAACGCATCCCGAGCCGGCGTCTACTACTCCAGTGCAGGTCCCTCAACCTCTCGGGTTCCCATATAACTTACCTCCGGCAGCACCTCCCTCTTCGCCGCGGACCACTCGACAACTGATGCTTCGAGATGAGATGTCGGAAAGCTTCCGGCATAATCTTGTCTGGTTCCGGAAGGTAAACAAGGATGAGTTTGCTGGTCCACGGAGAAAGAGCAGTAGCGCGTTGAGTCCGCGATTACAGCCTTTGACCGCGTTTCCGACCGTCGTTCACCTGACGGAGAAGAAGAAACCAGAAGTGGGTGGAATAAATCCTCAGGAGACAGTTGTGGAGGAAACTCGGGCGGAGGATCTCATGGATGAGATGAGACCAATGAAGATGCAGAGGAATCGAAGCTGGGCTGGAGGCGGGCGATAAAGGCCTTCTTTTATTTCTTGGATATGATTGGACTTTCTCACAGCACTTTGAACCACCGGACCAAAAGGGTTTCCTTTGATTACTCTTCTTCTGAGTGTAAGTTTTTTGTTTTTTTTTCTATGGGTTCCCGCATCGTGTATTGTATTTCTTCTACCTCCTCGCTAGGTAAAATTTTTTACTTCTTCTCATTCCCCTATTGCAATCATCATCATCATCCCGTGTCACTCATACTCTATTACTTACTCGCTCGCTCGCACCATACGTCCTCTATGCATCGCTTTCATCGTATATCTCTTTTCCTGCTTGTACTCTAGTACTACTTACTCACCTCGATTCACGTCGTCCTAGTCTCTCTTTCCATCTCTCCATCTTTCTCCATGTCTGTCATAGGGTTTAATCTTTGTGCATAGCTCAATTTCTATGTGTACTTCAGTGTAATAATATGCAATGCATTTTTTTCTGTGTTGATCTTTTTGGGCCTCCAACGTCAACCCTCACTAGGCCTCACTCGCGATCGCGGACGGATAGCTATACTTAGCTGGAAGCTGATACAAGGATCTATCTGTGATAATGCGCAGCTGATTCAACGTGGAGCTGAAATGACCAAGCTGACCAAGGTCGTACGATGGCCAAGAACACCCGCGTAATGTTGGCGCTACGTGTTCGTTGCGTGTACCTTATACAAAATCGGCATGCAGACCGTAATCAGCGAGGTATGTATAACTTTGGAAGGCTCGAGAAAAGCCTGTTGCTAAGAAGCACTATGAGGAGCTGTCGCTAATTACCACGAGAGTGATTTTAAGAATATTTATTGCTGAGCAAGTATCGAAAATTAGAAGATACAAGAAATATCGAGTACGAGCGGGTGAACCGCGGATGCGGCTATTTAGGCACAGAATTTCTCACGTAATTCTGCTTACAAAACCGAAGACTATTAAGATTTCCTCGGCTAATTCGATACGTTGAGAATTACTTTCATGTCGTCCAACGAAGAAGATCTCAACGACGACCAAAGCTTTCACGAGCAGTACCAAAGCTCCAAGAAGAGGAGGATACAGCGTGCATGCGACATATGTCGTCGAAAGAAAAGTCAGATGAGGCTCAATATGTTTTGATGAAGTGTAAAGCTGACCCTTTTCTCTGTAGTACGATGTACGTCCATATATCTTTCCTGGTTCGACGTTGATGCTGAATTCTGTCATTATGCAAGGCGATGGAACACAGATGCCCGGGAGTCAATGTTCGAATTGTATCGCCTACAATTTTGAATGCACGTACGTAGAGGCAGCAAAGGTTTGTGTCGTGTCGACTCATCTTGATACGAAACGGTTTCATGGGTTTGTTCAGAAACGTGGACCACCGAAAGCGTTTGTCTCTTCTACTATTGCATGCTATTCGTTCAGCTCATTCGTAAGCCTTCAGATACGTTGAAAGTCTAGAAAACCGGATAGACAAAATGACGGCCCTCTTCCGTAATCTCATGCCGGAGTTGGATCTAGCAAAAGAGCTGGAATCAGGGTTCTCAAGCGCGAAATCGAACGTATGGCAGCGTAAACATCCGCCCCAGGAAGCAAGTCGGAACAGTACTACTGAAGTCGCTATCAGCGCGATCCGCCGATGGGATATGTCCCCAGGTCTTTCCTCCCAACAAATCACAGACGACGGGGAGCACTTAGAGCTCGTCGACAATCTCAAGAGCCTGAACGTTGACTCTCGCGAATATCGATTCTTCGGCAAATCGAGCGGTGCTATGCTTATCAAAACAGCGATTGACCTCAAACAGGAGTTCACTGGAAAGGAAACTGACATGAAACCTATCGTGCTAGGAGAACGGAGGCCGGAATTCTGGCGTCCCTTTCCTGTATGTCGTCCATGTTTTCCTGCTGTGTGAACCTTGGCTTACGTGTCTCGTAAAAAGTGGGAAGATAACACTTCTGACAAGCCGAGTCCTAGCTACAGCTTTCCTGAACCTGAGCTCTTGGCCATTCTCATTGACGCATACTTCGACAACGTCAATATCATACTTCCTGTCCTTCATCGTCCGACGTTTGAACGGTCCGTACTCGAAAAGCTGCATTACCACAATGAAAGTTTCGCCGCTATCGTCTTGTTAGTCTGTGCGGTCGCGTCAAGGTATGTCGATGACCATAGGGTTTTACTTGATGGAGTCGATTCCTGGCATTCATGCGGTTGGAAATATTTCAACCAAGTCCAAGTTGTGCGCAAGTCGTTATTGGCACCGCCGACGCTGTATGACCTCCAATTTTACTGCGTACGTGTTCATTTTCTTCTCGATTCTTACGTTGCTTAGGCGTTCCGTAGCTCTCGGTACAATTTCTTCAAGGTTCATCGGCACCCCATTCATGCTGGACAATGGTCGGTATTGGGATTCGTCTTGCTCAGGACGTAGGCGCACACCGGCGTAAAGCGGACAAGCCTTTAACCGTGGAAAATGAGCTATGGAAGAGGGCGTTCTGGTGAATACGGGTTCATCATCCATGTCAGTGCTTGATTTTGACGTTCGTTTGGATAAGGGTTTTGGTTTGCATGGATCGTTTGTTCAGCACAGGTTTGGGTAGACCATGTGCCATACAAGACGAAGAGTCAGTCTTTTGTTCTACGTATCATTCATTCGCTGAGAAATGTTTTTAGCTATGATCTGGATATGCCCATCGAATGCGACGACGAATATTGGGAGCATCCGAATCCAGCATTGGCCTTCAAACAACCACCCGGAAAGGCTTCTACTGTCTCGGCTTTCAATACTTTCATCAGGCTAAACGTTCTCCTGTCCATAGCTCTGAGAACGATCGTACGTTTCGATGTCTTTATTCATATCGTACGACTTTTGACTCGATGATTTCAGTATGCCATAAACAAGTCAAAAATTCTGATGGGTTTCGGAGGCGATGAATGGGAACAGCATATCGTGGCAGAACTAGACTCTGCGCTGAATCAATGGGTAGATACAGTACCTGATCATCGTGAGTCAAGTTGACTTCGTTCAATACCTTTTCTTCACATCTTCAACTCTTCTACCAGTCCGTTGGGATCCGAATCGAGAAAACGAGACATTTTTTAGTCAGTCGGTCATGCTCTACATGCACTACTATCTCGTCCAAATCCTCGTTCATCGGCCATTCATACCTTCCCCGAAAAAGCCTTCACCGCTATCGTTCCCGTCTTTGGCCATTTGTACAAATGCCGCAAGATCTGCCAGCCATATCATAGATGTACAGAGGAAACGACAGACCGCGGTGTTACCGTTTAGCCAGGTGGGTTCGCGTCTCTTCCTGTGTATTTGTTCAGTACTCTCGTATGTCTGCTGAGCTGATTCGTCAAATCTACGCTCAGATCGCGGTATTCACGGCTGGTATCGTGCTTCTGTTGAATATCTGGGGTGGCAAGCGCTCTGGGCTCCCTACCGATCCAAACAAAGAGATGACTGATGTATACAAGTGCATGCAAGCGCTGAAGATCAACGAGGACAAGTAGGTCGTCATTTCTCGCAGCTGTATATCAAGCTTACACAATGTTTACCACTGGCCGTTGATATTAGATGGCACTCCTGTGGGCGGTTATGGTATGTTTTCTGTTATCAAGCATTAGACGCAGCAGACAATATGCCTCTTAGGGATATTCTCTACGAGTTAGCATCCGTTGGCGATCTCCCCTTACCCAACGCGAGTCCTATGGTGAAGAACAAACGTGAACGAGGTGTCGATAGCCCGATTTCGGGTACAGGAACCTCGGATAGTAGCCCCGCCCTTTCACCTTCAGACAATCCTGTATCACCCGAGCAGCGCGCTATAGCGGGATCTCGGCGCGTGTCAGCTGCTATGGCAGGGACTCACGATCCTCTCAAAGCATCCACATCTCGTTCCCGTAGCTCGCTTTTGGAAAACTCCCATCTGGCAGATGCATCTACTGGAGCGCAACTGTTCTCGCTTCCTGTCTATAGCAATGAACTCGGTCGATTACCTCTTCATGGGCAGGTCGATTTCTCAATGAGAGCGCATACCAACCCCCAGCTTGATTGGGTTCCTCCTCCAACATCTGTCGGTCCTGGAATGACACCGAATTCACAGTATATTCAGCCCGAGTATCTTAATTTTGGCATATCCGGAGGCGGAGCTTCATCGAGTAGTGGTCCTATATCGTATCGGAATGGCTTTCATCAACAGCCTTCGCTGAATGGCTCTATGGACCCCGTCTCTTCTTTGGCTGGATATCCACAGCAACCACCAATACAACCTTCAGGTGCTATGTTATCAAGTACGGATGGTGTGGGTCTGCCCATATCGCTAGATAATGATACGTTCGCAATGTGGTCAAACGCCCCCTCTGGCTTTGAGTGAGTGGTTCTATCACTGTTGTGGGTACCTGTAAAATCCTGATCATGCCCTTCCAGGCTTGACGATTGGGGAACCTATCTGACCAATGTCAGCGAACTGACTCAAACGATCAACCGTGGCCAAAGTTCGTTACAATAACAATCTATACTTCGTCCAAGATTTCAATGCGCTTATATCTACGCTCTTCTCATAGATCTACTTAGTACCTTGTCTGTAATGTAATCCTTTCGAGATATTGATTTGTAGTCGTAGTGATGAATCAAACCCTGTATAGCTAACCCTTGAATATTTGAATCTTTCACATATAGACTTTTATGGAACTCGAGCTCAGTGGTAATAAATGATAGACAGTTGGAACTGAGCTTGATACGTTTTAGTATTCCAGAATGCTCTTTTTGAGTATTGTGCTTTCGGGTTGGGCAGACTGAGACACAAGCCAAGGTTGAAGTTCGGAAACGAGGACCTTTCTATATAAACTTGACACATCCGACCGAGTCAGTGATAGATCAATTGCATTCATTGGCATTGGTGACCTGTACTTATCTAGCCTTCCACAGTCAGCCTGTAAGTGGGTGTGTCGATTGAGAAAACTCTAAAAGACGGGCTTTTCTTCGACCTTGTCGGCAGAGGTGCTGGATTCAAATGAGTCATCTTCCGTCTGCAGGGGGGCGACAAAAGGAATAGCTTACTAGACGATATGCGCCGTACCACTAGCGCTGTAAGAAACATCATACCAGATCTCTGCCCAAGATTCTTGATGATGATCAAACTGATTGAGATCATTGCTGAATCCCATCGTAACGATTAGGAACTTACGTTTGCCTGTGTCTGGATTGAGGACACCAAAATTAAACTGTCACAAAGGAGTAATGCAGATCAGTACAGCACTGTTGCAGTCAATAATTTCTGCACCCTAGCGTTATCTGGGACGTTGAATTCTTCCAGCTTATAGGTATCCTCAAAGTGAGTACCAGACCTGATACTACGGTTGACAAAAACAATGTCATGCTCTCCTCCGCGACGGGCAGGATCGTTGAAACGGCCCTGGAGCTGACCGTCGGTGTCGGATTTGTGTTCGAAGTATACTTTGGATATAGCCTGTGAATCGTTTCGTGAATGTAAGAATGAGACGAGGAGAGAATGACAAGATTACTTGACTGTTAGAAGACATGTTTATAAGTTGGGGGGCTGGGGAAGGACGAACCGAAGTCCTTGAACACTTTTATATCCCCAGGTATTATTTCCAGTAGGCTTTTTCGACGTGTCTGTACGAGCTAGTTGAGCAGAAAGGACTAAGGCGCAATACTGGCTCGCCGAGAGCCGCTTGTACGAAGGCGAGAGAAGTAGTGGAAATTGCGAAATCTGAATTGGCTTCAATCTAAGTCTCCACGACCGTTCTTCAAAGCTCGGAACCATGAGCCCCCGCCCGCTTTTAGACCGTATTTATTGGAATGAGGTTGAGTTTGAGTCGGTCACCAGTCCATCCGAATATGAGCCTATGCCTATCGAATCTTACAGCCTACGAAGGAACGTAGGAGTTTCAGTTATACAGGAACATCAGCGAAATCTTGAACGATATGACTGTAGTGGATGCTTCTCGGAAAGGACGACATAGCTGAGTCGTACATCCGTAAATGATCATCTCAATCGGTGGCAGCGGTGAAAACAATGCCCGGTCGATGGTAATTCGGAAACACGACGATCTCCTTACTGTCCAATGCGACACTCGAACAAACGCACTAGAAATCAGAACGGCCAGTGCTTTTGCGCCCTTCAAGCGATGTATCCTATCGTCCAGTGATAGTAAGTTGGAACATGAACTTGCCTAGGTTGAGTGGATATAGCAAGAGTCCAGCAAGGTCTAGCATCACTCATCCGCTCTCATGCGGCGATTGTTGATGATCTTGCTGCCTTATTTGTCTTTCCCTTTGTTACCGCTTTAGAATCTTTTAGAACCTTGAAACGTGCATTCAGATCAATCATAACAGCACGACAGTACGCCGATAGAACCTAGGAATCTCCTTACTAGTAGCTGTGCATCTGAGAGCGAGCGAGGCTTGCATTTTGGGTTGTCCACATATCACGATCGGGACTAGTGCTATGTACTGTGGGGTTATCTTGACGGGCATCTGCCTTCATATCATGGTCGACTGATGCTAGTAGAGTGGGTCCTCGTATCAGTGGTACGTTTTCAAAAGCTATGGGCGTCCTGAGAATCAGAGCGTTGTTACCGGTAAGACCTCATTGGATTATCATCGGCAGGACGTTACACTGCAAGTGAGAGACTTACCGGCAGTTAAAATCCAGAGGGCGACGATGAAAATCATCACAAAGTTTCAACTGCATCGGTGAAATCCAATGTGGTTTTGTTGCCATGAGAGTGCCTGATAGAGACAGAATCCTGTGCGGCGCTGTGAAAAATACTCGATCTGAGGGTTTCCGAAGACAATGGAGAACAGATACATGCAGTTCTCGACAGAAGATCAAGACCCTGCGTTTCATTTCAGACGTCAATCGAGGTATCTTGAAAGATTCTTGATACATACACCTCGAGCCTCGAGGATCCAAAATGATCCTCTATCAAGAGAGCAGAGCCTTCTGGGGCGCAACACAATGATCGACAGTGCATTATTGTCGACTGACTGAATGGTAACGTACCCCGGTATCAGGTTGGATTCAAGAGACATCGACAATGTATATGATAGACGCGGTCAGAGCTGTAAAAGATTGATTAGAACTTAAAGGCGTATTCCCTGACAACAATAGCTGCCTCGAGGCAGTCTCGTCTGAATAGTAATGCGAGACCCCTCAATGAACAAAGGGGCGTAGAAAGGTAGATGATTGACAGTTTTGCTGTGGAAAGCGTTAGGAACAAAGCAGGCGATGCAATATACTCCCTCGAGCCAAAAGTTCTTTCGGAACTTGCAAATTTGATGAAAAGCGGTTGAAGTAAGTTTGAGAATCAAAGAAACACGAGTCATTCACCAAAACTTGTTCAACGAAGGGGATTATTGAAACGCGCTTTGCATGATTACGGATACAAAACATGCGGGAGCGAAAATGTTTTCACGGATTGACGAAGTGATATAGGTGCAGCTTGGCCGAAAAAGGACGTTAGTTTGGAGGGTCCTTTTTGAGGCAAGGTAACGCGAAGAAAGGAGATTGGTTCTTTTTGTTAAAAATTTTGGGTGCTTTCATGGATGATGATGGTAAGTTGGGAAGATGAATGAGCATACCCAAAAAG
Source organism: Lentinula raphanica (assembly GCA_027919835.1). Taxonomy (NCBI): domain Eukaryota; kingdom Fungi; phylum Basidiomycota; class Agaricomycetes; order Agaricales; family Omphalotaceae; genus Lentinula; species Lentinula raphanica. The sequence goes on from JANVFP010000038.1 coordinate 426,993, forward strand.
GCAATCGAGCTTTTTGTCTTTCAACTTTCATCTTCCCGTCCCGGAAGCCTTTTTGTCTTTCGTCTTTCTGCCACTGGCTTCCCTACGAATATTTCGTATGCTGACTTTGTCTCGCTAAACAAAAGAATCGACAATCTTGGCTAACGATGAACAAGAGAAAAGAACAAAAAAGCTGTTGCGCGAACCGGCGCTAGAACTTTTTGTGTTTCACTCCAATAAATTTTTTGACACGGCTTTGCTCGTTCCAATAATGGCTGTATACTCCTTCTGGGGGGTATATAATCCCTTGCTGGAATTTGGAGCTGGGTCACAGACATTCCGTGTTGAATCACACGAATATCCCAGATGATGCCAGCCTACTACTCTCAGCCCGCAGCCGCCAACTACTCTTCACCGCCCCCACATGCTCAGAAACAACGAGGTTATCGTATCTGTGACCAGTGTGGCCAGGTCGAGACTCCGGTAGTAAGATTCCGCTTATGTGGTGGTTGCGTACGTCTTTGGGATATCTCTTCATTCTCGGTGCTCACGCTAATATTCTCATCTATCTAGATGGTAACCCAATACTGCGTACGTTCTAACGGTGAAAAGCCATCATCCATCTTCTTATCGCTTCGCTCTCTAGTCACAAGAATGCCAAAAGGTCCACTGGCCTCATCATAAAGCCATCTGCCAGCACACAACCTCGCAAATCGCTTCTATCAAACAGCACGCAGCAAGTTATCCCGACGAAAACATTGCCAAAAACTTGCGCAAGTTCTGTTCAGCGCACACGTCACTGCTCTGTTGGGTCGGCTTTCAAGCCCTCCAACTGAAACGCGTACCTTCGAACATACGCCAGCATGCTTTGATAATCGATCTTGCACCTCATAATCATCCTGAGGGCCAGCGACGGTTCGTGATTAACATTCTCTCTAAGCAATTCACTCGTGATTTATCTTGCATCTTTCTTTCAGATTCTCGGTTGCCTCAACCCGAATCGTTAAACGGAGTTACATCGGTGACCCCTTGTCCTAGCCGACATCCAACGACGGGATGACCGTTGTCGTCAGAACGGAGGTATCGGCGCGCTCGTTGTCCTCGTTCAGTGCGCTGGGATATCTCAGGTCATGCCGATCGAGGTTGACCCACCATCGAAGATCTCTTGGGATACAAGAGAAGATTGGGCTGCTGTTCTCCATCATTTCGTAGAATCCGGCCGGACTGATTTCCAACCTATATCAACGACCGCGAGAGGGTGAGTTTCATGTTATATATTCGAATGAACATTCAGTGATTGATTGGTCGTGTGCAGCAACATCCAATACGGATACTAAATCTGTGCAGATCTGTTCTCGGATCGTATCTTCCTCTCTCTCTAATTGATGGTGTCATGCACCTCTTTGACCTTCGACAATCACCCATCTTCTCGCATTGACGGCAACCTCCCTTTCAAATATGTCGCATCCTCCAACGCAATCTGTGTGTACTTTTGCTTTTGTGAACAAAAAGTCCGTTCCTGGTGGCGGAATGTATAGTACGGTATCGGTGTTATTGATATAGCTATTTATCATGTCTTTCGCGTTTCAAGATCTAATGCGTAGTCTTTTGGCCACTTCGACTTCTTTTAATTGCATAGTGTCGTTTTGCTTTTGTTACAGTAGGTATCTTGTTTTAGCCTGTGCAAGCTAGTTTCAAGTAATTTCTATTCATCCATTACAATAACTTTGGTTCTCTCATCATCGGTTGTGGGATTAGCTTCAACTGAGTGACTGCCATTCGATAAACAGCTAAAGACTCTGGAGAGCTAGCATGCTATAGCATACCGGACGGAGGAAAACTCGGAGAATCAAGTAAGCGTTCCTCAGAACTTAGAACACCATCGTTGATTAGATTGCATTTAAGTTCAGTTCTTCTCTCAGATATAGCAGGATATAGCCCACGCGTTACGAGGCGAGGAAACTTCCGGAGATGATGTGTGCATAGCATGCTACTAGTAGCATGATGAAAGGCGGTGACCGTATGGTGCTGGTAACATTCCGGCGGTCCAATCAAGAATTTGAGGGCATTAAATTGAGCAGCCCTATCACATAAATCGCTCTGCAGCTACGTTTCTGCAGAGAGCCCAATTCTTTCTTCTCTTTTTCTTCCAGCGCCAGCGGCCCACAGTATCATCACTGACTTTCGAGTCTTTCTTAGAAAAACAACACTTCAGTTGTCACCGGTACACTACTCTTGCTACTCTTCAGAATGTGATTATTGATATTGTCGTTGTAGACGTTGGGTCCTACCAGATTTGCAGGCCAAATCTAGCTCCGACTCCTGATTTCGATCATTGCATACATCAACGATCATGCTGCTCAAACCTTTCAACTCGCGTTTATCATCTTCGCGTCTTTCCCATATCCTTTTGCTCGCTGTGTGCTGGCTCGACACTTTTGTTGCTGCTCGGCCCGTGGCAGTGCAAGAGCTCATCCGTCGTGAGCCCGAAGGCAATGGTGAAAACTTCTCATATGATATTTGACCATACACTGACGACATTGGGATTTAGCCCTTCGACTCCAGATAAACAAATCTCAGTCCCCTGATATCAAGGATATACAACTGTGCTTGAATTACGGTCGTACTTCGATCGTTTGCTCCCCAACTTCGTCGTCAATGATCTGGGTTGCGGCAGAATTTATCAGCATTGGTAATATCCAATTGCCCCACGATGCCATTCTGGATTCTCTGAAGGGCAGCGAGAGCTCGGAGCAGGGGCAGGATGTTTGGGAATGGGCCAATGGGAAGATGATCTCTTTATCCCTACAGTTAGACTCTGGCTTTATGATAGACAACGATGGCGAGCTCGCGAGCACAAACCACAACAAAAAACTGATGGATAAATGGAAGGAAATATTGTTGGACAAGACGTCCACAAGTGAGTAAAGCGATATAAACTCTTTGCGTCTATTGTCACCTGAATTATATTTTCCTTCAGAGATCGAAGTAGTATACTACGAAATGTCGGGACACGTCGGACTCCATGTTGGCGATGAATATCGACTAACGTTCTCTCTTTCTGGACAAGTGGAGGTTCCGCCTGGCGATGCGAAGTTCCTGTCGGTGTTCACTGGAAAACTTCGTTTCCGGAATAGAGCTTTGATGCAGAAGACTCTTTCAGAGTTACAGAATGACGCTCTAGAATCGAAGATTGTTTCAGACTGGATCTCCGATGTGGCATCAAAATACCGCCTTTGGGACATTAAGAAGCCAGCGCCAGAATGGGTTCTCCCTTGGGTTCGCCTCGACACATTTCTTACGTTCTTATCCGAAGAAGATACTGGATGGATGAACTATCCAGACACCAGAGCATTAACATCGCAGGATCTGGAAAAGTGGGTGAGGTCTGGTAGACAAGAACTGAGAAGACTCAGGGCGGGGATGTTGGAGCTTGCTACAGGTGGGCGGCAATTAACGGCGGCGACGGAAGTTGGAGACAGGAAAAGGAAAAGCGAAGGGGAACAGAACCAGAACCTGAGTGGGCAGTCTACGGCAGCAAACAGCAAAAGAATGAAGGAAGGCCCAGGAGGCAGTGACAGTCGTCTTGTTCAAGAACACGACTCTTCTGTTACTTCCACCTGACTGTGAGCATACAGTTGATCAATCTGCACAACAACTGACGATTCTTGTAGTTGCTATCGTTTTCTTCGCGAGTCGCCGGCACTGTCCACGTATCGAGTATACTGTTTACATTGGCATACCTTCAGACGCGCTTTCGTCGTTCTATCATGCCTGCGTACGACGGAATTGTCTGTGCAACCGAGCTACAGATGTATCCGAGTACTCTTCTCCACGTTGTACTGTATCTTTGATAAATTCGAACCTCAATTGCTGGCCTTGCCACTTCGCGAATCGCGAGGTTGAGTTTCAGCTGTATTGTGGTATAAGTTCTTCGGCTCGATGTAGAGTCCGTGAGTTGCCAGCAGCTCGAAACAGCTTGTTCGACAAACGAAGGGGGAAGCAAATTGTAGACTCAAAGGAAGAGACAGATTCAAGTTTAGACGCGCGTTTCAAGTTCGTGAGATCGTTGAATGCATTGATGGGCGCTAACTCATGTTGGCTTTCTTTTCAGTTTCAATTTGTGCTTACAGCGCCTACCATAAATCATGTCAAGCGCACTTTTTTGTGCTTCGAACAAAAGGTACCCGAAGAACCCAGGGCATAGCTGAATTGCTTATGTACTATGCCGGATCTATATATATAGTACCGCTTACGCGTCGTCGTTTTTTCCTTTGCTTTGCTGTGCTACTAGGGCTGCTCTTCTATCATTGATGATAAATCCGTCGCGCTCACCTGGCTCACCAATGGCAAATAACTTCGTAGACCGCTCACAACATCAGCAACTCACATTACCTCGACTTCCTGAACTAGATCTGAATGTCCCGTATTCTTGTACTTCTTCTCATGGCTTCCCTCATGGCTTCCCTCAATCCATTGGGGACAGCCATGCTCAACACCTCCAGTCTCTTCCAAATAGATATCATATCGAGAACTTTCCTCCTGTCTTCTCTGCTGAGCATATTGGACATGCTAAACATGCTGATCTTCCTGCTTATCTTCCTGGTGACAACCACCTCAAACAACGCGCCGGTTCCTCAGAAGGATTGCAATTCAAGTCAAAGGAGCCTCCCAAACCTGAAATTCTCAATGATCAAGCCTTTTCTTCAAACAATCACAATACATCCATTGAATTTGAGGACCACTCTGAGTTTTCGGAACAACATTCAGTTTCTACTGACAGTCTTCCGGACCATTGTAAGACCATAGAAATTCATGAAGTCCAACTGTAATTTCTAATCTATCTGCACAGTGGACACGTCTTGGTATCAACCATTGGAGACCTGGTATAAACCTTTGACAAAATGGTATCATGAACCAACGAAAACTGGTATGCTTTCTTTATTGTGTATTGTAATGAGTGATTCAAACTCCATATAGTTCTAACTGATGATGACAACTCCGGCGATGAAAAATACAGTGAACCTGAGATAGTTTCCATTCCCGCAAAGCGAGCTCGTGGACGTCCCAGAAAAGTTCCCGCTAAGCCATCTGTCACGCCGGCGGCACAGCCTCACACAGACGATGCACCAAAACAGCCAATAATTTCGTTCGAGCTCCTCTTACACTTACTATTACCAGACAAGGTTATACCAGGAAGGACCAAATGAGCAAAATCCAAGATCGAGAAGCAAGAGCCTGAGCAGCGTGGGCCCATATTTTTGCAGTCTGATAAGTCTTGGGACGATTTTCTAGATACAATCAGCTCTCTTGTACCTACTCCACATACGGGGTTGTTTTTACCCACTCTCGCATGGCGTTTCCTCTCTCCGGCTAACAGTCCTTGGATTCCTATCACTACGTCTGAAGGCTATCAGTCCATGCTTAGCCAAGTGAAAAGAAAACTTGCCAAAGGTAGTGGGTATATTGTGGTTCGGATGCAAAAACCCATTGTAGCACAAAATGTCAGTGTTCCTCCAACCAGTTTCATCAGTGACTGACGCGATACCGATACAGGTACATTTGCCAAATAGTATCAGAGCTTCTTTCGAAGAACCTGAAAGCTCGGATGAGGATCGTCCTATGTCAAAGATGGTAATAAAGTCCTACTATTTGCTGGAAATAACTTGTTCTAACCTCAACCTAGGGAAAGTTTGATGACCGCGTTGAAACTCAGGCTGAAAAACTTCTTGAACACTATGGTCCTGGAAAGTGTGATATTCATCCCACTCTTCCATGCTTCTTCTATCGTCCTACCGATTTGCATTTTGAGTTGACACGTCCTCGTCGTCTGGTATGGGCGCAGGCAATTGTAAGTGTGATTCAATACCTTAGCATACCCGAATTTTTCTCATGACTCTATATCAAGCTCAACGGAACTGTTGATGAGACCCAGATTCCGCTCAGTTCAAAACTATTCAGTAAAGATCAGGCCATCAAAGTCAATCGAGGTCATGGCAATAACACTGCAATCGCACCATCTGCTATGCCAGCCTATCCTGTGACTTCGGTGCAGCCTCAATCAGGATATCCACCGCCAGGTGGAGGAATGATGTATCCACCATACTCAATGTTTCCGCATGCTCCATATTCTTCGATCTACCCTTACTATGGTGGGATCATGATGCCTCCCAGTCCTTGGTCACCACCCACACATGGTTCTTTATCACATCCATTGCTATCTTTGCCATCTTCACCATCTCATCAACGGTCATCTCCTCCACCAGCTCCCGAGGGATATACATTGCATCAGTTTTGTGTCGATTATGGCTTGGATGATGAAATTGAATCCGGCCTCGTCAAACTTGGCTTCGAGCCAGGTAACCGGCTCACAGATATTACTCACGATGACTTCCGTCAAGCAGGAATAAAGCCTGTCCAGCACTCCCAGGTGATGCAGGCTTACAATAAGTATAAAGCGCAGCATTAGAAAGCTATTGGCAGATATCTTTGTTCCATTTTCATAGCTGCTCAAGTTGTACCACAGAAGTCATATCATTCTATACATATATTCAGCTCATGTACATACTACTGGATTCTGTATCCTGAATGTTCAAACCATTTCTTGGCCTTCTCACCATTGATATGTCCTGTTGCTTCATACAATGCCAGTTCAGGATCTGTTGCCTTGTACATAGACTTCCAGTTCTTTCGAATATATGTCTTCACTAGAAATTGAGTGTCAGGAGAAGACTGTCACTTATAATCAAGAAGTACCTACAACAACTAAAACTCTCCTCGATGGGATTGAAGTCAGGAGAATAAGGAGGAAGAAAGAGCAGTTTGCATCCATGTGCATCAATGATCTCTTGAAGGACCCGAGATTTTTGAATCGCGCAGTTGTCGAGGATGAGAACACTGTTATTCAGTGGAAATGGATTCATTTTTGGCAGCTAAACAGAGTGTAATAAGTTATCTTTCTAGTTGAGAACAAGACAGAATAACACGCACTACATCATCACAAATGAAACTCACAAATGCCTGAGCATTGAGAGAGCCTGGAATCACTTGAACTGCTTCATATCCATCAACGCTCATAGCAGCCACCAAGCTGTATCGATCTCCGCGAACAAAGTTTGCGGAAATTGTTGCTCGTTGTCCTGATACTGCATGTCCATAGTGCCAATAAATGGTTCGATCATCTTTGCTAGTCTCATCCACGAAAATCATCTGGCTTGCAACATAATGTGTCGACACATTAGCCATCCATTCTGCTCGTACTTCATCATTGCGCTCAGCCGCTGCTCTTCGAAGCCGTTTGTAGGTAATTCCCGCATCCTTGATAATCCGGCACACTGAGGAAGTCGATAGTCCAACATCATGTGCTACAGCAAGCCAGTCCTGTATCTCTGCAAGATACATTTCCGGTGCTTCTGCAGCTAGAGCGACAAGGTCATGGATGACTCTTGGTTCGATTGTCGAGGGCCGCCCGCGTTGATAACTGGTTGGAGTAACGACAGACCCAAATTGGTCAAGATTGTTCATCCAACGATAGAGGCTACGTTTGGATACACCTAAGATATCGGCTACTTCATCGATGGAGTATTCATTGTCTAAGAGTTGTACTGCTCGTCGCTTGAGATCTGTGCTGATTTGTCTGTGGACCATTGGAAAGAAACCTTCGGCCTGCTATTTAAACAAGTGTGGCCAAGGCCACCCTCTATTTAAACATGTTTAATACTCTCTGCGCGCTCAGTACACGAGCTTGTTCAAACATATTAGTGTACTGCTTGTTTAGAACTTGTGTCTGCTTGAACTCATCTCTGTTTAAATCTCATCTGTGTTTAAGTCTCCTTTGTGTTTAAGTCTCGTCTCTGTTTGAACTTCATCTCTGTGCAATGGCTCTGTGTTTACAGGAAACTGTTTGTTTAAAGAGCAGCGTGTTTAAATGGAATGAATAGTGTATATTTAAATGAAAGAGATTCGTTTGAAAGTGTGTGTTTAGAGTTATGTGTTTAGAAGAGAGTGTTTAAAAGAGTGTATTTAGAAGAGCAAAGGGTGCTTAAATCGAGTGTTTAAAAGAGTGTATTTAGAAGAGCAAAGGGTGTTTAGAGGGAGTGTTTAAAAGAGTGTGTTTAGAAGAAAATGTCTGGAGTTGAAAGAGCGTGTTTAGAGGAGAATGGGAGAAAGGTGTGTTTAAATAAAAAGGGTATAGTGATAAGAGTGCTGGTGAAAGAGCGTGTTTCAATGAAAATATGTGGTGAATGAACAGGGTATAAGTGGATTCAAAAGAATGTATTGAAACCATGTGTGAAGACAACGAAGAGTATGTTCGAAGAACGAAACCGAGAGAATCAAAAGATTGACCAAGAGAATCACAACATAGTAGAAAACCTGTTTGGGAGTGTCTTCAGGAACTTACCATTCTCATCGACGAGAATGGGATTGCCATCTGCATTTTGGGTAACATACCCCTCAGATACTCCTTTGTCATTCACCATCATAACTCGGCCATCGGTTTGTGGAACGAGATCAGACCAGCCCTTGGAATGCTGCTTTGCTTTTTTTGCAGCAGGTTGAGGACCGGAATCTGGATTCGTCCTCTTCCTAGACTTCGTGCGAGAACTCCTGCGAACAGTGTCAACCTCATGAGCAGAGGTAGTAGAGACACCTGCTACCGAATTAGGATTTGTTCCCGAAGATGAAGTCTGGTTCTTCCGGGCATTGGCACGAGTCTTGCGTGCCGCACGTACAGGCTCCGAAGGCCCGGTTGACAAAGGAGTAGAAACGATTGTTGGTGAAGGAGCTGCAGCCATAATCGGATGAGAGATAGTTGAGGAAGTGAAAACATTCGGCATGGCAGGTGAAGGGACAGCAGCAACGATGGGAGGAATGGTCACTGGAGTAGCCACAGATGTAGATGGTACATCTGGAATGGGCAAAACATTTGGTGCACCTGGCGAAGGTAAACGAGGAGCGTTCGAAGATGGTGGCATATTCTCCACTGCCGATGAAGGACTGGTGATCGCCAGAGCGGCGTTGTTCAAGATATCTGGAGGGGCATCGTTCGAAAGTACTGGAAAGAATTGGTTTGAAATCGATGACGAGGCGTTGTTTGGAATCGCCGGAAAGGCATCGTTCGGAATCAATGGAGACGGAGAGGTATGAGTTGAGATCGGCGAAGTAATACCACTCGGGAGTGCTTGAGAAGTGTCATTCGGGACTACCGGAGGAATATCATTTGAAATCGCCGAAGGGATGTTCAGAGCACCATTCGAAGGAGACACTGAAGGGTCGAGTAGCATCGGTGAATGAGAAGGTTGCGAAGGTGCAGACTGGATGTTTGCAATCACCGGCAAAGGAACGTCGAATACCTGTTTTGAAGATGTTTCAGCATCAGCTCATTCAGTCTATGTAACCGTTTTGAGCAACTTACATCTATTTCTTGACCTGCAGTGCGGTCGAGTTCTTTCTGCTCCAAACGCAAGTTGATTCGCTTCTGGATCTCTGCCTTCTGTCGGAACACAAATGGCTCAGGATACGAGGGTGCGGATATCCGCAAGAGGTGTTCAGCTAGAACCAAAAGGTCTGAGTGTTTCAGGGTCTCGATCTCAGCAAGAGAGACATGGAAGGGATATTTGACAGTATCATAGTAATCGTCCGCATTGGCGTGAATCTCCGACAGAGGAACAGATGGGTATTCTCTGTCTTTCGGCCATGAAAAATCTGTTGTATGAATGTTCAGTATCATATAGAGCAGATGCAGTTCACAAACACATACGCCATAGCTTACATATGTACTCCTTCAGCACATTACGGACAAATGACAGTGAGCATTCCTCGAGCTGGAGTCGAACAAGAACCGGGATGCCGTTCTTGTATTCGATATACGTGGGATCATTGGTTGGTTGTGCTTCTTCGACACTAGCCCGGTGCTCTGCAGGGTATAAGTGTGTGATCGACATAGAAGCAAGACCAAAATTGACATACTGGGGAGGTGTATTTGACAATACTTGGACCACCATTCTACAAGGTTGTCCGCGCGCGCATCATTTTTCTCACTGCACAAGAAATTAGGAGGAGGAAGTCCATTCTCAGGGCTGATGTAATGAACGTTCAATCTGATTAGCAAAATAGCGCAGATCAGTAGCGAGATGGGATGTACTGTAACGCGATGTACCGCCCATGCTTAACAATGTTTTGTTCATTTCGAAAACCATACAGCATGAAGATTTCCATAGGACCAACCCGACCGCCTTCACTCAATGCCATTAACGAGGTCTTCATTGCAGCCGGGAACTCCTTTTGGTTTCTGCGAGTATAGGATTGAGTGATACTGTTTCTTCCGTTGTATCTGTACACTCACTCGAATATGTTGTGCTCATCAGCAGCCATCTTTTCGTACAAGGCATGATCCGCGTTTTTCCAGAGTTCTGTCAAGGCTCGTTGATAGAAGCCTCCGCCATTGTCACTTTTTCGCTTATCAACGTCTTGCGGATCGATACCAGCCTCCTCGCGCGCCTGAGCTGCAGAAGCTCGCATTTTGAGGGCCTCCTCTTGAATTTGCTGCTCGTTCTGTTTACGAAAGATCTCCTTAGCGGAGCTAGGCGCCTTGAATGATACCAGTGATTCAGCGGCTTTCAAGGCCTCCATATCCTTGATGGTTTTAGATTTTCGTAGTTTCGCTATAGCTTCCTGAAAGACGTTGTCAACAGCAGTACTAAACCTTTGTAGCAAGGACCGCGAACATACCTGCACAACGTCATGTTGATTCTTTTTGATGAACGTGTTATGTCGGTGATTACGAAACATATCGAGAATAGTCTAATAGACGTTCAGTGAGGGAAAAGCAAATTCATACATCGACTTACCCTGTCGATTTTGTTCTGTGTGTCGTTAACAGCACTGAACACAGGAGACGCTTTGATCTCTTTGAGAGCGGTATTCAACCAGTCGGTGATTTCACTTGGGTCCTTTCCACGAGCACCGTCCTTATCGAGCTTTCCTAGGTGTAATTTCTTCTTCCGTAGAATTTTCTCCCAGCCTGGGTATTTCGAGTGCACCACGGCCTGCTGCTGTTCTGTAAGAGGAGATTCGCGGCCACGCTTGTTCTTCTTTGCCGTCGTTGTTGTTGTTGTCGCTGCATTAGTGTCGGACTCGGTACCAGAAGCATCCAAATCATCAACAGGAGTAGGATGGTGCCCATGTGTTGGAAGGTCAACACTTGCTGGGCCGGACGATGCGCCAAAACCGTTTAGCGGGATAGTGTCAGACATGGTCAAAGAAACAGAACTAAGAAAGAACGGTACTGAGAAAAGAGCAGATTGAGTGAAGCTATCACTTACCTTCAAGAGATCCCGCAAATGGCGATTCTTCTACGCAAAATCTCCTGCCCGTCGGTCGTAGTTTAATGTCATTGCGGACATACTGGTCTAGCATCTGACTCAGGATCTGCAAGAAAACCAGCTTGGTTCATGGCTCAATGGTATCTGACTTAGGATCTGTAAGAGACTTGGTTCACAATGATGCCACATATGATAATTGTATAACAGAAAACAAGCATTCTATTGGTATGTAAAGTAATTGTGGTCCATAAACTAAGGTCGTACCTCAGGCCGTTGGAATCGAAACTCATCGCGAGCGGCCGCCATAACGAACCCACTTTTTCTGTGAATATCGCGAGATTCCTGGACTTTTTCTAGGTCATCAGGATGCCCATCTATTCTCTCCGATGTCAAAGATTCTCCTGTTTCAGAAAGAAATTGCACAACCCCTAAGATGAACCAAAGATTCTCATCTCGCTGGCTACCCTTGTAGAAGTGGTGTACGTGGCGAACCAATTTTCCGATGTTTTCTTCTGGCCCTTTCACGATAACCATCAGCGATTTCTCCGTCTTGGGCTTGGGTCGATCTTTTGTTCTAGAAACATCTGAAGTCCATACAACCGTAGGCTCACCACCCTTGAGTTTGTCCTCAGTGACCATGAAACCGCCGCCGTCCTGTCGCGGCATCACTTTGACATAGTGAGTGCCTTTTCTCCCTTTCAGATCTACCTGTATTGGAATGCCGACCAATTTAGAGTGAAAAATCCAAAGGGTATCGCGGATATTGGGTAACGACAGAACATGAACACTATCTTGGCCATTCTCTTGGAAGTAGTCTGGAGGTGGCTGAAAATTTTCTTCTGCAGGGAGAATATCGCCTGTGTCCCATCTAGGGTGCCAACGGCCAGTCAATATGAATGAGCGTGCAAATTCGTCGGGTTCTGGAGTCCTGGAGCGAGTTTGGAATTCCACGGGATGTCCGGTTTCAGGGACTGGTTTTGAAGGCATGTAGGACGAACACGGCATGAAGAACGATTGATGTTCATTGGGCCTGATGGCCAAAGCTAGAGACCGGTTTGAACTATAACAATGAGCCGATTTGCATCTTGGAGAATGTATGAACTTACCTAGCCTCGCGTACATGATCATAATCAATGGGATGGCGAGGATGGGTCACAGTGGGGGTTACAACCTCGAGTTCGACCACGAGTCTGACACCACTAGCTTTGCGGGCTAGTTGTTGCGCGTTGAGCTTGTAAACATCAACGTCGCGCACAACTCCGCGGTAACCTTTCCAGGGTCCTTTAACAATCTTTACCCTTGCACCTATCCAGGGCTTCTTTCCTGTCTTCATGGCTTCTAAATCTCGGTTGGGCCTGAACTGACTGAGATGCTCAGGAATCGGAGCAAACGTTGTGAGAGACCTCTGCGAGCTGATGAAATACTCAGTCAGGTATGCGCAGATAACCAGACCATCACACATACCTACACTCGACTACTTCCGTGTAGTCAACCTCCAGCGAATGGTGGATAGACGGTATATATATCAAGAGTCTCAGTGAACCGTGTCCATCTGGACAGACATTCTTCACGATAGCTTTACGATTGCTGAAAGGGCCTCTAGTGATTCGCACTTCCACGTTTTTCCACGGAAAGTCGACTTGTACCAGACGTGATGAATCTGTCGAAGTGACTGTGTTCGCATCAAGCCAACAAGTCTGAGAACCCGAACTTGTCAGCTTTGTCTTATCTGTACAAAAGATGCACTTACAATGGCTTTCCCATAATCTGGAATGAGTCCAATCAGTCGAGACGTTACTGCTGCCACCAGCCAGGTACTACCAGTTTTCGGTCCTTGTAACACTTTAACGTAATCTCCGGGAGTGAACACTTTACGCAGTTGAAGCGTTGGAACATGATGAAAGCCGTCGTCGGTCTCGATTTCGCAGCCTTTTTCGGCTACGGTTTTCACAATTCCAGATACTGCGCGTCCAAGCCCATGAGAAATCGAGACTACTCTGTCGCCAGGTAGAAATTCCCAAGTATCAGGTAGAAGCAAAGGAGCGGTTTGGAAGATCGGATGTTCGCTTTTGATGAAGAGGTGCATGAGCACAGGTGGAATGACTGTAGCCGTCCTCAATGATTGAGACGTGAAATATTTCAGAATGAGTCCATGCGAAAAGGTGCCGAGGACTTTGTGTTGATAGTCGTGTTCAGTGACCGCCTTGTCTGAGGATATTTTGGTGACAAACTCTTGTGGTCTGGGCCCGCACTTTTCGAGAGTGAAGAGTTCAGGCGGCGGCCTGGCCATTGTGCATTTCCTTTTACGAGAAGAGCGACTCTGCTCGTACTCGTCTCGGTCAGCATCAAACTTCATTGCTATCCGTGGTACAAGAAGAACTCCGAAGTTATGATTCCCGGCACCCATTGCCTCCGCATGCCCCAGGACTAGTCCGACGTCATTTTTATAAAGTCCATGTGAGACGGTAACCCAGTCTCCGATGGAGTAGAAGTATTGAGGTGATAGTTCGTAGTCAAGCAGGCGCCGTACTCATCGTCAGGCACTACACGTAGAGAGGACAGACGAACATCCGCGAGTATGTGCAAGGTGTCCAGGAGTACAGGCTTCATGAGATGGGTGTTGCGTAAGAAGCGAGCCTCAAGGTAAATGACTGCAGCTTTATCATAATTGTGAAACACAGCTCGAAGTTCGCTTCGAAGATCCTTCGCAGTAAGCAGGTAGCGAACGACATCCCATTCAGTATTGGGCTGAAGAGGGATTGGTTGGTATATTGGGAAATTGTGAACTGATGCGCGCACGTACCAAACATTTCAGCCTATATAGCTGCCAATCATCTATTTCGAATCAACTTCTCTTCAGTCCGGTCGTCGAAATTATTCAGGCGAATTTTGTCGGTTTGGGAAAGAGCACTTGAAGGCTCGTCGGAAGAAAGAGCAACTGGAGCTTCTCGAGGTCCATAGGTCTCCACTAGATGATCCAAGAAGGCCGAATCAGGATCCAATTGCATGGGGACATGGGGTGACGATGATCGACTTCTGGTGGTTTCTTGATCATCGATAAAGCCATCTGTCAAGAGATGAATGCATGAACAATCATCATTCGCATCGAGAGACTCACCGCTTTCTTCATCTTCGCTTTCATACGCGTCTGCATCACTATCAACCTGAGCCTCAAGATCAAAGTACTGTGTGATGTTCAACCTCGCGTTTGTCGTTCGAACAATCGCAGGAGATGGTTGTCTGTCTGCTCTACCTATGACTGTCTCTAAACTTGATGAGGTATCGACGAAAATTTCGGCTGCGTCCGGCGGTGTACAAGTTGGGGCAGTCAAAGAAGCGTCAGGCAATGGATCCTTCAGCATGTTTTTGTCTTCTTCGGTGGGTGGTATCCTAGCGCTGGTTTCTTCTTCGGCGGAGCGTACGTTATTCATCACATTCACTGATGCGTCCATCTTCGACAGCAATCTTAATCAAATCTAGTCAATATCGATCAGATACCTACCGAAGGTGAAAACCGTTAGTTAGCAAGCCTCGATACCGCCTTCTCTCATTGATATGAGCACTTCAACCCTTCGTCGTCTTCAAGTCATTCGGGACGGAAGTTCAGACCAATAGTATGAGCCTTCTCACCTCACGTTGATAGCATGCATACAATCGACTACTCAACGATGACACTCAAAGAGGACACTCAACGATGATATGCAGTGAGGATACCAGCGATAGTGACGGTCTTAGAAAGAAGAAAATGAACAGTTCCCACGGTCTGAGTGGCAACGTGAACCTGCGGGTCAGAACGAAAACGACTGAAAAAGGAAGGCTGACTCACAGATAGTGTGATCTGTGAGTCAGCCTTCCTTTTTCAGTCGTTTTCGTTCTGACCCGCAGGTTCACGTTGCCACTCAGACCGTGGGAACTGTTCATTTTCTTCTTTCTAAGACCGTCACTATCGCTGCAGGCAGCAGTATCCTCACTGCATCATTATCGCTGACGGTCCTTACTCTTCGTTTTCGAGAGTGCTGAGATCTCTATCGACATGAATCTGGCGCTTCAGGATGCCGTTCGATTTTCTAGCTTCGAAATATAGTACAGAAGTCGAAGTGAGTGATGTGAACCACTGCATACGCTCAGTTTCTCAACGCTTTCGAACCTCAGTTTCGTGCTGCCCACTCACCCCATTCATTTTATGGATCTATCTACGAACAAACAACGAGCGCGCTTCGGACGACTTTTCGTGCTGCCTAATCTCACTTCAAAATATTCCAATTCAAAGTGGTTTGAAATTTGACTGTTGACCCAACCGCTAGCATCCTCCAATGGCTCAATAGCAAATCAGACATTAGCGGGATTTTGTTGTCCTACCCTGACAAGTAAACCTGCCTGGCGGGAACAGGCGGAAACCACGTAGCCACCCCCTCATCTTGAAATCTCAAGATTGTGCATGACCGACCGTCCGGATTTGCAAGGTCCGCCATTCGTTCAACTCCCAAAGGTGAGTTTTACAAGGTTCTTTTTACGGTATAATCGTTGACCTGACAAGTATAAAAGCTATCGTCCATCCTTGCTTTTTCAAGACGCCCATCATGCCTAAGGCTCCCCCTCCTCCCAAATCACCGACAAAAAAATCCGTCATCATCGATTATACTGCCCATATTTCCGCCCGATTGAGAGCAATCCGTGCTTCCTTGTCACTGCCTACTACATTCCCTCGACCTTCGGTTGGACCGAACGAGGTAATTGCGGGCATACGTATGTACCACGGTGTAACTCACAACGTTGATGGGCCGTTACACACACGCTTTGATCAACTCGGTCGACTCTTCTACGTAGTAAGTGATATTTTTCTCTCGACATCTATACCTATCTCTTACACATAGCCTAGGTCTGCAATAAAAAATCTGCCGCACCTTCGATTAGAATTATTTGGGAAGATGTTCCTGTCCCCCGAGCAGCGCTAGAGGCCGACACAGAGTTGATTCGATTGCTCGAACTACGTTCGGCTGTACAAGGCAATGGGGGAAGCAGCCAGTCTGCAGCCCCTTCCCCTTCTGGTTGTTCAACCTCGGCTCCCACTCCCTCTGGTTCCTCCACTTCCCGTTCGTTCGCTTCTCGTTACTCCGCTTCTCGTTCCTCCGCTTCTCGTTCCTCCGTTTCTCGTTCCTCCAACACGGGCTCATCTCCGTTGCCTCCCGAACCTGCAGAGAGGGTTTCTGCTGCGGGACCATCGACTAGACAAGCTATCTCACTTCGCCTCACAGAACTTATGTCGGCACCTGCGGCGCTCGGTGTCGATGCACCTTCAACTCTTCCTGCGCAATCTGATGACGAAGTAGAATTCGTCGGTTTCGTTCACCCGAACGGAGATGTTCTACCTCAGCGCCCTGCTCGTAGGCTTGCTGATGACGAAGTGGAATTCGTCGGTTTCGCTCACCCAAACGGGGATGTTCTACCTGAGCGCCCTGCTCGTAGGCTTGCTGGAAAACTCAAGGACGCTGTACAGGGATCCACAGGCGGTGCTGGCCTTGCTAAGGACAGTGGACCTACACCTCCGAAATCCATCATGATTACGATCATAGCATGGGCAGCAGTGAGTCCATATCCATCTTGTTTCATTAGCAGACACTAACTCGATTATTGGCCAGAACTCCTACGAACATACAACCGTCAAACTCTCTGTAGAAAGCGGCCATTTGATCACTCTCAATTCGGTCACTGAGGCACTTCGGACCCTTCAACTGAGCAAGATTTCCGATCTTGATCGCTATATCCCTGGAAAAGGTTGGGCACGTATCCTCATGAATACGCCCTTCAGAGTAAGAGATGGCGATATCGTTTCTTTGAAACCATCGGCATTGAAGGTCATTCAGAACTTTGAAATTCACGCACCTCATTTCTCTCCTTAGGTTTTGCCTGCTTTCTATACTACTTTTCGCAAACTCTACAAATACCCCAATACCCCTTGCTTATGACTTGTGCCTACTTCGTTCATATCAGCAATCCTTGCAACACACGCTCATTCATGCTCCCTTGTTACTATTTTACATGTTCTTGTAATATTGTTGGCTATTCTTTCTCTCTGCAGAACACACGCTCTTTACACACTCGGTTTCGTCTGTGGAACATTTTTGCCTACTTTCTATAGTACTTTTTACACAAATACCCCAATACCCCGATGATATGTGCATATTTTGTTTATCAGCAATCCTTGCAACACACGCTCATTCACACTCCCTCATTTTTATCTTACAAGTTCTTCTTCTACTACGGTCGGCTATTCTTTCCTCTGCAGAACACCCGCTGTATCACACACTCGTTTTTGTCTGTGGAATATTTGTTCCCGAATATTTTCAACAATATACTAAGTATATGATATTAACCAGTGATATGTAGGGATCACAGATTCACAACCCTATAAATCCTCATATCTGAAACATAATGAATGTGTTCAGGCTGCAAAAACTTTCCTTTGAATTGCGAAAAAAAGAAGAAAAAAGACCAATATCCTGTGGTACGAGTAACGAAAGGGTACGAATCACAATTCGTTACAGACAAAGTGATTCGGATCTTCTTGTCCGCAATGACATTAAACTACGCGGAAACTAGGGTCAAAGCTGAATCAACCCAACCTCAGATAGCTCAGATCTAGCTAGTGAGCAGACGAACGAACCAGGGCGAATCCCAAATGAACCAACTCGCCAGTCCGTGGACTTGAAACTCCCAACCTTCGCTTGGTGATTTTTCTTACCTTGTCCTTCTTACCCATACACGTCGTTGCCCATCTCGTTGCCCTTCATCTGCTTCATGCCAAGAAAAAAGAAGACTGCCGTTCTCGATGAGTCTGAACTCGTCATGGAATACTCTCCGAATCGACAAATATTCATCTCCGACACCGACACTAAAGGTCTACATGAAAGTGTTTACATGTCTTCTCATGCCTCTCATGCGGCAAGCACCTCGATGGCTCCTCCCTCCTTCATTCCCAACGAGCTGAGGAATGAATCACAGTCAGTCTCACTGGATGCAACCTCCTCTGTTTCCAACTTTGTTGAGGACACCGAGAAGACCCGGACTCAGGTATGCAGAATGTGTTTCTTACAGTCACTGCTCTCATTATAACTGTTCTGTAGCGCGCGCGACTCTTAGCTGAGTACAGTGAAAATTTTGCACTGGTAGCCCGGTTGTTGATGGCCAAAGAAGCAGACCATCGTATAGGCTCTGTTTGCGAGTGTAACGAAGCTCCTCGCGAGGTTCGTTGCTTCAGCTGTATGCAACGTGCACCGCTTTGTCGTCGTTGTTGGGTACAAGCACATGTCTATCAACCGTTGCACTGGGCCCATGTCTGGAGTGAACGTCGAGGTTATTTTACCTGCCAGGATATCTCCACCGTTTTTCCAGAGGGTTCTGGTATCTCGCTAGGCCATAGTGGAGACCGCTGCCCTCGAGCATCTGAACCTGTTCTCATGACTATTGCAGATGTGAATGGGATCCACGCAACAAAAGTCTGGTTCTGCCAATGTGCTGACTACAGCAGATGGCGACAGCTATTCGATATAGACATATTTCCGGCCACCGTCGCACAACCCCAGACGGGCTTCACCTTCGAACTCCTCCGGCATTGGACTATTCTCAATTTACAGTCGAAGATTACAGCGCATCATTATGTAGCAGCACTTCATCGTCAAACGGACAACGTGTTTACAGGCAATGTACCTGTGAGTCTATTACCTTCGAACTGTTAAACCACTTCCGGTTCATAACTCGAATTTGGCCTCTGTTCTTAGCTGAAAAACGAAGTGGAGTTTTCTACGGTAAAGGCATGAAGGAGGCCTTTCCGCTTCGCCCACCAAACGATCTAAGGACTGGTTGTTTCATTTGTCCGGAGGCTCAGGTCAATGTGGAAGATAGATGCGACAGAACGCCTGAAATTCTTCGGTAAGACCTCATTGCTCAGTATTTGTTACGCAAACCGAACCTCACACTACTATCATCGAAAGGCATACACAATCTCAGCGATGGGTTGTAGACGGCAACATGAAGACCGGAAATTTTGTCAAGAATAGTGACCCCGATGATGCCTCCCTTTTCGCAGGCAGGGCTTACATGCCTTTGGAGCAGCAGTTCGAACATTATCAACAGACTGTTCCTCAGTCACAGAAAGAGGTAACGTTTGTGCGTTTTCTTTGTGGTTCCGATTCGGCGGTTAACAACATCTAGTAGAAAACAACATGCAACCATCTCAAAGTTGCCAATGGTGCCAATACTGCGAAGTATAAACAACAATGAATCAGCGGCAATCTCCATATTCAATGTGACCACGGAGTGGTCTTATCAAGTGTTGACATTATGCTGGGCGAACGGTATGTCTGTCATAGTAATTCTGGTGAACTGTAATTGATAGGATGCAGGTTCGCACTTTATGACTATGCGTTGAATTTAGCTCTCGAAGCGCGCCCATTTCCTTCTGGCAAACGACCCGACCTAGTCATCAGCTACGACAACAACTGTGGTGCGGTCGCTAACGTTCATTCTCGATGGCAAAAATACTTTCCGCAGAACTCCGATATCATCAATGGTGCTCGTTTCACGATTCCTGCTTGCCACGTCCACAATCACGTCGAAGGATGTGATTATTTGTATTGCTACCAGTACAAACCCAGCACAGGCCACTTTCATGGTGAGACTGTGGAGGCCACTTGGTCCATTTTCAATTCTCTCTCAGGGGCAGTTCTTCAAATGGGACCGGGTCATCGAATCGACACCCTGATCATTCATTATAGCGATTGGAACTGGAGGAAGGCTGTAAGCGCATGTACGATCTCATTCTCTGCAATCCATACGCGTACTGTTCCTAATACTTCCTGCAGCACGGCAGCTTCTACACGACCTCGAGGAAGCCAAAATACAGTATATTTCGAAGCGCGACCATTACGCTGGACTTTGCGATCTATTTGAATCAAGGGTTTTGGAATGGAATACCTGGGATCGTTCACCGAAGATTGATCCCAAGAAGAAGAAAACCGTCACTAGTGTATATTCTCATAACAACGAGAAAGGTGTGTAGGCTGAGAGTCGTTACGTTGACCTCTATGAGTTCTCAAATTCAACTTAGCACCGACCATGAAGAGCCTAGTGGAGAGTCTCGTGTCAGCAGAGGAGTTGGTTGTGGTCTCAACCGGTGCCGTGAAAGCAGGATCCGTGGCAAGTTGGCTGATGGAAGGATTGGCCATTGTTCAGTTGCAGTACATAGTCATAGCTTAATTGCTAAATTGCCCAAGAACTAACGGTATTTCAGGTCACGAATTCAGCGCATTGCACGGACATGTCCAGAGAACCCAACAAAGGAACTCAGGGCACGTCGCACGAAGCTCGCCAACCGGATATCAAAATGGCGCCAAATCCAACATCAATACATGCCATCCATAGCACCTGGCCAAGCACTCGAAGACGCCGAAAATGAATCCCTCCTCTTGCCTTCCGATTTCACCGCTCGCGAACGACTCCAGCATGGCTTAGTGGGCCTGGCTAGTAAACAAGTGCAGACTCTCGAGATCGCGCTTGGGGAGCTCATACATTCGCTTCAGACAACCGTGAAGACATTATCTGCTGCTTATGAGCGTAAACACAAACATGCGAGTGGTCAAGATGCCAATACCCGCGCTAATGGCGAGCTCCGAACTATTGAAACTAAGCGCAACAACCTCATATCCAACTACAATATGTTTCGGCAAAATCTTCACGCGTTGGACAGTTTGGACGATATAAAGTGGCCTTCTTTAAGTGTTCAAGATACATTCCGAAAACCGACAGAAACACGACGTGCGCCTGGTGACTCACGAAAGAGAGATGGTGCTCTGTGGCAGTTGTCAAGTGCCGGTCGCAGCACTGTGCAGTCGGAGTTTGCAGGTGATTTAATATTTGGGAACAGGGAGACAGACGTTGCAGATGGGTCTATCGGAGTTGAGGAACCTGTCTTCGACACAGACAATATCAGCTATATCGGTAAGAGAGCATAACAGTCAAGCATGTCTTTTGGCTGATTGAATCTTCATCAGGAACACAAATGTCATCGCGTCGAGGTACATGTGCATGAGCACTGCTTATTCCACACCCAATTGACTCACCAAACACTTAAACAGGAACAAAAACATCAACGCGTCACAGTAAACATTTTCCGTTCATGGCTTACTCTTTGTCTGCTGACTTTTGTGTTAGCACATGTCTCTTCACAGCCGAAGTCTGAACAATCACTAGGCAAAGAAAGAATGGACACCAACACCCTTACAGATGATAACGTCTCATCTGAAAGGAAGGATGGCTGGATTTGGCATACCAGTTCATTGAAGCATATGAGTGCTTCAGAGTTGGAAAAATGGGAAGATAAAAGTACGTTTTGCAGTTTTGATCTGAACTTACAAGTGATGTGACCTCTACTTAGATGATAGTGTCCAGTGGTTTCGAGCTGAGGCGGATATGGAGCGGTGGCAAGAGCAGCTCGAAATCAAGCATGCGGAGTTTCTTTGGCTTATAGCAAGCTTCACTACGCATCGTAATGCTTGGGAATCACTTGCAAAGAGTTACTCTGATTCACCTGGCCATCTCGCGTATGCACGGGAACATCAAGATATGTTCGACAGTCTCCGTGTAGATGCTGAGGAAAAGTATCGACAATGCGCGTTACCCTTTTTTCGACACCGCGAATCAGGCGAATCACTTGAAAACCGAATCATGTTGTGGCGAAGGGAGGAGGAAAAGCTGTTTAAGTGGGATAGGTATGTGTTGTTCTATCTTGGACACTATCTCTGTTCATAGCCGTCTTCAGATGGTCAGCACGTCCACCTTTTCATGACCCAACTATCTTTAAACACGGTGGTGATATGCGTGAGCCAGATGATCTAGGCGGAATCGAATGCGATGAGCTAGCAGGCGTCAAACGCAAGTTCGATGAAATTTAAATAAGGTGAGCGGGACTTGCTCTAAACATCATATTCATCTAAACAACATTGATCATATAAATAGCATGCTCAATTAAACAGTACAGTGGTCTAAACAGTACGCTGATTTAAACACTGCTCATATCTAAACGTCACACTCACCTCTTCACAGCACAATCATCTTCAAACAGTACGCTCATCTAAACAGTACCTTCATCTAAACAGTATGCTCATCTTTGAATTGTCACACTCACCTCTAAACAGCACGATCATCTTCAAACAGTACGCGCACTTAAACATACGCTCATCTAAACGGTACCTTCATCTAAACAGTGAGCTCATCTAAGTCATTCATTCATCTAAACAGGATTTTATTTAAACAGAGGATTGTTTGATCCTGGTAGGTCTTTTCAGATCATCTCAGAGTGTAGCTAACTTTTAAACAGGATGTGTTCATTTAAACATGACATGGTCGGGTAGTACTAGGTAGCATACTGTAGTATAGCTAGAGAATACACTCATTTAAACATGTTTAATTATGTGGTGGGGTTAGCCACCCTTGTTTAAGTGAGACTCCGACGGTTACAGCATTGGAATGCACGAAGAAAGAGTGTAGTAGTACGAAAATCTTGTTCAATTGATATAGTAATGCATCAATTACATACACAGGCGGGTACCTTTTTTTTTCGAAGCACAAAAAGTGCGCTTGACATGATTTATGGTAGGCGCTGTAAGTCCCGACTGCCTTCAAGTCTTCTCCTCATTTTTCAACTTCGCAAATCACGATGGTCTTCCTCGTATATGGATTGGTGGACTAGGTCGCTTTAGCTGTCAGATGTTTCGTGGAATCTTTGTCATTTGGAAATTTTGGTACGCTTGGCTTGACTCTTGGAGCCTTCAGATCTTCGGACAAGGCGTTCTATTAATGGTGCTGGTGCTGGTTCCAGGAAAAAACGGAGTATGTACCCGTGGTTGAATAATGGTTGAAGGCGATGTACGGTTCCGTCTAATACCGAATCCTCGAAGGTGGACAACTTGAAGGGAGGAGAGCCCCGTAGTAGAGATGGATAAGGCTGTGTAATTACTATAAGATGGTGCTGGCCTGTGCTTATCCTCACTCTCCTGTGGCACTCTCGCAAATCGGATGTCACATCACTCGTTCCACCTCTCATATCCCCTGTTAGGGTGCTCGTTGCTCTAACCCTCGACGGCACCACAGACGGAGGCTACGAGCAATTCGTCCCAACGAACGTCGTAGACAGCTGCTAAGCAGGGATGTTCTACACCGAACGTTTGGACTGAGAAGGATTGTTGATACTTGTAGTTGTTACACTTGTTGATACACCAGTTTAGAGAGAGGAGAAAGAGCCAAATACCATTGAGAAACCTATGAGAATAACCGATCTGGGGATCGGGTACAAAGTACATACTGCTTATATAGGATTTAGGTATGTACTGATATATAAGGAAGTTGTATATAAAAGAATGTCGGCTTGAGGACGTGTCACCACAATAGTAATTGTGATGACACGTCCCAGTGCCGGGACGCGCAAATACGTCGTCGCTATGTGCCGACGATGCAAGTTGACTTGAAATGACTCGGATCGACGTAGGTACGCGTCGATCCGGCCGTTTACAAGCGTGGTAAGGCAAACAGAAAAATAATAACAAATGATCATGAGGCCCTAGACAAGGAGTCGTCTTGACTCGCTTTGACTCGTCTGGGGTCGAGCAATAACACATGTACTAACCAAAAGAAGAGGCCTGCGGGATGCGTATGGGATCCAAACGGAACGAGGGACAGTCGAATGAACTGTGGGGAGGTAATCGTAGGGTGCCGGAGGAACCTGCAAGTTCGGCGACGTGGATACGCGTAAGGGTTCCCGGAATGCTAGAACATCGATGTTAGGGCAATTTGATGAGGAGAAGGCCGACGGTACGCGTGTCCAGCTGAAAGGGATGTATCTGAGTTAAATTAGGAAGGAAGGACACATGTACGAGCCGGATATGTTGAGAGTGGGGGTTGTAAAGAGTTATCCACACGGTACAAGGCGCTAGGATGATTATCGTCATCCCAGATGACCAAACGAAGTGGAAAAGGTCCGGCGATGACGAAAATGAGGCATTGAAGGGAGAAACGGAGAAACGGGGAGGCGTCGATGAGTTTGACATGGCGGAACCAAAGGTTTGACACAGGAAGGGGTTGCCGGTGCATGTATCGTCATCGGGGACGACTAAGCGAATCATGGAGAATCCAGGGATGACGAAAACGAGCCGAACGAAGGAAAAACGGAGAATTGAGGAGGCGAGGGCGATGTTGACAAGGCGGGACCGAAGGGGTAACTGAAGAGGCGGGACCGAGGGTTGTTGAAGGCTAGAGATCCGGATTGATCACGAGGGTGTCAGGAATCGTCGACGCGAGTCGACGACGTCCCTATCCTAACGATGGCTCTTCGTTAGTCTAGATGTAATCTGTTCGATGAACGGATTACGCATGGATAATTGTAGTGGCTGGCAGACCGTGTCCTCGCGGTCTCCAGCCCTCTAAGGTCGTCCCTCGTCGCCTACGTTATCCCTCCATCGCTTCCTATGGTCGTTGAGGTCGTTCCCGCAGTCCTGAGGTGTTGAGAAGGAGTGGTGGTGGTCGATGAGACGAAGAGCGAGGAAGAAGAGGAACTGTGGGAAAAAGATAAAAGCGGCGCTTCTGCATTGAGATGCCGAGACGCCGAATAAGCGCCAGCTCGGCGTAGGCTCGGCCAACGATAAAAGGGGCTTGTAGGAATCGTTTAGGCCCAAATAATTGATGGAAAAATAAGGAAAAATACCAGAAAAATAGGGAAAATGTAGGAATATTGAGGAGATGCTTGAGGAAATTTGTGGGGATCTAGGAGCACATGTTATGCTTCATAACATCCCCCTCGCTTTGACTGTTGACACCGTGCACTCTTATATACGTGCATTCGTGCACGATGATGCCTTTACGCGTCCTCTGTGGCGATATCGTGCACGCCAGATTCAGGTGAAGGGAGTACGTTCTGTTGAAGCTCCTTGACTCTCGCCTCCGCACGTCCATGTCCACGTCCTTCACCTTCACTTCTAGTCAATGATAATCTTGTTTTCTCGTTGTCGATTATGCAGTTCGAACACCAAACCGAACTCCCTTCATCAATCGTCACTTGTACCGACTTTTGCCAACAGTATTGGGAGCCATTCCATTTGCAAGGTTCTCACAAGATTATTGACATGGTTGAGGGTATACATAGGTATGCATCCGTTGTACACTGGTGACACCACTGTATCTCTGATCGCAAACCTTCTATATTCCTTCACCGCAGATGATTTTAAGCATCAAGTTCCGCCGCCACCTTCTCTCTCTGGTCGTTTACATCTTACGAGTCTCATAAGGATCTCAAGAGCTGTTGCCTCTATCAACTCTTTGCAAGCAAGAAACGAGAACACAAAGGCCGCATCTTGCCCGCCTCCGAATTCCTCTCGGATTGGCATTGAGTGCGCTGAGTAGGAGCAAGAGCAGCAGATGACAGGATAGGTAACGCAAGTAACGGGCCACAAAACAGCAGCGAAGATTGGTCCTAGAGGAGGCAAAAGAGTATAACTGCATCTACGGAAGGTCAGCAGGCTCTGCTCTCCTCTGCCTTGTTATATTGGTTGAATTTCTCATAACTTGTTATACAGACATTGTGTATGAGCGGCTGGCCCCATCAATGCCAAGTATGTATGTCGATGGTTGATCTGCTACATGGCACATTCCTTCCAACCATTCATCATTTGTGATCCATCCTGACCCGCCGTGGTTCCAGGTCTGAAGTTGTATCTACATGCAATTGTTTCCATGGTCTTCGACTTGTCCTGCCCTAGCCCCGACATTCAATGATAGAATGTCCAATACTTTTTGACCTCGTTCAATATGCGAACATCTCAAGTCATGCCGATCAAGCTCAACCTGCTATCGAAGACTTTAGGGATACAAGGGAAGATTGGACTTCATCATTTCGTGAGATTTGGCTCAATCAATGTTCAGTTTTCATCAATGACAGTAGGGGGGCGAGTTTCATATATCTCCACTACAGCCTTGACTGATTTTGAAGCTATCATCAACAGCAGCGGGAGGTCGACCATAGGCATAGATGACAGCATACGTATTGGTAAGAACTAGCAGAGATTTGAATAACTTGTTCGACTGATAATGAGATGTAGGAAAATTGCCTTGAAAGCAGACTTCGATGTGGTTGGGACCTCATAATCAGGAGACCGCCATGTTCTTCTTGTATCAAGCTTGTACCTTCGTGGTATAGTCATTGTCTTCTTCTCGCAACCGCAAGCGGAATTGAGAAATGGCACTGAGAGCTGGCCGCAGTATGGATTTCCATCAGTGGTGAGCTTATTCAGATCTATTTCTTGTAAATCTCGTAGATGTGGATGTATAGCACTGTGCAGAAATTTGTTTTCCATCTTTCATGCTTCTTTCGCGCCTCTGTGAGACTGTTTTGGGTTTCAACTATTTGAATTTTATCCAAAGGTATGCACCAGAAGCTCTAGTTTTGTTTCTCATTGCTTTGAATCACTTCTTATCGCTCAGCTCTGAAAGCCTCCTGAAGCCTTCCAACACTTCTCATCACTTCATGAATCTTCAACTTGTCATTTCAACATCCATCTTATCAAAGATTCCTTGGTCATTTACACATCTCATTGACTCTCAGTGCCCTGTTGCGGATATCGTCACTCAAACTTCCTTACTTTCAACTTGAACTGCGTTTGACATATGATGTTTTTGCTCTTATCGCTTTCCTAGTTGCTGACTCTATGAGCACGGTGTCGGACCTAGCAGTTGATACATAGCAGGGCCAAACGTTTTGGCAGTCACATAAACAGCGCAAACCATGATAACAATCCATCAAATACCCATCGATTGAGACATGAGGTGAGGCAGCGATGCGAGGATTAATTGTGCAGCCGCCGATCCCATAAATCGCTCTGCAGCTACGTTCAAGGAAACCCTGGTCCCAAACATTCTCTTTCCTTCGACTACCACAATATCACTCCGAA
Organism: Lentinula raphanica; assembly: GCA_027919835.1. NCBI lineage: Eukaryota > Fungi > Basidiomycota > Agaricomycetes > Agaricales > Omphalotaceae > Lentinula > Lentinula raphanica. The sequence continues at coordinate 454,288 of JANVFP010000038.1, forward strand.
ATTCCTCAAGAATTATAGCTCCCGCAGGTGCGCGGCCCTCGTTGCTTTTAAGATATGATTGCTGATTGTCATCGTGTTAGACTTAGGTTCTAGATTTGCTGGTCATATCCTACGCCAAGTCTCTAGCATCGCCGAATTATGCAGCTCATACGTTTCGACTTACTACCTCCATCACCATTCCGCCTTCGCCATACCATCTTACTCGCAATGTGCTTGTTGAAAGCTACTGTCACTGCTCTTCCTGGCACTGCAGTGCAAGAGCTTGTTCCTCATGACAAACCCCAAGAATACAGTGTGAGCATTTCATACCACATCCCTTGACCATACACTGATGATATTGGCACTTAGACCTTTGACTCCAGATACATGCTATCGACCATGATAACCAGGCCGAAAAAGTACTATGCCTCGAGTTCGTGGAGTTCTGACAAGTAATTTGCTCCCCAGACTCATCGTCGGTGACGTCACAGCATCCAATAGTAAAGTTTATCGACCTCGGTCTCGTCCGCTTTGCCAGTGAAAATGACGGAAAGGATACGTTGCATACGGTTCAGCAGCACCTTCCAGCCAGTGATCTGGATCCTTGGGAGTATACCGATGAAGTTATAGCCTCTCTGGCCATGTTACTTTCAATTCCTGTCGAAACAATGATGACCTGGGAACGAACCATGATCCAAAATACGCCCACAGGTCAGTGATGCTCTAAGTGCTCTGAGTATAATGTACTGAATGAGGTGCTAGAGTTGAAAATCATGAAACATGTCTCCTTGTCAGGTGCATGCAGGACAGGAGATTTTGACCTTCATGTTGGTGACCGATTTGTGTCGTACAAGAGCACCCAATGTGCGGTAGGCGGGAGCTGTGAGGTTCAAAAATTCAAAGGAGCGATTGAATACTGTAATTTTCTACTAATATGATGTCATTTATGTAAGGGCGCTGTTGCGCGGTTTTTCCGCGCAGGCGTGCAATGATCAAAAAGATCAACTTAGACCGTTGCATAGTATCAATAAGGACTGTAGTGAGCCCGAACTAGCAGTCAAACTTGTATCAGTATAAGCTAGGATACAGATCCTTTGGCAGGATCAGCCATGAATATCCACTTAGAGCTATTGCTCGCACCCTTGGTCGGGGATCCTTCAAGAATGCTGACTACTGGTACAAGCACACCAAGGGAATATCGACTTAGTATCAAGATCTGCCGGATCGGCACAACTGAGTTTGGTACTTGGCTGTGATGACGGAAATTTCACTTGATCTAGCAGATCAGACACGATGAGAACCTATCCGGACGAGTTACCACACGGAAACCCTACGCCAAGTAGCGGAAACCGTCGGAAACATGATGATCTAGTATTTCCGTGGCAGTACGGGTGAAACCCGCAGCGGAAACACGCATATGTTCAAGTTCTAAACTGGGATATAGCGTATGCTATGTACAGCTTTGACCAGCACTCACGGAAACGCGCGGAAACCTACAGAAAACACTTCTGAATCATTTATCTTCGTTGTCCGCTCCAGAGCACCAGGCTATATGCATACCGTTCGAAAGCTACGGACCAGACCTACCTGATCCGCGAGATCAACCACTGTTACGAGTCTATCTCATTAACTTGGGGAGACCACTACTATTCCGCGGAAGCAAATTCGTCGGAAACACTTGAGCAACACAGGCAGGAGCCACTCTGACGAGTTAGGCACCCTAGCATGTGGATGCCGCACAGACCATGGTCGGAACTTGCTTGGTCTTCTAGATCTGGCGAAAGTACGACGAAATACGGACAAGTTTCATCTTTTTCTCTGTTTTCCTTACTATTTCCTTGCGTGTTTGTATCGTTTCAGTCATATTTTACTATTTAAGTGTATATTATCGGACTCTGTCCGTAGAAATAGCTAGATCTACTAGATCAAGGACAAAGACGGGTATCGGACTTTTTGTAGTGTACTTAAAGACCTGTATCCGCACAAATGAAACAAGTTTCGCGCCCAGATCTCTCTGAACTGGTAATCCTTTTCATCCATACGTGGGAGTAAAGGCTTCTAAGCCGTACCGGACCTTGCAGATTAAGTGTGTTACTTCATCGCGATAAGCCCGACTTTTGAGTGGTTTGACTTGGTGTCTGTCACTTGTTAGTTGAAGGTAGACTCCGTTCCGGAGATACAGAGGACTTGGTCTCAGGTTGTGCCGAGTGAACGTACAGAGTTTTGGTGGCTCTGTTCAAGTTGACACGTAGTGATTGGTGATCTGCGTGATCTTCGAGGTTTTACTGAGAATAGTGATCAGTACTGCTTCACCCGGGAGCGGAATCGATTGGTCTACCATAACATCTGGTACCCCATTGCTTTCCGAGCCTAAAAACCCTTATCTGAGTGGAAGCCGTTCAAAACAAACCCCTTAGTCCAGATCTTACAACTGGTATATCCGTGTCACTTCGTTCTGCTGACCAGTATTGCTGATCTAAAAGATCTTACAAGACTGCGTTCGACTTGAGATATAAGATAGTGCGGAATCTCTGACAACGCCCCACACCTCGCTATAAATACAATTTGATTGACGAATCCGTGAAGTCGTACTCTGTGTTCGTGCTAAGTGACCTGTCATAAGGCATTATACTAAGAACCGACTTTATACCTCGTTATCTGGAGCCCACCGCAAGGGGTGGAATCTATATTTTGGTCGAACTCGAGAGATCTTCTTGATTTCTCAAAACTACTGCCTTTGATCATTAAAAATAGCTCCAAGAGCTACTCGGACTTCGAAGAACGCGGGCTCAGCAGATTTCTTTGATCCAGCGATACAAGCTTCAGATCAGCGAAAGCGCGCAACAAAGAAACCCTCTGTACCTGTTTACGATCCGAGAAACCTCGGAAGAGCGAGTACTAGCAATCCAGATAACGGGAGAGCTGCTAGACCATCTTCGGAACAACCAGTAACGAAGAGATCTAATGTAGTGCCAGGAAACGGTAGACAGAAGGCAGCTACTGTTGGACCAGATCCGCAATCTAGTTCAGATCCTACATTACAACCTGAACCATTTGATTTGATACGACTGTTTTTACCCAACAATATGTCCGAAGTACAAAACGGAAATGATCAGGGAGCTGCAGGAGCGAATGCTAACGCACCAGCAAACCCGGCTGCCCAACAAAAACGACCGGAGGATCAACTCGACATCATAAGGATGCTTGGTCCTCCTGAACTGACTCCTGCGGAACAAGCAGAGTATAACAATACCAAGTTTCCGCTTACTCACAAAACTGCTATGATCCTGGACTTGGCCAATCCGAGCATGATCCCCGAGTGGGTGAGGTTCTGTTTGAACACGTTCCAGGCTACAGAAGTTACCTCCGAGAAGGTGAAGATGCAAAAGATCTTTTCTTGGATGACCCTTCAGACCAAGCAGGCTCTCGAGCATCTTCCCGGCGCGCAGGAGGGAAGGGAAGACGCGGACTGTTTCCTGCGTTCCCTGTGTGAAAGATTCCCGGCATCTCTAGGGAGACCAATGGGTTTGAAGAATACGCTCTTGCAGATCGTACAGAACTATGCTCCTTTGGGTGTCCGGGACGGAGATAGGTTGCTTGGATATTGTTTGTTGATGGAGGTAGAAGCCAATAAGTTGTTGAAACCGCCTCCGGCGATAGGAAACACGGAATTGGTGTCTCTTTTCCTGTCAGCATTCGATGACGAGTTACGGAAAGCTGTGAATCGTAAGGTTCAACAGCAGGTACCTGCTTTCCGTGTAGAGAAACGTCGGGTCGATGATCCATATCTGTTCATAGAGTACAAGGAAGCAGCAGAGGCCGTAGCAAGGCACCCACCCTTGGAATCGTTGTACCGGACGGTAACAAGTCGGGATGGTGTGGTCTTCAATGCGGAAACCCACTCAAGAGGAGGTGTATACGTTCCGATTGGTGGTCCTCCGGTGATCAAAGAAGAAGTACCGGATCTCTCGCATTTCTTCCGGTCTGCAACTAAGCCCGTTGAAGTCAAACGAGAGGCTTCCGAGGAAACGGAAAGAGCACTAGCTGCGAATAGGGACCAGTACAGTGTGTTGGTCAAAGATTTGGGAGCACTTAAGGCTACCTACAAAGAGGAACTTGAGACGTTGGCTCAAATGCTGGCTAACATCAAGACCGGAAATGTTCAACCTGCGCAACGGGTGCAGCCCCATACTGTTGCTTCTGGTAGTAGTAATCCCGGAAACAGTGGGCCTCCCCGCGGAATCATTAACACGAATCCGAATAATGCACAAGGTCAAAGGTCTGAGATGTTGTGTTTCCTTTGTTGGGAACCGAACCATATGATGCAAAGTTGTCCAATGTTCTTGGAACTCTTAGGGAAAGGTTGGATTATGCGTGATCCGCAAGATCCAAAGCGTCTTAAGTTGAAGGATGGGTCTCCACTACCGAACAACTTCGGAAGTGAGAGTAGATACCAAAAGATCATGAAATATGGTCAGGCCAAAGGATGGCCCGAGGTTTCGACGATGATGAACGAGATGATCCCGGACAATGAGGATTACTCGGAACAGTTGGCCGGATCCCCAGCTTGGATGGTCATTGCCAATCTGGCGGAGATGGTGCAAGGGAGATCTAGCAATGGTGTGGCTACGGTATACACGAACGAGTCGGGAAACTGAGGAATCCAATGATTGAGTTGACCTCTGGGCCAAGGACACGGTCTCAGCAACAGGCAACAACTCATGAGGGTGCCCCAAAGCCTAACTCACCAAAAGCAATACCTGCCGTCAAGAATAAACGCTTTGACGGGGTGCATATACCCATAGATCGAAATAACCCTAGTAAAAACAAAACATCCAAAAAACCGAAGTCCAATCCGGACAATTCTACACCTAATCATGACAGATCTGCTGGATCAGACCCCGATTCTTCTCAATCACTGAGGGAAGCTGCTTTGGAAAGGATACAGTCAGTGACCATTGACGATTTAACGGATGAGAGTGCTTTAGGCTCGGGACGCGAGCCTGATCAGACAGATCAACGGAAATCGAAGCAAGTACGATTCCGCGATCCGTCACCTCCTCGTACGGAAAATCCGAGAAGACCATTTGATGATGTCCAGCCCAGAGAAGTTACACCTCACCCTCGAAATCAACCCAAGCCGGAAAAGATACCTGAATCTAAGGGATCTTCGAAGGCACCAAAATACAGGCTGCAGAATGAACTGTTTACGCCTGGTCTAGAGGAAGAGCTTGCTGACCGGATAGTGCGAAAGACGATTGAATTGACTTCTTCCGAAGCTTTACAGCTTTCGAGGAAGATCAGGCAGATCGTAGCACGAAAGATACGGAACAAGCGAGTACTTCCGCAAGATCGAAAGAAAATGCTGCTGAACTTGGCTGATCAACAAGATCTAGCTACGGAAACACTTTCAAATGATGATTCCAAAGACGAACAAGTCATTTCCATGGATGATCTAGCATTACCCGAAGCTTGGGCTTTTGAAAGATTATCTGAGGATCGGGATGGGATGAAAGCAGGAGCGTTTGTTCAAGTAGATCCAGTAGAATCATTCTTAAGTGATGTAGATGAGAATGATGAACGACGGGGTATGACCATAGTTGCTACCATCGGCAATGGTCTCCGTGCAGTGTGGCCTGTTGTGAATGATCGGGAAGATCTCGAAGTAGAGAACCTCCTGGACTCAGGATCACAGATAGTCGCAATTGATATGAGCGTGGCGTTAGGCTTAGGTCTAGGTTGGGATCCCGGAATCACCATACAGATGCAAAATGTACATGGAGGGATCGCGCGGACCAAAGGTTTAGCCCGAAATGTGCCCTTTCGATTTGGACCAGTCACAGTGTATTTGCAGTTACATGTTCAAGAAAAGGCTCCCTTCGAAATACTGTTGGGACGTCCGTTTGATGTGTTAACTGAGAGTGTCATTCAGACTTTTGGATCGGGTGATTAGGAACTTACGATTACGGATCCGAATACTGGAAAATGGTATACCATGGGTACATATCCGAAAGGACATGGACCGAGAGCACCAAGAAAGGTGGTGGAACGAAAAGTATCACAACCGACTCAACAGTTGCAACCCGAATCAAGACGGGAAGACACTCACAAGGAGGCAGAGAAAGTTCCACAACCAAATTTTTGAATAACCTCTGGGATCTGAGTAGCGACCAGGGAGAGGTAGAAATCGCTCTTAGTGGGTACTGGGATGCTCAAGCGGAGGAAGTGGTTATAGAGTCGAATCAGGTAAAACGAGGTACCTTCTCTGATGAAGAATTAGCGGACGTGTATGTACAATGCTGTCTGCCAACGATCGAGAAGTCGCACCCCGGAAATGCCAAAACCATATCACTATACCTGAACAAAGGTGTAGATCATCAACAAAATCGTGTGATCAACCCATGGAAGGAAGGATTTAGAGCTGATCCGACCGTTGAGGACCTGAAGGAGACCTTTTACCAGTCCATGACAAAGGACGTTAGGTGGAAAGACTTACACGGGTTAACTCGTCCATATGATAACACGGAAGATCTACCAGATCAAGTAGATCAAGCAAAAGATGCGGAATTGTCTTCAATGACCCAAGATTTGGAGGCTGCGATGCATCGTGTTAAGCTCTGGGAACTGAAGAACGAGACGATTGATCAGCATATATGTGCATATAATGATGTGTTTTTGCCAGATCAGCCAGTTTCGGTCTTTGGTTCTCGAAAATATAAGCCTGTAGCGGTGAAAGTTCGCCCTGTCAAGGCTGATTTACCGGAAGAATTCCGTGTGCGGAGACATATTTACGGGGATCCTTTGGCTGATCTACCAGATCTACCAACTCATCCTCCGGAATTCACGCCGGGTATTTGGTATACGCAAGAACAGAAAGAGATCATCGAGAAAAACCATGCGGAAGGTTTCCTTACGGACGAGGAAATGAAGCTAGTTCATCATATGATGAAGGTGCAGGAAATGGGTTTTGCTTGGGAAGCTTCCGAGGGCGGAACATTCAGAGAGGACTTCTTTCCTCCTGTGAAAATTCCGGTCATACCTCATGAGCCCTGGGTCGAACGAAATATTCCAATTCCTCCCAGAATCTTCGAAAAGGTTTGTAAGATCATCAAGGATAAGATTGATGCTGGAGTTTATGAACCATCTTGCTCGAGTTATCGTTTGAAATGGTTTTGTGTGGTCAAGAAGGATGGAACGAGTCTTCGTTTAGTACATAGTTTGGAACCCTTGAACAAGGTGACCATTCAACACTCCGGGATTCCTCCTGCTACCGCGGATATTGCTCGTCATTTTGCGGGTCGTGCCTGTGGTGGTTTGTTGGATATCTATGTGGGTTATGATGAACGACCACTCGATGTTAGTTCGCGAGATCTGACTACATTCCAAACTCCGTACGGACCACACCGTCTCGTAAAGTTGCCTATGGGTTGGACGAACTCTGTTCCGATATTCCATGACAATGTAACTTACATGATGCGAGATGAGATTCCGGAATATACTATTCCATACATCGATGATGTTCCTATCAGAGGCCCCGGGACTCGTTATGAATTACCGGGTGGCAGATACGAAACTATCCCTGAAAATCCGTTGATCAGACGATTTGTCTGGGAGCATCTCCAAAATGTGAACCGAATCATTCAGCGGATGCGGTATTGCGGCGGCACCTTCTCGGGACCTAAAGCATTCCTGTGTTGCGCTGAAACTGTAGTGGTTGGACACCGTTGCACGTACGAAGGACAGAAACCGGAAGATAGAATCGCAACTACGGTTCTAACTTGGCCTCCGTGCTCTTCTAAGACACAGGTCCGAGCCTTTCTGGGAACTGTTGGTCAGCTCCGGATGTTCATTCACAATTACGCTAAGAAAGCCTCACCTTTGACCAAATTAACGCGAATATTCCGTTTGAGTGGAAGGATGAGCATGTCATAGCTATGGACCTGTTGAAAGACGGGTCCGTAATGCACCAGCCTTAAGAGTCATAGTATATGACTGGGAAACGCACTTAGCAGTGGATAGTTCTTACATGGGTACGGGATTTTACATCTATCAGATTGATCCTGTAGATCAGACGAAGATTTACTATAATTACTTCGGATCCATCCCGTATAATGAACGTGAAGCTCGGTTTTCTCAATCTAAGCGTGAACTCTATGGTTTGAAGGTTGCTCTCCGAGCAACACACTATCTTCTTTATGGATGTCGGAAACTCACGGTGGAAACGGATGCTAGCTATATTCAAGGAATGCTTGAAAATCCGAGTAGTGGTCCAAACGCTACGATCAACCGTTGGATTGAAGATATCCGTAAATTCCATTTCGATTTGATTCATGTCAAAGGAGCAACCTTTGGACCTGATGGTTTGTCTCGAAGACCTCCGGGAGGTTGGACTACCCCTCGTCGGGAAACCGAAGAGGATCTAGCAGAAGATGCAGATGACTCCAACAACGTTAGGTTCTTCAAAGCGGACGAAGCGGACGATCCATTGCCCTTTGAATCATTCAAAGATCATATAGATCCCCGGACAGGATACTTCTGCGAGACCATTGAAGATGAGTTTGCGGAAGATCTTCAAGTTGCCCGGGAGGAAGAGATCCAGCATGCATTCCTCAAAGAACGTTTAGAGGGCCTCTCAGGGAATGCCCTTTGGACCTCTCCAGTTTTCTCTGGCCAGATATACTGGCCGGATCCCCCGACAATGCTACTTGGGGACCTGATCACAAATATCCGATATCTCATAGATCGGATGGCGGAAATCGTCTAGATCAGCAGTTACCGGAAATCCGAGCATGGCTTAAGGACCCGAATGCTGAGCAATTCGCGAAGTTGGACAAGAGACAACGAGCGGAAATGGACCGGAAAACACTGTCCTTTTCAATAGACTCGGAAGGTCGACTGTTCCATCGGAAACCATCCACAGATCAACTGCGTTTAGTGGTTGAACCGGAAAAACGAATGTATCTATTGCACAGTGCTCATGATGCTTTAGGACACAAGGGTACATATGCTACGAAAGACTTCTTAGAAAAGAGGTTTTGGTGGCCTGATCTGGAGAAAGACGTGGAGTGGTATGTGAAAACATGTCAAGCCTGCCAAGATCGACTTAGGTCTTTGGTACGGATCCCTCCAACGGTGACCTTCACGCCATCCTTGTTCCAAAAGATACATATCGATACGATGGTTATGTCTCCGGCCAGTAATGGTTGCAGATATATCGTTCACGGAAGGGATTCATTGTCGAGTTGGTCGGAAGCTAGGGCACTGAGAGTTGAAAACGCGAGATCACTCGCGGAATGGTTCTTTGAAGACATCATATGTAGTTGTGCACCACAGATGAAGCTTATGTTGCGATGGCTCGAACAGAAATACGGGATCCGTGGAATACAGATATCGCCTTAAATTCACAAGCTAACAGAAAGATTGAGCGTGCTCACTTTGATCTGAGACAAGCACTTGCGAAAGCGTGTGCGGGAGATCTGTCAAAATGGTACTACTTCTTGAAACCATACTTTGGGCTGATCGTATTACTGCACGGAGAGGTTTAGGCTGTTTCCCATACTTCGTAGCTACCGGTACGGAACCTCTGCTACCTTTCGATATTGTTGAATCTACATATTTGGTCAATCCACCAAATCGAATACTATCACGGGAAGAGTTACTGGGCTTCCGGGCTCAGCTCTTTCCAAACACCGTTCCTTCGTCGAGAACATGAAATCACGGATCGACGAGAACAAACGTCGAGAAGCGAGAGTTTTCGAGGAAAAGTACAAGTACACCATTAAGGACTGGGATTTCAAGCCGGGTACCTTAGTACAAGTAAGGAACACCGCCATCGAGAAGAATTTGGATCGGAAAATGTACCTTCGATACTGTGGACCTATGGTTGTCATCCGGAGAACACGAGGAGGCGCATATATCATAGCGGAAATGGATGGCACTGTGCTTAAAGACAAAGTGGGTGCTTTCCGTGTGATCCCGCATCATGCTCGTTACGAACCGATTGAACTGCCGGAAAATATACATGATCTGATAGATCTGTCGCCTGAGCAGTTAGAATCTATGGTACAGGATGAGGAAGACGAACCTGAGGAAGTGGAGGACTTTATTTTCAGTACTGTCCCTCGAATAAACATTTCCGGTGATGATCAGTCGAATTCCGTTGAACCACCACTGGTTCCGCCTGTTGAACAGCTTGATCCGGAGGATCTGAAGGCTGCTGAGTCCGAAGATCAAGAGGAAGAGGCGAATCCGTCTCTACCGAATGGTCCACGACGAAGTGGTCGTCGGAAATCTTTCTAAACATGCCTGATCCAACAGATCAGTTAGTTTGGGGGAGTTTCCGCGATGTTTCAACTTATTCTATCTCAATAATCACTCGAGGAATTTAGTTGCCACTGGATTACCTCAAAAACTACCAATGATACTTGACTTGACAAAAGTACAGGTATAAAAATAGGCGACAGGGCAGAATGAACGATGATCTAGATGGTCAGCCTCGATAAGCACTTGCTTAAGGTGCGGAGCGTGGCCCTTGCATTTCGGGATCCTCTAAGTCTGTCTGCGCAATTTTAATTACGGGTGGCAGCGACGGTGGTGCGGAAAACACGTACACCTCTTCAACGTCGGCAGGAGTCATGGTGGTGTCCTCGTCTTTGGGCAGAGGTTCACCAGCCTTCCGAGCAGCCCTGGCGTTGTCGATGATCCGTTGACTAGCCTCCCCACGGTGTGCATAGAAACGAGCTTTCATAACACAGTCGAAGAGTTGGGTCGTATGGAAGTTGATGAAGGCATTGTACTGCTCTTCGGTGTACGATTCAACCTCCGGGTTGTGGGCGAGTCCGATGTTGTGAAGAAGTTGCACGAGATCTCGATGATCTGTATCGTCGGGGTACCTGTAACAATAATCAGTAACACGAAGCTTGCGGAAGGTCTCTGGACTAGGCAAAAGGATATCTAACGGAAAATGCGTGATCTGGCAGATCAACGAGTTTCCGTAGAAGTCCGTACGAAAAAGCGGAAAATGGAAGTGGTACTCACTGGTATCCGCGAGTTCCAACGAGTACTTCACCCTCTTAATCAGATCTTCACCAACAGCACGAGGCTGGGAGATCGCGGTTACAGCGTGCACAGTACTATGTGCTTGAGGAGACAGAGCCCGCTCAGTCTCATCACCGTCCGCAGGACCGACATCGCGTTCGGAACGTTTGCGCTTGCTCTTGCTCTTGGAAGACTTCGGAGTGTCATCGTCGTCGACGGTGTCGCGCCTTTTGGTTTTGGTCTTAGCCTTCGCAGGAGTAGAATCCTCGACGTCGTCAGCCATCTATGGCACGGGTTAGTCATAAACTTGTCTGATCTACAAGATCAGCAACGTACCGAGACATCCTGATCTGCCAGAGCGGCGGGTTCGTCGTCAGCAGATTTCTTCTTGCTTTTGGAACGCGTAGAGGGCCTGGTAGGAGGAGGAGGAGTCGCTTCCGTGGTCTTCTTCCCCTTCTCGCCTTTTTCACGTTCCTCCTTGGCGTGCTTGATCCTTTCGTCCATACCAATGATATGATCGATGACGAGTTCAGCACGACGAGGCTGGATAAACAGTTAGCAGCTGATCTAACAGATCAAGGGCCAATACTTACCGGAGGGTCGTACCGCGGAACAGGCACACCCATACGCAGTGATTCTTGCATTTCAAAGCGTTGCTCGCGTGGACTACGGAAGTGGCCTCGCATGGGAAGTCCGCGGCCTCGTAAATGGTTAGCAAGTGCGCCTCGAGGACCTTTTGGAGGAGAAGGACCATGTTCTGCAAGATCAGCATCCTGGAACCTTTAGTCAATAAACGAATCTTCGAAAATAGTTGCGGAAACGCACTACCTCTGCCTGAACTTGGCATCAGCATCAGAAACTGCTGGATCTGCTGGATCAGTCGCAACTTCCTTGCCTTTCGACTTGGATTTCGACGGTCCTTCAGGATCAGCAGGTGGAACACTCGATCCGCGAGTACTGACAGCAGGAGAACCCTGTCTGCCTTGGTCCTCACGGAGCTTTTTGCGACGAAGGTCGTTCAGCTGAATGTAGAAACTGACGATCTCAGCGTTCTTCCCTCCCTCTTCAGAGAGTTTAGGAAACTGCTTAGGGATCTCGTCACGGATTGTGCGGTACGCATTCACGGCGGAAAGTAATTCCTCCGCGAGATTGTCGTACGCCCGCAGATATTCCTTGTTCATACACGCAGCGTCGCGGGACACTCGAATGAGCTAACGGGAAATGGTTAACTTTGCTAGATCTAGCAGATCAGACGATTTCCGTACCAGATGAGTGTACGCGCAACGGACATCATTCAAAAAGATCGTTTTGTTGGACGTGGTGAACTCGACCTTGTCCTTGCTGGAACTGTACTTGGCACCTTGCCAGGCCAGGCTCTTGTCATCGCTAACACGAGCAGCCCAGTACTCCGCGTCGACGCACCAGTTGGCAAAGTCAGCTTCAAGCGAGATAGGGAGATTGTGGTACTCGAAGTTGGGAGCCATTTTTTTCATTGAGTTGGGAGTCGGATCTCTTAGATCAAGGGCTTTTATACCTTTTCCGATGCTTCGGGTCAGCAGGGGACTGCTGAGCTTTAGTTTGGGGGAGGGGACACACGGTGTTTCAAGAATTTTCGAAATTTCAGAAATTTTCATGAAAATTTTACGAGATCTAAAAGACCTGTGCTCATTGACAGCTTAAGCATGCGTACAACGCAAAGACTTAGATCTAAAACCGACGCAGTTTGCAATTTGTAAAGCCCAATGGATTTAACATGCCATATGAGGCTGCAACCACCAACTTGATAACCGAAAAAAATAACATTGATGAGTCTGATCTAGCAGATCAAAATGATCTAGCAGATCAGACATCAATTCGGGCGGAAAAGACAGCGGGAAAGTAATGCAAAAGCTTTAGAAAAGACATAGAAGGTCTAGGGCAGATACTTAGAAGAACAACATAGTGTCAATAAAATACTTATAGTGTTCTATCAGGTAACAGCCAGGGAAAAAGAAGCATTAACTTATGGGCTGACTTAAAGGAAACCTCAGAAGACATCTTAGAAGATATCTCAAGTGTCTTAAAGGCTTAACTTAGGGATTCTTAAGGAGAGATCAGACAGTAAAAGACAAGATAAAGGCCACAAGGGCGCTGATATTAACAAAAAGAAAGCCTACTAGGTGTCACTAGAGGCGGAGTAAGAGGGAAGTGCCCGGGGGTCAAGACAGATAGAAGTACAAGTAGGAAGTATGGCTCGTGTGATAATGAGTCCGAAATACTACTCTACTTACGAATTTTTGGCGATTTCACAAACGCGGGAGTGGCGACCTCGACCTCAGCCTCATCCGTATCGGCCCCGGCGTCACCATCCTCATCGCTATCATCATACTCAGCAACTAGAGCCTGGGCTACGGAAGTCCTCGAAGTACCTTCCTCGATCTCCAATTCCTCATCGGCTGTGGTAGAAGCAAGCGGGGTGTGTGACTGTTGACTGGAAGAGAAATTTACCGGTACCCCGGCTGCAGGACGACGACGAGACCGAAGCAGGGGCTCCGACATGGCAGTAACTGAGGGAAGCGGGGTAGCAGGCGTAATGGATGACGACGGGCGAGGAGAAAGAGGAGTTGGGTCAAGGAAGGGAGGCTCTGAAGAAGAAGGAATGGGAGGATGGTCTCGCATGAACTCAGCCAGCTTGGCCTGATCCTCAGGAGTCGAAAGGTAGTCTACCAAGTTGCACGAAGAAGTCCATCCGAATAGTGTAGCCAACCAGGTTACGATGTCGTAGTCCAAAGGCAAGTTTGGATTGTCTTCCGCCCATCGGGAAAGCACAACGTTCAGATCAAAGCCTGAACTGCGAACGGTCTGCATGCCTTTCAGGAGCGCTTGCTGGGCATCCTGAAAAAGCGGAGCGAAGGTCGACTGGAGTTTGGTGATGTGGTCCAACGCTGTAGCATACTGATCGAGGGCGGCGGCATAACCTAGGAAGTAAGGGTTAGCAGCAGAACACGGTTAAGGAAGGAGAACTGGGAAACTTACCATTAGGATAACCCTGAACGTGGTTATGAAGGGCGAGGAATCGGTCGCGGTGGTCTTCCAAGGACAAACAACTGGTACATGATCGATGGGTACCGTTGCATTGCCGGCAAGCGCCCCTGGCTTATCGCTGCTCTCACAAACCTCCCCGCGGCTGATACAAGTCAAGCAGTTGTTGGTCGAGTAAAGGGACTCAGGGGAAGGC